>VXBT01008840.1:463513-475681 GCA_013400235.1 Oriolus oriolus | reverse complement strand
GAAACGGAGGTGGCGCCGGGTCCCGGTCCCGGTGCCGGCCCGGGGGGCCCCGAGCCGCGCTCCCCGCCCGCCCCCGACTACGAGGCGCTGCCCCAGGGCGCCGCCGTGTCNTGCCGGCGGGCGCGGGAGGGAGGGGACGGGGCGGCACGCCGGGAGCCCCGGGCACGGTCTGACGAGCCGCCCGGCCGGGCCCGCCCTGTTTTGCAGACGCGGATGCAGAGCCTGCAGCCGGAGCCCGCCGCTCGCTACCGGAACGTGCTGGAGGCCCTGTGGCGCATCGCCCGCACCGAGGGCGTCTGGCGGCCCATGCGGGGCCTGAACATCACCGCCACCGGCGCCGGCCCGGCGCACGCCCTCTACTTCGCCTGCTACGAAAAGTTAAAAAAGACGCTGAGCGACGTTATCCACGCGGGGGGCAATAGCCATGTGGCCAACGGTACCGGCCCCGCCACGCCGGGGTGGGAGCGGGGTGGGAGCGGCAGGTTTGGCGGTAGGGAGGCCCGGTCCCGCCGCGGGGTCGGGGTGCCATGGATATCCTAAAGCCCTGTGCTCTCTCCAGCCATGAGCCAGCCGCACGGTGCCGGGCACGGGGAAGCACCGCTCCGCGCCTGCAGAGCTGCTGCCAGGTATCTGGCGTGAAGCAGGTTAGTGGCCCTGGCTCGGAAGGATGCTGGTGGACAGGAGCTGCCTGCAGACAAGCTGGAACTGGCTGCGGCCCCGTGGGTTGGCAGCGCCAGAGCTCGGCCCCGGAGTGCCACGTGGTTTTGGAGCCGGTTTCGGAGCCTGTCTCGCCATGGTGCCCGTTACTCGTCTCAAGGACCCGCCACAGTAGGGAGAGCATGGGGCTGAGGGGAGAGCAGGGCACGTGCTGCCCTTGGCAGGCATGCAGCGGAGTGCCAGCGGGCTTCTCCATGGGACACAGGGACACTCACCATCCTAAGGCCTCCCTGCCAGCTGGTGGCATTGGCCTGTCCCCCAAGGAGTGGGCACTAATAGTCCTGGTCACCCCTTGGGACTTGGCAGCCTGTCACAATCCTCTCCCTTTCTTTCTCGATGTCACTCTGGGTGGGAACCCCTGAGGACCAGCCTGCCTTTTGGAGGGGAGATGGAGGCCACCTTCAGAACTCACCTTTTTCCGGGGGCCTCTTCCTGGGCCTTGGCCAGGGACTTGGGGCTGTGGTGGAGCCCCAGGGTCCCTCACCTTTCCCCCTCTCACATGTGGCAGTTCTTGTTTTGCAGGTGCAGCCGGGTGTGTAGCAACGTTGCTCCACGATGCAGCCATGAACCCTGCTGAAGGTAACGATGGTCCTGGCCTGCCGGGCAGGGGAGAATCAGGGTCTGCCTGGGCCTCTTGGGTCCCCTCTGTAGCACAAAGGGTGCTCTTGTTACTTGCCTGACTGCAGGGATTCTTTGGGGGCCCGTGGCTCCAGTTAGGGACCCTGGTGGCTGCCTGTTAGGCACAGGGTAGGTAGAAGAGATTAACTCTGGAGCACAGCAAACCACAGCTTAGGCGGAGCTGGGAGGGCATGGGCCTTTCACCCAGGAGTTTGACTGGGAACTGTTACATGGAGCAGGAGAGAAGGCAAGAGAGATGTAGCTGGCACTGCTGAAGCCATTCTAAGTTTGTGGAAGCTGGGCGTTGCTGTGGTGAGATCTAGGGAGGATGCAGTACAGTTGTATGCCTGTGTTCAAGAGGAAGATTCAAAGAGTGGGGTACAAAAACGTGCTAGAGAAGTTGGGAGAAGGGAGATCTTGTGAAATGTCTGGAAGATGCTGATCTTGATGAGCCTGGTAGATATGAAAAAGGCATCGAGAGTTAGTAATTTAAGTCTGTGAAAGTGGTTGGAGAAGCAATGAGGAAAGGCCAGTCATGAAGGCATTTTCCCCTTTTAAATCTGGAGGGCTTGTGATAGTGCAGGCTCCAGCTGATCTGGGCCCAGCACAGGTCCTGCCTCCCCACTGCATGGCAGGGACCCCGAGGAGCAGGCAGCTGCCAGACCGTTGTCATTCCTTCCCTGGAGCTTCTCTTGTCATGACTGTAGTAGTTTAGCATTGCATCATTTTTAGCTCCTTGTGGTTATATTGAGATGGAGGTAGAACAGCGGCAGGCTGCGCTCTGGGCTCCCCTGTCCCGCTCCTGGATGTGTTAGGGGGTTTGGCATCTGACTCTTGCCCCGGAGTGGCTGCATTTCGGCAGTGGGTGCTAACAGTTCCTGGCTAGTGGGCTCTGCAATGAGCTGTGGTTATTCTGGGCTGCAGTGGGGGTGGCAGGGGAGGGACAGTCTTACCCAGATCGAGAGCTGTCTGGGAAATAAGAGACTTTATGCAGGGGGGGTCCTTCTGACTGAGTGATAGCTCTGCAGCAGTGGATGGGGAAACATCAGTTGCTTAGGAGCAAGGGTGGATCTGGACTGTAAGCAATGGGATATCAGGATATTCCCTGAGGCTGTGGCATGTGAGTGGCTTCATAGTGGTGATGTCTGTGTGACAGTGATGCCTCAGCAGATTTGAATGGCTGGTGTCCTGTCTGGAGACACAGGGGCATTGGTGGTTCGAGTTGTCTGTCTTCAGCTCTTAGGCCAGCGTGACCAAACTCCAAACTGGCTTTGTGTTTACCCTTGTCTCTCCTCTTCCCCTCCGTGCCTGGGTCCTGGCTGCTGCTGCTGCCACCGCCTGTCCCAAGTGGTCAAGCAGAGGATGCAGATGTACAACTCGCCTTACCAGCGTGTGATGGACTGTGTACGGGCGGTGTGGCGCAATGAAGGGGCCGGAGCTTTCTACCGCAGCTACACCACCCAGCTCACCATGAACATCCCCTTCCAAGCCATTCACTTCATGACCTACGAGTTCTTGCAAGAGCAGCTCAACCCCCACAGACAGTACAACCCAGGCTCCCACGTGGTCTCCGGAGCCTGCGCGGGGGCTGTCGCTGCTGCTGCCACTACGCCTTTGGACGTTTGCAAAACGCTGCTCAACACCCAGGAGTCCCTGGCCTTGAGCTCCAACATCAGCGGACACATCACAGGCATGGCTAATGCCTTCAGGATGGTGTACCAGGTGGGCGGTGTGACCGCCTACTTCAGAGGGGTCCAGGCGAGGGTCATTTTTCAGATGCCCTCGACGGCGATTGCCTGGTCCGTGTACGAGTTCTTCAAATACATCCTTACCAAGCGCCAGGAGGAGCGTCGGGCTGGGAAGTGAGCCAGAGCTAAACGCTGTTCCAGACCTGCCTCACATCCCCTCCTGGTTTGTCTTCTGAGCCCTCTCCCTTTTGGTTTGGTTTGTGTTGAAGAGAGGGGGCAGCGAAGCCCTTTGGGGTTTAGCGATGCTGTTTTTTGCCTGTGGCTGTTGCAGCGCCGCTCAGGCTGCACAGCTTGCTCTCTCCCAGGGTCCTCCGAGGTGTCCCACTGGGAGCTGCAGCCCAGGTCACATCCCCTGGCACTTTGGTGGAGCTGCGCTCCTGTCCTTCCCTTAACCACAACATCTCACGCGAAACTCACTCCTCCTCAGAGGGGAAGGTGAATGTCCTGCCCTGTCCCCAGCAGGGCCAAGCTGAGCTCGCAGTCACCGAGGAGGGGGTGACGGCGGGATGCTGAGGGCTTTGTCTGGCTTTTGGCTGAAGCAAAGTGTAAGCCTTGGCCGTTGTCTCATAGCACGCACACGTGATGCTGACTGCCCCGGTGGTGGTGGTGGTGGTGGTGGGCGAGGGGAGGATGGCACTTGAGGAGGGAGCCTGTAGGTTTGTTCTTGTTCCTGCTCTTGACACCTCCAATAAAAACAGTTCTGCTCTATCCTCATGTCCCATTCTTACTCCAGCAGGGCCCAGCTCCCAGCACTGTGCCTTTCTGACTGTGCCTGCTGCTGAGCTCTTTTGATGGATGCCAGAGCAGGGAGGGAAGAGTGGTCTGAGGGTGGTGGTGGGAGAAGGGGGGCTGTCTGGCCCAGTCACCCTGGCAGCATGCATAGATGAGGGTGCTCCCATCCCCTCTGGCTCGTGGTCCATCACCTGCTGCTGGTGTGGGTTGTGACCCTGCAGGAGAAGCTGAGGTTTATGCTCCTTGGCCAGGTACTCCCACACCCTTACTCTGACCGGGGGTGCTCAGGATGCTTCCAAACTGTTCCAAATGGAGGTGTTGGCAGGAGGAGTTGTGGTGTGTCAGGAACAGCATAGGAATTTGGTGCTGAGTGAGGCTGGAAGGCTTTGTGCATCTCATATAGGAGATTTGGGGCAGAGCTTTTGCCCCTAATTTTGATTATTTAGACTAGTTTGATGCTTGATGAGCATCTTAAAATTGCTCAAAGTGCTAATATCTTTTCCAAGCTAGTGGCAATTAGAAAAACTTTTTTTTAACATGTTGTTAGTTGTCTTGATACCAGTCTATTTTAGGGTCCCACCCAGCTATGGAGCTGTGAGCTGAGCACTAAAGTATTGCCTCATTGTGCTGACCTGCCCAGCGCAGATCTCTGGGTTTCTTGGACAAGGTGCTCGTGGGTGATGCCTGACTCTCCCAGTGCATTCAGGTGTGGCATGTGTCCCACAGAGCCATGCCCAAAATAATTCCCTGGAGGAAATGCATTCACAGCTGTGGTATGTGCTGCCGATGGGTATCTAGGTCGGACTGGGGCTGCTCCAGAGGATCTGCTGGCCTGGTCTGCACAGAAGACTGCTGGAGCAGGCTGTGGCGAGGACAAAGAAGGGTTTTCCTGCGACTGGAAAAGCTGCTGGGTGAGCAAGGGGGATGTGCTGCCCTCAGTGGCTTTGGGCTCCAGCACGGCTGTGGGGCTGGAGGGCAGGGCCCCCTGCACCCTGCCCAAGCCCCAGCCCAGCCCTGTATCCACCTTTCCCTTATGCATCTCTCTTGCCCTGGTTCCTGAAGGTGGTGAGGGAAGCTGAGTGACCACCTGTGGGATTTTTGATGGCTGCCTGGCAGGTCTGGATGTCCCTGGCACAGAGCAGCCACAGTCACCCCTCTGCAGCCTGGGTCCACCTGAGTTGTGTGCTGTGCCCATGCTCTGCTCCCTGGCATGGGCTGCAGGCCCCTGGTCCCTGCTTTTTCTGCACAACCAGAAGGATGAGAAACTCCTTAAAGACACAAAAGCCACAGGAGGTCAGGAAATGGAAGTTTTTCCACTATTTCACGAGCTGGGGCTTTAAGAAATAGTCTGAGAATTGCAAGATTTGGCAGCCCTGCAGCTCCTCCACCCAAGATGGAGAAGCAGAGATGGCTGGGAGAGACCAGGGCAGGATTAGGTTGGAGGGCAGGGCATTAGGAGTTTGCAGAAGATGGGTACAACTGGGCTCCGCCAGGACGGGTCTCTCTGCCCAGGAGCTGAAAGCTGCTGGCAGCAGAGCTGCAGCTTTGCCTTTAGCCCTCACCATGCACTGGGGCAGTGACAAACCCCGTGGAGGGGAAGGTGTAAACGGACTGGGGCTGGGGGAAGAGTCACACTATTAAATCCATCAGCTGCTGGAAGAAGCTCTATAAATGTCAGTGGGTGACGGCATGATTGAAAGTGTCTCCAGGATGTTCTCCAGGAATAACTACCCACAGAAGTGCTGGGGGAGGGAGTGAGACCCCCAGGAACAGGGAGATGATAAGTCAGCACAGCCCAGAAATGCTGCTATGTGAGCAATTGGCCTAAAGCGCTCCCCTGGCAAGGGCACAGCCTTTCTGGTCTGCCGGCGCTCTGCCAGCTCACCCAGCAGCAGCTGGGTGTTGCCCAGCGCAGGCAGCAGCAGCCCCGCAGGCAACGGCACTGTCTGTGCTGGGTTTGGCACTGCAGGGACAGTAGAGCTGCCATCGGGATTCCCAGATACGCCTTGGGCCAGGCCACAATGGACAGGAAAAATGTCGTCCTGCTGCCATCTCTGAGCTGGATGCCTGTCACAAGCTAAGGGCTGGCTGTGGCAGCCTGCTGCTGCTCCCCAGCTCTGCCAGGGTGGGGATGTTCCCTTGCCAGCCAGACTGGTTCCTCTGGCACCTTTGGCATGATGAGATGCCCGGAGGCAATGGAGTTATTGGCTGGTTCAGCTATGGCCGCTGCCTTTCCAAGGTCTGATAAGGTCTCTCAGTGTAGCCACGCTGCTCTGGGTCTGTCCTATGGCCTCCTAGGTATTTGGCTGTGCTTCGAGTGAGATCTCTCCTCCTACAGCCTCTTCTGAGTAAAGAGACTATTTTTGTCTTTCCAGCAAGGAAGCAATGCTCAGCCCGGCAGAGTTTTGGAGACAATCCGTTTTCCTTTCAATTCCCTGCAGGATCCCCAGCCACATCCAGCACAGCCAGGGATTTGCTGCCTTGCCTTCCTGTGTCCAACTGCCCCTTGTCCCTGTCCTGGTGTATTCTGGGTCGGGTGAGCCCCACAGGCCTTGAGCAGGCAGAGCTGGGAAGCACCACTGGCCTGGCCCTGCTCCAGGCGATAGGTCCGGGGCTGCCGCGGCTGTGCTATGGCACAAGCCCAAACTATTTCAGGCAGCCTGAGGCTGCTGTGCCAGGAGCAGCCCAGGAGCCCCCCACTGTCTTCCTGGGGTAACTGGAGACGACTGCAATCCTGCAGGTTAAGGGCAGAGCTGGGGTGAGGGAAGCTGGGAGCTGAGGGTTCATCTTACTCAGAGGAAGAAGGGGAGATCTCTCCAGTGTGTGTCTTGTACCTTCAGCTGGGGCTGGTAGGCTCCTGGGCTGCTCCTGCCTTCATGACCCCACACAGGGTGCTGGGGTCCCAGTGCTCAGAGGCCTTTGCCAGCCCAGATCGGGGGCAGGCAGAGGGGAAGAGCACTGCCCTGGAAACCACATCCCTGTGCTGTCTCTGCCAGCACCCTGGGCTGCCCTGAGGTTTCCTGCCCCTCAGTCCCTCTGCAGCGGGTGCCTGAGAGCCCTGCTCGGTGGGAGGAGGTGGCTGGAGCCCACGGGGAGCAGAGAGGTGGGCTCCCAGCCTCCCTCCAGCCCCAACCCACCCTGGCTCTGGGATTCCTCAGGGCTCTGTCAGACCCCAATAAAGTCATACAAGTTCTCATGACCTCCCGGCCTTACAGCAGTGCCAAACAAGCACCGGGGCTCCTGGACACAGAGCAGACATTGCCTCTGGTGGGCCTGGGAAACCCCTCCTGACCCACTTTGCTGCCTGGGTTAAACTGAGAGACAGCTCTGTGCTGGGCTGGTCCCAGCCTGCCTGCCTCTGTCCCAGCATGGCACTGCAGGGAATCACCTGGAAGGCTATTTCCCTTTCTAGGCAGGGAACATACCCTGAAAGGTAAAGCTGAGGCTGAAAACCTGCTTTCCTGACTACAGAAAGCCACTAGAAGAAGCAATCTCCTGGCCTGGGCTGGGACAGCTCTTGGTATGCCTGCTCTAATGGGGAGACACTGGTCATACCCACACTTAGTGCAGGCTCATGTGTCAAATTCCCCCAGACCGGGACTGCAAAGTGGCGCCCTGGCTGGAGCTGGGGCGTGGGCAGTGGCCTGCTGCACTGGGGAGGTGGCAGAGGCGGGGAAGGAGCTGCTCCTGGGCTGGATGGGACTGGCACAGGGGTGGCAGCAGGGGTCACTCTTGCAAGCATCCTCACATGGGTGAGGACAGTGAGGACAGCTCAGGACTGCTGTGACACTAGAGCTTGGTCTGGGATCATCCTCAAAAGCAGCTGAAGCAATGGCTGTTCCAGGAAGCTGGTAGAGGCTTCAGCCCTAATCTCCCTGGGCCAGCATGCCTGCAGATATTGCACTGGCAGCCAGTGTCAGCCCTAGAGAAAGCCTGCAATGCCCTCCGGGGCAATATGGCTTTGGGACTGACACAGGAGACTCCTGGCAGACACAGACCGTGCCTGGCACAGCTAGGTGGGTGCCAGCAGAAATGTAAATCCAAGCACCTTTGGATGCCCATTAGACCTGAGCAGTATGTCAGCTGGAGCACTGCCAAGGGCTATAAAAAAGGCAGGGATTTGGGCCAAAACTGGGCTGTGCCTCAGTGTGGGCCGCAGCTCCCTCTGGTGAGGACGCAGCTGTGACAGGCGCTGGACACCAAGAGCCATCCTCCGTCCTTGAGCAAGAACTCGCAGGGAGGGAACATGTTAGCTGGAAGCCGCAGGCAGTGTCAGGGCATCGGGAGTTTTAGGGGGGCTCCTGGAATTAGGTGAAATGCATCATTTTTGGGGGAAAAAAATCAGAGCTAAAAATCTGCTGGGTCTCTCACAGAGACATGCCAGGTGCTCGTGCTCAGCTAAAAGAACACAGCAAAGCTTTGCTCGCTAGCAAGGGACCTACACGGTGGCTAGAGGCTGGGAAGGGACACTGGCCTCGTCCCCAGCTCTCCCCTGGCCGCGGGGCACGGGTGGGTGCGTGCCTTTGCTGCGTGCACAGCCCGCAGCGATGCACAGCCCGCGCGGGTCGGGAGTGCCCAGCTCCCGCAGGGCTCTGCCGCGGGGAGACACCCGCCTGCCCAGAGCCCACGCAACCCGCCCAGCCTTCCCGATGTCCCCTCTGTCCCGCCGCCCTTCCTAGCGGGGACACTACACCCTGCTCCGATGCTCCGCAGCCCTCCAAGGCTTGTAGGGGAACTCGGGCATCCCCCAAAGCGAGCCAACACCAGCTGCAGAACCTCCTCGGCGCGGGATGGCGGGGACAGGCGGGTGTCTGTCACTCCCTGTCCCCGGGCACTGGCCGATAGATGGCGGTGGCGGATCTCGCTTGGGGACAGGCCCCGGGAGAAAGTGTCCCTGTCCCTGCTGGCAGCCCCAGGCAGCACCCCGGGACCCCGCTGGCCCCGGCACGGCCCGCCTGCAGCAACCCCGGGCGCGGAGAAGCGTCGTCCCCGGGGAAGTGTCTGTGGGGTTTATTGCCTGGGTGGGAGACGGTGGCACGGTGCAGCCAGGAAGGGCTCTGGCAGGATACAGGGGCAGCTTTGACCTTCAGCAGCACTCTGCTCTAGAGGGGATGAAGATTCAGTCCCCCTCTGTGGACGGGTCACCTGGATCCTTGGTTGAATCACAGTGGATTTCTTTGGCCACCTGGATCCCTAGCGGCAGCACTGTGCCTGGGCTCACCGCTGCAGGAAGAGGGAACAGCTAAAACATGCAAGTCCCGTCACCCTGCTCAGTCAGGTGTAGTCATCTTGTGATGCAGTGACTCATCCAAGAGAGGGAGGCAGGTTCCTGCCCCTTGTGCTGGAAGGCAAGTAGTGGGAGAAAGCCTCACCGGAGGCTCCATAGCACAAGTACCAATATTTTCATTACCTGATCCATGGCTGGCAACAGCTTTCTTGGCACTGGAGAGTTCTTGTGTGACAACCCCATATTGCCATTTACAGGAGGACCTTCCAGCATCTCAAACACTCGATGGCTCCACAGAGCCCCAGTGGCCAAGCAGCCTCAGCAGCTCCCAGCTCAAGGGCTGGGGTGGCTGCAGTGGGAAGCTCTGCAAAGCAGGAGCTGCCACTCCACATAGAGGAGCAAGAGCTGGGCACCACACTAGCAAACAGCTGGGTACCCAGGCTCCCAACCCAGGCAGCAGCAGGTGGCTATGACCAGGTTGAAGCAGATGGGACCAGAACTCAGTGATGCCTGCCCAGATCCACGGGCAGCCTGACCAGCCTCAGTGGGAGCAGGCATCTCCCTCTGCACCAGGTGAGCTCCTTGCTGATGGCAGCAAGTGGGTGGTGGAGAGAGAAGGATGAGGGATAAGAGGGGGAGGGATGACCTCAGCAGTAGGGAGGGAGAGAGGAAGGGAAAAAGATGTCAGGAAGGAGAGGAAACCAGAGCATATCTGTGGTGCTGCAGAAGGAACAGCACAGCTTCTGTGTGATCCTGAGCATGATGGAAAGGCCACAGAAAACCAGCAAGAACTGCGCTTTGGATGGAGCCTCCCTCGGAGCCACTGGACAGAGACAAGTTCTGTTCATGGGCTCCTCCTTGTATAGGAAACTTGAGTAAAAAACACAACTGGAGCCTGCATACAGAGTGGGTCTGAGGCCTGGGAGTTAAAACCTAGCTGCCCCAAAAGTCCCTCCTTTTCTTTAAATCAGTGTGCTTAGAGAATTCCTGTTTGAAATCAATCAGCACCTTCCCAGCTCGATTCCCAAACAGCAGTAAATCCCCCAATCAACCAGGAAGAAATACACGCCCTCTGCTCCTTGGTCATGGCCATCCCCATCCCTCCCTCCCTGATGTCCCTCCAGCTATGGCACCACCACAGCGGGACCATGCCGAAGGAATTTCCACCAGAGATTTCTCTGTGCCTCTCACCCTGCTGGAGGCATCCCGCTTCAACCTGGGGTGTGGGGGACAGGGTGTGGGGGACAGGGTGCATCATGGGCGGGTGCTGCCTCCAGCACAGCCACGCAGCAACTTCCCTCCATTGTGTCTCCCCTCCCTGGGCAGCTGGTCCAATCTGCAATCTCCCACCATCTCCCTCCCATTGGCCTCCGCCGGCTGTTCCTCCTCTTTGGAGCGCTCCACTTCCGCCACCCTGCTCCGGGCCCTCCAGTACCGCTGGCTCTTTGTGCTGTTTTGTCCTCCCCATCAGGGGCTTTGGGCGAGGCTCTGCAGAGGGGTCCCTCCCACTAACCCCTTGCCCTTCCTCCAATCTGAGCGGGTGGGACAGCTGGGATCTGTCCCAGGCATGGGGCTCGTTATGGTGGACATCTAGAAACTTCCAGCGCCATGCAACATCAGCCTGCCGTCAGGCCTCTCGGAATCCCCCGGCTGGGCGTGGTTCCAGCTCCATGCAGGGGAAGAGGGGTCAGGGTTGTCACCAGGCGCAAGTGGGGAGAGCTCAGTACTGACCTCACGACTATGGCTGGGTACTGTTGGTGCTGGATCACGCTGGTACTGCTCAGCATCACCTCTTGCAATGCAGCTGTGGGGTCCCTGCGTGTCCTTTTGCTTTACAGAACTGTCCATGCTCTAGAGACTGACTACAGACCCAGGCAGCACGTCCCATGCCGGGGCTCCAGTCTCATCCAGAGGCTCTGGGTGCTGCTGAGATGCAGTGGATTTCTCATCAACTGCCATGTACTTTGAGGGGATGTGTTAAGCTGGGAACTCCTCTCACACACCCTGATTTTGGAGGAGCTGCTATTGTGGTTACGGTTCCTCTGGCTTGCATACTGAAGCATGAACTCACACAAGTCCCCTATTTTTGCAGACAACAGTCTGGCAGAACATGGAGGAAAATGAAACTCTTTCCTATGGCAGAGACAAATCTCCCCAGCCTGACTGCTGCTGTGAAGAAAGCGCATTACCTTTGTTCTTGGCTATCCTGTTTCTACCCACGAGACCACAGGGCCTTAACCACTCATCTCCGAAAGCCAAGAGCAGGGCCTGGGCTTCCTCTCCCGCGACACCTTACTGCCATCCAGCAAACAATCAGCTGGGCGTGCCGCATCCTCTCCCAGCGCCGGCCCCGTGAAGCCTGCCGGCCTCGGGGTGGCTCGCGGGACAGCGGGGTGCCGTGCCGAGCCAGGCTGGGAGCCGGGCGGCCTGTGGTTTGCCCGTTCTGTCCCTGCAGTGGAAAGAATTTCTCCAGTTCCTTTCAAACAGCAAACCCCGAAGGTGCACGTCCAGTTTGAACGGTGGGAATGTGCAGCGTAAAACCCGGGGTTAGTAACCGCGTCAACGATGGTTGTTACCTGCTGCCTCTGCGAGGCCAGAGCCTGGTCCTCTGCTCGAGACAGAGGGACTGTCACACAGCACACATGGGGGAGGTCAAGGGGAGGACACGGTGCACAGCGCTGAGTCAGAGGGGTGGCATATCGAGCCCCTGGTCTGCGTCCGTCGCGCCGGCTCCAAGAAGGCTCCGCTGGAAATACCTTCGGAGCTCCAGCGTCGCGGCCGGACAAATGTGCAGGACGGCACGGGAGAGCTCCCAGAGCCTTCGGTCCCCGCTGCCGCCCGGGGTGCCCCAGACGGGGTTCTGCGGGTGTCCGGCCCTCCCCGGCGCGGCTCCGGCCCCGCGGCGGGGCTCGGCAGGACCCGCACGGCAGAGGCACGGCCGCGGAAGCGGGGCCGCCACCGCCCCGAGAGCGCCTCGGTGGCGACGGCGGGACAGGGCGGCCCGGGACGGGACGGGTGGCAGGCGACCCCGCGGCCGGTCCCGTGGGGCTCGGGGGCCTCGGCCGCCCCCTCCCCCTGCAATCGAGTGAAATGGCTGAACATGTAGCAATAATGCCCCGGCATTCA
>VXBT01008840.1:446978-457698 GCA_013400235.1 Oriolus oriolus | reverse complement strand
GCCCGGCTCTATTTACACAGAGCCTGCCCTTGTGTAAACGCTGCGCGCCGTGGTTTATCTCAGGGCCCGTCTGGTTCTCGTTCTCTGTCAGCAGCGCCCGGTGAAGGATGGCCCTTTCCCAGGAGCTCGGTCCTGATTTATGTGAGAACCGCAGCGCGCCGGGGACGCCCCCGCACGGCGGGGCCGGCGACGCGACGCGGAGAGGCGGCGGGGCCCGGGGCAGCGACCCGCCNGCATGGCTCTCCGCCCTCTCCCGGGTCCGGCTCTCCTCGCACACAGCCTCGGCGCCGCTCACGGTGCACAGCGGGCGCGCCCTGAGGAGCTCCGCCAGGAGCGGACACGGAGTGGCTCCGCCGGCAGCTCCCAGCCCGGACTCACTCCCTGAGTGCGCCCGCCTGGTCACGGCTCCCGGGGGAAAGGATGGCGTTTATCCCTGCCCTGTGGCTTGCACAGGAAAGGCTCTTTTTCACAGCTCTGAAGAGAAACGTTATCTGTATTCCTCAGGAGAACAGAGGGCTTCTGCAGGCAGCGGAGCCAGGTCCGGGCAAGGGATGCTGTATGCTCACCCAGCAACAGGCTGTCTCCATCTCCTACTGCTGTGTCTCAGCTGTGCCCGGGCAGTGCCTAGACCGTCCTGTTCACTCGGGTCTGCTATGTGACACCTGCCTGCACCTCTCCAAATCTCAGAACCAGCTGGCTTGGTTTGACCAAGAACCACCCAACTAATGCCCATTTTCTTGATAAATACATCACTGCAAATATCTGCTTTTCTTCAGTATTTTTTTGCTCCGTTGACATTGGCTGATTTACTTTTGCTTCACAGTTCTTGCAGGGATGCACGGCTTGGAAATATGCCCCGAAACAAAGCCTCAGTGAAAAATAAATGTGTTTTCTAAAGCTCAGAACCAAACTCTAGCATCCTACACATACGTTTTCAAGGTGGGAGGTTGGTTTGAGGGATACCAGTAGCTGTGTGAAACATTCAGTGTTCAGCACTTTGAGGGATAGGAGCAGCAAATGCAAAGGTGCTGCCCATTGCAGCAAGGGTAACTCAATAGGCTTGGACACCAAAGAGAAGATTGCCCTTGATTTCAGTGCCTGATGGGCCTCTGAAACTGGGGCTGATATGTTGAGCTTGGTGAGAGCCAACTTGCAGGAGCAGGTAAAGGTCATTCTTCATCCAAGGCAATGCAGGATAGGAAATGCCAGTGCCAAGGACCCTCTCTTGCCTGCTTTTATTTGGCATCTCTTGTGCACAAAGGATATCCAGGCTTCACAAAGCCACCCTGCTGCACAACACAGCCCCAGGACTGTGGACGTGCAGAGGGTAGCAAAACACCTCTTCCTCTGGAGCAGAAGCTGTCATAAATCACAGTTACTGACCGTGCGATGAGAGGGTCCCCTGTCCAGCAGAAGGAGGACACTGCTACAACCACTTGTACACCACCCCGCTGGTGGAGCACAACCCACAGCCTTTCTGGGAGTACGTTTGCTCTGTGTCTCAGAAGCCATTGCTGTATGTTTGCGTCCATGAGGTTAAGAAGCTGAAATTCATCCTTCAGCAGAGGCCCAGCGTGAGGCTTGCTCACTGCTCACATCCACAGGCCTGCGTACCACTTGCATCCCATAGGGCTTAAGTGGAGCCTAAGTGGACCCTGGGCTTTGTGCTGGCGACCTGCCCAGTGCTGGATTTCAGCTCCGAGCCCAGGCCTGGCTGCTCTGATTCATGCACGTAATCCTGCTGAGGTCAGCGGGTTTCATCCTGCTCCCACCACAGCCCGCGGGACAGTTCACACGAGAGTGGCAGGGTCAGGCTCTGTGTTTGCATGTGCCATAGAAAATGGAACAATTAAGATTAAACCAATTAAATTTTAACAGGTCTGGAAAGCGTTTTATTACATAATAAACTGGAGGGATTAACCACGTCGGGTTTGCTGCGTGTGTGCTGGCGGAGTGGTTCCTCACTGTCCGCAGCACTTGGTGTTCCTCTGGGCTGGGGACCTCCCTGCGCTGCCGCTGGGGCCGGCTCGCTGGCAAGCACAGAGGGCTGGGAATGCAGCTGCGTGCTGGCTCCTGCTCCTGTCCAGCGCTGTCCCCCAAAGCATTCTGGGTGCAACGCTTTTCTTAGCCCAAGCAAAGCCTTTTCTAGAAGAAGTTCTGCAAATTATACGGTGGCTATTTCTATGGCTTTCTTCGGGGAGAGGGAAGCCCTCGTGCTTCTGTACAGGCGTGCTGGTGAGGAGCAAGTGGCTGGGCTGGCTCTGTGCAAGGTGGTGACAGATGTCTCATCTTGGAAACAGAGCTGATAAATTACTCTTGTTTAGGGCATCTGCCTGGCAGCCAGTCTCCACTTCTCTCCCTGCTTAATCAAGATTCCTCTGGCTGTTCCCATGCAGATGAGGCCATCCTGGCCATGGTTACCCCCAGAGCTGGCAAATCTGAGCAAGAAATGGTACACAGCCATGGGTTTGCCAGGGTGGTTTCAGGGTAATTGAGCTGAGAAAGGATGCAGAAACCAGCTTTGGTAGAAATTATGCTGCAACCTTGGCTGCACACATGCATAGGGTGGTGCACAGGCCTCTGTGTGGTGGCATTCCTCAGCTCTGCTGGCATTTGTCTATAGGGGCTGACATTTGCTTCGAGGGGCACCCACAGCCAGTGGCTGTTGCACTGTTCCGTCTTCTCAGCTGTAATTTGTTGCTGACCAGCTCAGGAGGATTGGACACAAATATCCTCTGTCATGCAACAACCTGCACTTGGGGGCTAGGAAGGAAGATGGGGCTGGGGAAGCTCATAATTTCTGTCTCTTCTGGGTAAATATGAGTCAAGAGCCTGTCAGGCTCAGCCCAAAGACATTTTGCACAATGCTTCCAGAGGCCACAGCAGGCCAACTTGCAATGCTGTGGTGGGTTTTTCTCTGGGGGTGGAAGGGTTGCTGTGGGTGGGGACTGTGGCATGTTCAGGGACAGTGAAGGCAAACTGCTCCCTGGCTGATTACTATGCCTGGAAAGGTTAATGGCAGAGCATGAGCTTGGCCTGCACACGTCTAATAAATACCCATTCTTTTGTTTTCCTTTGAAATACTTTTCATATTTAGCCATGGCTGCTCATGTGGTTCCCTCCTGAACCCAGATCCTCACCGACAGACGCTGTATAAATAGGGCAGCCCCTGTGTCCTGCACGTGGGAAGGCAGGTAGGAGATTTGAAGGCTTCTGTTAATAGTTTATCTATGAGTCTGCCTAATGAATTATCCTCTGGCAATTACTGCGCAGAAATTGTTAGTGTATCCTGATGATTCAGAACTTTCTAACAACAACTCTGGACCAAACTATAAACTGTTTTTCTATCTTGGAGTGGAGACTTGAGAGAGGACTCCTAATTGTTCTCATCTCCTCAGGAGCCAGAGCTGGATTATCCCACACAGGCTTCTCTGCAAACTTGTTTTTAGTCTATCGGTGGGCCCTCTGCCAGACCAAAGGGATGGGGAGCTGTTCTCCAGATTTAAATCCCCCCCTTCCACCCTTCCACTCCACTTACACCTCTGAGGAAGAGCATGGATTAGAAAGGATTTGCCCTCATGGGGTTTTGGTTTGGGTTTGTGAAGATCTGTCCTTAAAAGCGTTGCCTTTTTTGTTTTATCCTTGTGTAAACCTGACTCCCAGCTTTATGTAGGAAACGGGCAGAAGTGAAGTGCTGTGTTGTTCACAGAGTAGAGATCTCTCATTTCTTTTGAAATACCTGCCTTTAAATGGCATTTCCTTTTGGAGACAATGGCTTAACATGAAGGACAAGCAGGTGGGGATGGACAAGGATGGTGTTTCAGGAGCATAGCATGGCTGGACCCCTCCTGCTGTGGTTGCTGTGCTTCAGCCATGCGTACAAGAGGCTGGGTGGCTCAAAGGCTCAGCCAAAATATGTCCCTGTGCCAGAACTGGCAGGGCAACCTGGATCTCTTGGTATGGTTCCTGTCTTGTCCTGTGCTGTTGACGTCCCAGCACGCTGGAGACCATGGGCATCCAAGCATGTCTGGGATGCTCTCCCCAGGACCCGTCTGGGTGCTCTGCCCCAGGATCCATCCTGCACTGTGAATGACCCGTGCAGTGATGCTGTGTCAGGCCAGCAGTCAGGCACTGGGGCCATAGCAAAGGTGTCGGGGACTTCGCAATGGGGCCAAAGTAGTTCTTCCCTTCCTCATCCTTCCCTTGCTGGGGTGGCAAAAGGCCACACCGCCGGCCATGCCCTGTCCCACTGGAAGCACTGACGCCTGTCTGGCTGCCAGGACACCCCGCCAGCCCCGTCCCAGGCACGTTCCCTGCGCCCGGCAGCGGCAAGTGGGCTCTGTGCCGCATCCCAGGGCCGCCTGGGCCCAGGCTCCCTTCTCCAAACATCCCTCCCGCCGTGCACCCGTGGTACCCTCGCGACTCACCCATGTCCGCCCCGCGCACCCGCCCTTGCTGACGGTGGGGAAAGTAGGAGCCGTGTCCTTGTGCTGACCTTCGTCTGACCTTCCAGTAACGCTCGAGAAACCCTCGGAAAGGCTTTCTCATTGTGCAGCCCCAGGGTTTCCAGGGAATTAGTCAGCAGGCTGGAATTGTGCTCTGTGTATGTGACCCCCCCTTATCCCCCCCTCCTGCCTCTCCCATCTCTGGAGCCGGACCGGTCCAAGAGATATGTTGCCAGGGTGACAGCGAGGTGTGATGGATGGACAGAGAGTGGCTGTGGAGTGGCAGGGCCGCTGGTCAGTAACCCAGGGCTGTGTTTATAAGAAGGAAGAGGCTGTTTCCTGGAGCTAACATAATGCAGCTCTAAAAAAGGCAGGGGAAATACATCATGCGAGGGGAGCGCAGCCCGGGGAGGGGAGGGCCACGGGGAGCTCAGCACCACAGTGAGCCTCCAGGTCAAGGTGCCTTTGACAGGGGCCTTTTTTATAGGCCATTTGCGTGAGAGTTCGCTGCTGTTTCTCTGCAGCCCTGACAGCGGCTCAAGGCCCAGCCGGGGTTTGGGGAGGGTCTAATCTAAACTTGCCGATTTCCAGCCCTTCTCCTGCAGGACCCGCTGATTTATTTGGAAAGTAAATAATCGACACTGACTATTGTTTCGTTGCTGTGGAGTGACAGTCCCCCGCCCTCGGCGTGGGGCTGTGCCCTATCTCACTGCGGACGCTCGGAGGAGCGGGGAGCTGTGGAAGGACCCTGATGCTGAGAGAGAGAGGGGCTTAGTTCACTGCTTTCATCTGCCCACCCCTCACCGTGCCCGGAAAGGGGCGATTCTTTAGCTGTGGTCCCTGCATGGGGCATCACTCACAGTGCTCATTGTGCTGGACTCTGAGCTGGGGCAGTGGCGACCAATTGGAAAGGCAAAGGAATATCCCACCCTCCTTCCCAAATGCCAGCTGTGGTGGTGTTCATCCCTGTAGCCGCACTGCAGGTGTGTGAGGCTCTTGCGCCCAGCACTGGCATCTCCCCCAGTGTGGAGCCAGGGGCTCTGCAGCCCCACACACCTGCTGCTGCCACAGCAGTGGGGTCATCCCTGTGGTTTGTGTCGCCTGTGAGCCCTGCGACCATGCTCCCCTTAATGTCACCCCTTCTGCTGGAGGGTCTGGCTGCAGGAGAAGCTGCTGCTCCTGGCGCGGCAGACGAGAGTTTTCACTCCCCAGCCGGCAGTGTGGGAGCTGAATCTCCCAGGCGGTTTGGGACACCAGGGCCTGAATCATTATGGCTAATCAGAAAGCAGCACCCCAGAAAATAGACCCTGATTTCTCTCTACCACCAAAAAAAAAAAAAAAGAAAAAAAAATCCAACTAAAGTATTTCAGAAAAAAATCCTCACACAAAAAAGGGGAAAAATCGAGGATTATTTTGCTGTAGGTCCCAACATTTCCTGAGTAGTCATAATTGCTTCTACTACAGCTGAAAAGTTATTTAAATGTTGAAATTTTTTTCTTCTTTCTTCTATTACTTTTACAACTCTTCAATGGTGAGGAAGCGATACTGCATTTAGGGTTTTTCTTTTTTTCTTTTGCAAGAATGCTCGAATTTTGTAAAGCTTGAGAGTAGGGAATAAAGGATGAGAAAAGGGGAGGAAATCCAGCACAAACGTCAGCCATCATCAGGCAGCTTCAGGGCAGCGGAGAAAAAGAAGACGAGGAAAACCTGTAAACACAATGCTTTCAAATTTCAGACAGCTTTCTGCTTCATAAAATTGAAAGAAAAAATTGTTTCAAAATATCCCATTGTAAAGTTAAACAAAATTTGTTGTGATAGAACAGTTTTCAATCTAATTCTTTCTGAGCAAGAAAATTTTAAGCAATTTTTTAACAGAATAAGTGTAAGTTTTATAATTTGTTTTCCACATCATTAATAATAATTCTGCCTCAATATAATAATAAAAATAATCAATTTACATTTTTCCAGCAAATACATGTGTTTGGTCCTGTCTTCGTTAGTGTGGGAGTAATTTTTAAGTGGAGCCTTATTTTTGGCTGAGGTTTTTGCTTGTCCCTTTTTTCATTGGAGGAGTGTTCTGTTTTCAGTGCTTTCATACTTTCCCCCACTCTAATTCATGCAAATACTGCCACATGCCCAAATTCCTCAATGAGTTCAATATTTATCAGCAAATAATTTTTTTTTTCAACCCAGCCTGTTCAGTGTCTAAAGCCACTTTCTGAATAAGTATTTGATGAGTATTTGTCTATTTAATGTTTGCATTGTTCTAAGTGACTTTCAACAACAGATTCTCTCACCCGCTTTCCCTTCAAATTAGCACTTTCACAGGCACTTATATATGAATTCGAGTTTGCCCAGATTTTATAAAGCTGTATTTGAATGACTTGCAGAAAAAAACCCCAATCCATATTTTGGAGTTACTTGGTTTTGTCTGACATATCCTTCACAGCTGCCAGTGCAGAGAAAGGCAATCCATACTTCTGGAAGCCCTTGTGCTGGCAGTCTGGGGCAGTGCTGTCTGTCTGGGGGCAGTTGGATCACGCTGGTCCCCAAGCAGCCCCATCCCCACTGCATGGGTGTCTAAGGTCAGCCGTGAGCATGGGCTGATTTTTTTAAAAGAGCACTCTTTATGATCGTTTTCATGCCCAGTTCTTGTTGGATTTGTGTCGGCCCTCTGTGGCACCCCAGGACACGCTCTGTCCAGGGAGGAAGCGGGGCTGGGGAGGGGCAGAGGGGGCTTGTCTTTCCAGCACTGCAGATTAAGGCTGCCTGGCTCCTCTGCAAGCCTCCCCAGGTGGCCGTGGTATTTCTAAAGGACTTGTCCCTGCGCCGCAGTAAGCTCATTAGCTAATTCCCTTATTACGCAGCATCAGCTGAAGCATGTGTGTTTAGGCTGCCAGGGAGCCCCCTCGCACCTTCCTCCCCAGCTCTTCTCCCTTCCTCGCTACCCCTTCTCTTTGTTTCAGCTAAGGAGGCAGGTTTTTCAAAGTCCCCTTGCCCAGCCATTTGGAGTGCAGGCTCCTCCCTGCCTGGCTGGTCCCAGTCTCGGGGTACCCGCAGTGACGGGGGTGGCCGCGGGCAGGACCCCACTCGCCCAGCATTGCAGCGCAGTGCTCTCACCTCTGCCCAAGGGGCTTTTTGGGCCCTTCCACATTCCCATGTCAGTCTCGGAGCTTGGCCAGGCAAAGGCACTGAGGGGTTGATTCAGGAAAAGTGAGGCATGGGGAGGTTCGTAGGCAGAAGGTTGCGGCATGAAACAGCTGTGGTGGGACGCTGCTCTTTGCATGGTCACCCTGGGTTGTGAGAGGGTCGATGGGCTCTTGCCCCTTGTCCCCTGACCCCAAACCTGTCAAATTCTCACCTGGAGGTGGGGAGTCAGCGTTTGTGTGGCCAAGCCTTTTGCCCTCAAGCATGGAGAGCCTGGGGACCCTTTTCCCTCACCGCCTGCTCTGGGAGAAGCCCGGTCACAACCCCTGACTGGGGAAGAGGGATGGAGAGGCAGCCCACCCTCTTCCTTCTGGGGGGCCACACACCGCAAAATCCACCTCGCGCCGGCGCTTTCCGGCCCTCTGTGAGAATGTACAGTTTGTGGCTCCTTCATTGACTTTGAAGAATGTCCCTTTATTCACAATGTTATTTCCTTTAATCACTGTGAGGTTGCAGGAAATCTTCTTGGAAAATTGTTGCAGATTGGCTGGAATTGCTGTACTGTTGCAGGGATGGAAAACTCACTTGAAGTTGTTTTCATTTTACCCTAAAAAGTCACTGTCCCCAGAAGGTTCAGATGAATTTGGATAAACATGTGAGTTCTGAGGATGTAGTTGTTGTTGAGCATTTCTTTTCCCTCCCTTTTTTTTTTTTTCCCAAATGAATCTCTGTGGCTTTCCAAGTTCCTGAGCTCTACTCAAGACCAGGAGTGCAGAACTAAAGGAAAAAGGGACCTTTGACATAAACAGATCATAAACAGACTGAAGACAGGCAAATACATCATTAAGTGACACAACATGAGAGTAGAGATAACGAACCAGTGACAGCTTTGGCCATCAGCTAAGAGCTGAATCAACCAAATTTTCTACCTGAGGATTTCTGTGCTGGTTGACATAGGAAAGACAAGAAGTCCTAAATCTTGACTTTCACAGGAGTTTAGTCCCATTTCCACATGAAATTCTTGAATTCTTGTGAGTAATGGAGAAATGTGAGCTAGGTGAGTGTGTGACTACATGAGAGCACAGCTATCTACGGAAAGGTATTGAAAGGGCAGTTTCCCATGCCCAGTCCTCAGGCAGGGCCTGGTCTTGGTTTAGGGGTAGTCAGTGCTTTCATCAGTGATCTTCACCTGCAGCACCAGTCTGCAAGAGTGACTTTCCTGAGAAAGCCAAGAAACCTGAAATAAACCTGTTGATAAGAACAAATATAAGGCTCTTCTATGAGTTGGCGAAAACCAACATTGCAAGCGCTGGCTAGGGAATGAGCAAGGTTGCTCTGTGGGAAAGTAGCTGGAGGTGACAGTGGGTCCCACAGGGCGCGTGAGACAGCAACAGCCCAAGTGAGAAGAGCAAAATCAGACCAGGACATATAAACAAGGTGTTTGTAAGACTCCTGATGTGATCCTGCTGCATTTAAAGAGTGTCAGACTCAGCATTGAATCCCACTTGGGGCTCGGTGTTTCAAGTTGCTGTTCTTGGAGAAAGCCCAGGGAAGAACAAGATCAGAAATTCAGAGAACATGACATACTGGAGAAGGCTGAAGGGTAGCTTAGTATCACAACACCAAGACTACAGGGAAATAAGATAAAAGTCTTTAAATGCATAAAGCCCTGCTACAAAGTACAAGATAATGGGCTATTCCTTGTTTTCAGGTGGGTAGAAGAAGAAGCCGTAGACTCACCCTGCAATGATTGCGGTAAAAGGGATTAAAACTTGTTTTTCCTGGGAGCCGTCGTCACCACTAGAGGCTTCTTTAAGGAAGAGTTTAGACAAAAGCCCCACCAGGAAGGGTTTGATTTGTTTGGGGCAGGCAGACAGGCTAGGTGACCTTTCAAGGGCCTTCCAGGCTTATTTTTTATAATTCTGTGAATACAGATACTAAAAAGAGGGAAAATCATTTTGCCTGTGGCCAGTCTATTCAGGACTGGTCCTTGCCAGGTGTGTTTTGCTTCAGCTGTGAATGTTTCCATTAGCTTTTTTTTTTTTGTGTGTGTTATTTACTCCTAACCATTTTTTTTTTCCATATCCAAATTTTCCCCTGTTTCTGTACATCACTCTGATCCTACTTTTCCTGGGATGGTCATATGCCTTGTGTGGTCCTCCAAAGCCCTGTACAGAGAGACCATTTCTTCCCTACCCAATGTACCCATATATCTACACACAGTATCCAGAAGCATCCTGGGGCAGACCCCATGTCTCTCATGAATTTTCCTGCTGACAGACTCCCGGTGTTCCAAGCTTGTGCCTCGCTCCTGGTTTCAGTCTTGTCACAAGGCCCCTGTGGGCCATCCGTGGGCTGGGTGTTTTTCTGTTTCTAAAACAGGAGTAGCAACTGTCATCCCCCTCCATCTGTGGGTTTGCAGATGTCAACTGTCCAGTGTTTACACTGAGTTTGTGCAATGGGAATTCTTCTGTGTGTATTAGCAACACGATGTATTTTTACTCGCGATGTTTAAGATCAGAGTTAGTCATTAGATCACCTATGCTGATCTCCCCGACTGCCTTGTCTTGTTACTCCTTCTGCATCCGAATAACCTGGGGTTTCACTAAGGCACAAAAGCATCTGGTCTGGAGGAGTGAGGGAGTTCATGGTTTGGTCTTATTTAATCACTGATGGTTAATCCACCAGCTAATCAGCATTGCTCAGTAAATGTATGTCGTATTTCTTATGCAGGGTTGTCTGGCTTTTAATTTCCACCCATTGATTCTTGTTCTGCCTTTTTTGGCTGGAATAAAAAGACGTTAGCACATGGTATTTTCTTACTATGAGAGTACTTGTGCATAGCAGTCAAATTTCTTGAGCTTTTTTAAGAAGAAAACAGGTTGAGCTTGATTCTGTCACTGTGGGGTGCGTTCTCCTGCAACTGTGTCTTTCTGTGCCTGTTTTCTGCACTCTCTCTCATTTCACAGAATAATTTTGGCCTCAGGAACTCTGGCAGTGCAGCCCGCTCGTTGGGCCTCGATCCACTGAATTTTGGAAATGTCTGAAGATGCAGATTCCATCATTTCACTCAGTTTTTAAGTCACCTTGTTTCTTCTCCCTTCCAGCCCATACCTCCCCACTCTGTC
>VXBT01008840.1:413058-437579 GCA_013400235.1 Oriolus oriolus | reverse complement strand
CGCCTCCATCTTCGCCGCCGTCCCCCGCGCCCCGCCTGTCGCCGTCTTCAAGCTCACGGCGGATTTCCGGGAGGACGGGGACTCGCGGAAGGTCAACCTCGGCGTGGGCGGTGAGTCCGTGGCTTCGNGGGCAGCGAGGTCCAGCGGGCGTCAAGGTCGTGGGGCAGCCGGGCGCCGGCCGGGCCGCCGTCCTCGGTGTCCCGGGCAGGTCCCGCGGGGAGCCGGGCGGCGCAGCGTGCCCCCGGTGCAATAAGGACGGCTCTCCCTTTCCCGCAGCCTACCGCACGGACGAGGGGCAGCCATGGGTCCTGCCGGTGGTGAAGAAGGTGGAGCAGATGATCGCCAACGACAACAGCCTGAACCACGAGTACCTGCCCATCCTGGGCCTGCCCGAGTTCCGGGCCAACGCCTCCCGGATCGCCCTGGGTGATGACAGCCCTGCCATCAAGGAAAACCGGGTATGTGGTGGATGGGGAGCACTGGGGTCCCTGGGGTGTCTCTACAGCGGACTGAGTAGAAGAGCACAAATGTGTAGAGGTCCTGCATTTTGGCACAATTTGGGGGTTTCTCACACATGATCTTTCTTGACTGTAGTTTACTTGATGAACCCATCTATTTGAAACTGTTTGTGCAAGTAGTTGTGGTTTTAGGGAAAAACCGAACATGGGCTGTGATTGGAATCTGTGTTTTCCTTCATCTTTTAATAGTTTCCCCACAGGAAACCCCAGTCAGATAATATACCACCTTTCCTGAAATAAACTACTAGCTGAGAATCTGTTCTCTGCCAAAATATAACAGGAATGGCTGGAGTCTATTTTTAACCGTAGAAGTTGTCAGGATGGGCCTGAGCACTGAAGGAGGTTGAAGACCACTGGAAGGGGATGGCATTCTGACTGGGGTGACCCCAGGGGACACGTTTGAGATCCTGCCTCGCTCTTGCAAGCTGCTCTGCTTTCTATGCACTGATGGTAGTGTTGACCTGGGTGGACAAAGCTGGCAACTGTCTCTGTGGCAGGTCGGAGGTGTTCAGTCCCTGGGCGGGACGGGCGCCCTGCGGATCGGCGCAGAGTTCCTGAGGCGCTGGTACAACGGAAACAACAACACGGCCACCCCAGTCTACGTCTCCTCTCCATCCTGGGGTGAGTGCTGCTCTCAGGGAGCCCTGTGGGTCAGCCAGTGAGGGACACACAGCCTGCTCCTTGCAGGGGCCTGGGCAGTGAGAGAGGGGCCTTCCCGTGTGTGTAGTGGGAGATGCTGGGGCTGGAGAAGGCAGCTTGCTGGAGATAGGGCCTGCTTTTCTGAAAAGTTACTTCTTTCCTCAGAGAACCACAATTCTGTGTTTATGGATGCTGGCTTCAAAGATATTAGAACTTACCACTACTGGGATGCTGCCAAGAGGGGTCTGGATCTCCAGGGGCTGCTGAATGACATGGAGGTGAGTAAAAATGGCATGGGATGGGCTGAGCTCTGTGGTGTACTGTTAGTATCTGCAGCTGGCTGGGCTCTTGTGTGCTGTGCTGGGAAGTGGATCACTGCAAAAGAGGCTGCTGTTGCCCAGAGCAGCTCCAGGCCTCTCCCTGTGTTGTGGGTGCCCAGTCTCATCCATGTGTGTATGTGACCAAAACACGTTCTCTCCTCAGAGCGCCCCGGAGTTCTCCATTTTCATCCTCCATGCCTGTGCACACAACCCAACAGGCACAGACCCTACTCCCGAGCAGTGGAAGCAGATTGCTGCTGTCATGAAGGTATGGGCTGCTGCTGGGGTTAAAGCAGTGCTGAGGGGACAAATAGGTCTTGAGCCAGCCAGAGCATTTGCATCCGAAATGGGCTTTGGGGAATGGTATGAGATGTGGCAGACGCTGAAAGAGTCCCATGAGGCAGGTGTTGAAGGAAGAGGTTGACAACAGAATGCTGGTTGTCTGTGCTCAGAGGATAGATGCATTGCAGTTCTCGTTGTGCCTCCAAGTTCTTGTTTTCAAACTCTGTGGAATGGGCTGTAGTGAGGTTTTTCCTGCTGGAAAGATTATCCACAGGCAGGTGCTGGATAGTAGCATATGAAGTGGTGCACTTCTTGTGTCCTCAAATGCAGTTTTCTCCTGCATTGACTTGCATTGACCACTTTAGTCTTTCTATTCTTTTACCCCTGTTGAAAGAAAGTATTTCAGTCTGGTGTTGCTGGACCACGTTTCCTTTGAATTCACACAGAAACTCAATGGTCATTTTTCCCTCCTACGGGTACTGTGGGGGGTAAAGCAGAGGTTGTGGGGAGGGGATTTCCCTCTAACACTGTTCCTCCTTGCAGCGCCGGAGCCTGTTTCCATTCTTCGACTCGGCGTACCAAGGGTTTGCCTCTGGCAGCCTGGACAAGGATGCCTGGGCTGTGCGATACTTTGTCTCCGAGGGCTTTGAGCTCTTCTGTGCACAGTCGTTTTCCAAGAACTTTGGGCTCTACAGTGAGTGTCTGGCAGTAAGCTGGCCCAGTAGCATCATACCCAGACAGATGGGGCTGGCATGCTGAGGGGTGGGGAACGCTCTGCTTTGCCACGACGTGCGGAACCAGTGGCTCACATCTCTTGGCTTGTCCACAGATGAGCGGGTGGGGAACCTGACCGTG
Source organism: Oriolus oriolus (assembly GCA_013400235.1). Lineage (NCBI taxonomy): Eukaryota > Metazoa > Chordata > Aves > Passeriformes > Corvidae > Oriolus > Oriolus oriolus. The sequence continues at coordinate 434,965 of VXBT01008840.1, read as the reverse complement.
GTGGGGAAGGACGCAGACAACGTGCAGCGTGTGCTATCCCAGATGGAGAAGATTGTGCGCACCACTTGGTCCAACCCTCCCTCCCAGGGAGCGCGCATCGTGGCAACTACGCTTTCTTCCCCGCAGCTCTTTGATGAGTGGTACGTGTGTGCTGCCAGGGCCGGTGGGAGAGGGAAGGGGAGGGAAGCTGTCTCCCTCAGCGTCACGCTTGGCCAGATGGCTTCAAACCAAATGGGTGCCCATCCTCATGCTCTGCTTCCTGCCTGCTGCAGGAAGGGCAATGTGAAGACAATGGCAGATCGGGTCTTGCTGATGCGGTCAGAGCTCCAGTCTCGACTGGAGGCCCTTGGGACCCCAGGCACCTGGAACCACATCACAGAGCAGATCGGCATGTTCAGCTTCACAGGGCTGAACCGTAAGTACCGAGTGGCCTGGTGAAGGGAGGATTGGGTGAGGACAGTTTTGCCGTGGGTGGACTGGGCTGAAGCAGTCCAAGCAGGAGTCTCTCAGCCTCACTGGAGTTTTGGCATCACTGCATCTGTGGCTGGGGAGGGATGAAGCATCAGACGGTATTTCAGTGGCCAGTGCTTGAACTCTTCAGCTTGTTGTGAAAGATTCAAGCATCCCTGACTGGTTCTTTGGGCTTTTCTGAGCTGTGGGTCACTGCTCTGACCTGATGTCCAATTGTTTCTGCAGCTAAGCAAGTGGAGTACATGGTCAAGGAAAAACACATCTACCTGATGGCTAGTGGGCGCATCAACATGTGTGGTCTAACTACCAAGAACCTGGACTATGTGGCCAAGTCCATCCATGAAGCTGTCACAAAAATCCAATGAAGCACATGAACAACCAAACTTACATGAAGTCACCAAAGCTATAGTGTGTAGTCCATGTCTTTCTTTGCTCATGGCTTGCCTTTTCCCACACCTCTTGGGGTTTAATAAAGATGGGAGCTGTAGCTCAATCAGGGATAATCATCTTCTGATGTTTTTTAAGTGGTCCTTGCAATATGGTAAGCCAGGGCCCCCAGGAGGTGGGGGCAGCATGAGCCACCTCGGCTCTTGTTTCACAACAGCAGCCTGGTCTTGAGGGCCTTAGAGCTGCATCTTTAGCACATCCAAATCAACTCCATGTAACTGATCATTGTGATCATGGCAAAGTCTGGTGCCAGTGCAATGCACTAGGATAACAGCCCAGTGCCTGGGATCTCACATGGCTTGTGAACTAATGTCACTCAGTATTTTGGGGAGGGGTAAAGCCGTTGCTAGCTTCCTCTCTCCACCCGTCCCACCTGTTCCCAATTTCTGAGCCTTACACGAGCAAATATTTGTAATTGTGATAATTGCTTCTTTGTGTTGCTGACATGAAATTAAACCTTCGTCCCTGAATGCTACACCTGCCTTCTGTGATGTCGTGTCTTCAGACTGTATGAACCTCTTCCCAGGCTGAGGCTAAAGCCTCAGCATCCTGCTTTGTCCACTTACTCAGTTTGTTTCAAGACTGTCCCTTTCTCAGGGTGTGTTCCATCTCTGATGATCACAGCCACTACTGGAGGGGGATTCTTACTGGGAGAGTGTTGTTGAGAGCTCCCTGTGACTACATGAAGCCAACCAGTTCCTCCTATATCCATCTTGTGTTCTTTCTGCCCCCCTGCCCTGTGCTGCCCGGCTCATCCTGTCTGTCTGTGCTTGCTTTCTGGATGGTCAAGTGTTTCCAGCCATTTGGCCATTGCTCCCTAGCCCAGGGCTCCTTTGCTGCCCTAGTGTGTCAAAAAGCAGATCTCTTCTGTTCATCCTTTTCAGCAGGCCCCTGGTGAACCACTTCTGCAGGGCCTGCCAACAACAGCCTGTGTTTCTGGCACTGAAAAAGAGCTGAGACCATCTGTTTCTGCTCTCTGCAGTCATGGCAGATCTATTTGTGAGTTGACAGAGCAGCCTCCTGACAGGATCTTGTGAAGAAAGGGGACAGCTCCTTTCCTTGGGTCAGGTAGGAGTAGTCACTGTTACCCTGATGGATTTGCTTGTGCTGTAGCTTAAAAAAGGCAAAAATGGTGCCTTATTGCCTTGCTGTGTGTTTGCAGAGTGCTTGGAGTCTCTTGTTTGTTCTTTTGGGGTTAGTATTTTTGTCATAGAAGAGTGTGAGCCAGAGGCAGCCATTCCTCCTCTCTGCAGGTGGGGAGCTTTTTCTCCTCTTGGTGTCCATTCACAACAGGGATGATGGGGAAGTGGTTAAAAGGTGGCTTTTAGGGGTGATGTCAGATGGAGTTAAGGAACCAACTCTGCTTTTGTTATTTATGACATTTGCTTACATTTCTGCCCTTACAGACCTCCTGGTGTGAAGGCTGGCCCAGCCCATGTGATCTGTGTCGGTGTTTTGCTAGTCTTACCAGCCTTGTTTTTCCTAGCAAGTGACCTAAATTTCTCCTTTTCTGTGGTGTAAGCTCATTACCAATTATCCCATTTACCATGGCAACAGAGAACAGATTATTCCTTTCCTCTGTACAACAGTTTTTTATGTATTTGAAAACTTCCTCTCTCCCTTTCACATCCTTCACCAGTTAAGATTAAGTGACTCTATTTCCTTCAGCCTTTGCAGTAGGTTGTTTTCCAGCCCTTGCTTTCCTCTGTCCACTTTTCAATTGCTGTGTGTTTCCTTAGAAGGGCAGTGCCCAGACAGAGCTGCAGTTATTCCAGCTGAAGTTTTATCAGCATGGGTGGACTACGAGATTTCTGTCGTTATCTGTCAGGCTGTACTCCAGCACGCGTATCCCACTATTGTGTTTGCAATGGCCTGATATTAACTCCTGCTTTTCCCCAGTCCTTGTCTGCACTGCTGTGGCTTATCTCTCTGCTTGCCAAGTGCTCTCCTGGCAGCAGGAGTGACAGAGAGCCCAGCTCCACAGCGGGACATGGGGCAGCACTTGCTGACCCATTCTCTTGCTCCCTTCAGGTAGGCTGAGTCCTGTTACTCCAGCCACCTCTGGCTGGGGGTAGGAGGGCAGCCTGGCCTGCTGGGAGGGGTTAGCATCCTCCCCTACACCCGTGAACACAGAGAGGGCATCGCTCAGGGAAAAATCACTTTTAATGTTGATATCCCCGTTGCGTTGAGCCTCTACAAAAACTACTGACTGGTCTGTACCACCCCGAAGTCTCGGTGCGAGCCTCCCTCACATGGGCAGGCGCATGTGGAGAGCAGGATGGTCCGATGCAGCGCGGAGAGGCCCCTCCCCAGCGAGGGGGCTGCACTCGGGGGTGAGCGGGGCTCCTTGCCCTGTGCCTAGCAGGGCTTTGGGAGTGCTGGGCTGTGTCGATGGTCAGCGTGAGCGAGGCGCTGCAAGCGGCCGTGTCACTGGGCACAGCGCAAACGCGTGCTGGGGCCCTGAGCTGCGTGTGGCACCCCCGAACAGCACCTTCTCCTCATGGTGGAGACTACATCTGCGCAGCACCCAGCACCGCGGGGCTCCGGGCCTCGCTGGGATGGGGATGGTAAATGATGTTAAAGGGCAGTTCTGGGTTGGGCTGCCCCTCCCTGCACTGCCTGCAGGGATGCCGTGACAGACACTTTTTCACCTTTCCTTTTGCCACCTCTTCTTTGATACCAGATGCCACCGGGGAGCAGCTGGGCAAGGGCCCTCGGACTCCAGCTAGCTGGTCCAGGCTGCCTGGGTGGTTCAGCCCTGCCAGGGGTACATCCTTTCTCGCCTGGGGATGGGGCTCTGCACAAGTCCTGCAGGGAGGGGCGGCACGAGTGGGCGGACAGGCAGCGAGCGAGTGCAGACCTCCTGCTGCTGGACATGAGCCTCACGGCAGGAGACCCCCATGCTGCAGACCTGGAACACACAAGCACAGCCTTGTGCAGGTGGCCAGAGCTTATCCTCCCTGACCTGCTGCTGCTCAAGCCTGCAGCATCTTTCTTAGCCACGCTCAGGGGTATACTGGTGCAGACACAGGTTTCTAGTGAAAACATGAGCCAAGGTCTCACTCCAGTCTCTGACATCCAGTCTGCTGTTGAGAGGAGACCCTGCTCCATATCCCTTAACCCTGCTCCCACCCCCAGCAACATGCACACCTGCATGGGCTCCAAACCACACTTTGCTTTGCTGCCTGCAACTTGATTTTACACTATTTAACATGAGTGACCTCCCACTCGCTGGGGAAGGAATGTTGCACCAAGAGGCAGGTTCCTACCTCCAGTCTGCGTGGGCCTCCAGCACTGTGCTCTGGCCACGCTGCTGCTCAGGTGATTAATGGGGCGAGATTGGAGCTTTCCTCTGGCGACTTCTCACCTTCCGATGATGTCCGCTGCTTGCGCCCACCTGCAGCAGCAAGGGTGCTCAGGGCAGGGGTGCACAGGCTTGGGCCAGGACCTAGTGGCTGGCTCTGCCTGAGCTAGCCCTAGGTGCAGTTTCACCTGCTGCTGAGGTACTGACAGGGAACTAGTTTGTCCCCTGTTCCATGCCAGCCCCATGCAGGGTGTGCCCGGGTCAGAGCTGGGGAGCAGCTGACACAGGCAGTGGGGTGCCAAGGCAGAGCTCTCCCCCGGGTGTGCCGTCCCCGGGTCAGTCACTCACTGAGGGATCTCAGCAGCCTCTTGCCCAGTGCCTCCTCAGAGCTGCTCGGTGATGAACTGGTCCTGGCCTCTCTGCCCGGGGACTCCGCTTCCAGCACGGTCCCGCAGCACTCACTGTCTGCAAAAGCCCAGCACGGCTGCAGCGCCTCAGGGCACCATGGCCTCGCCGCCCCCGGGGTCAGTTGTGTGCCCCCCCCGGCCAGACTCACTCTGCCGCTTGCTGTTCTCCTCGTTGTCAGCCAGCTCCTCCTGGATGAAGGGGATGCCCTCCATGCGCAGGAACACTGACTCGCTGGGACTGCGCAGCCCCTCGGAGCGGCTGCCTGCAGGGACACAGGGCAGGCGTGACAGCAGGGCAGGGAGGTGCCGTGCCCTGGGGCAGGATGTGGCAGGATGCCAGCCATGGCAGCAGGTCCCACTGCCAGGGACCCCGGGGGACACGAGCACATGGCGATGAGGAATTACATGCCTGCACACTGGCAGCTGTGTGACCGTGCAGGCATCCACAGGGGTGTGCGTGCAAATGCCCGCGAGCCCCACTCCACGTGCAGCTGCATCCCAGAGCTGGTGTGTGCATCGTGCCGGAGGGTCCCAGCACAGACCCCCCAGGGGACATGCAGTGTTGGCCTGTGGCAGGGAAAGAATGCTGCTGGGTGACTCACACATGGCGCTGTTCCTCTCATTCAGGAGGGTGGCGGGGTCCTCCTTGGGTGTCTGTGGGGTTCCCCGCGCAGTCGAGGCCTTGGTTGAATCCCTGTCGAAGGCCTCCATGTCGGGGGACTGGGGTGAGCTGTCCATGCGGCTGGCCACCAGTGCGTTGTGGTACTGCTGCCGGGTCACCTGGGCACACAGACATGTGCACCCAGCTCAGTGGGCACCAGGCCCCACGAGGACCTTTCGGAGACTTGGTGGCTCCAACCAAACCTCCACACAGCAGGAGTAAGTGCAGGACTCCCCAGCACCCACTGGGCACCCACCAGGCTCCTGGGGCACAGTGGGGCAAGAGGGCGCCTGGACAGGAGTGGCCAGGGTGGGACAGTCCCTGCCAGCCCTGCCCATACCTTGACAAACTGCACGTCGCAGAGGATGTGCACGGAGTAGTCGGGCGTGTAGATGTTGTTGCTGCTGCTGTGGAGCTGTGTGCTGCTGCCTCCATAGTCCTCCCGGTTGGGGGACTCGGAGCGGTTGAGGCCGCTACAGCGCGACGGTGACCTGTTCACTGCAGGAGGGGACAGCAGAGAGGCAAACACTCACTCTGGCTCGTGGTGTTGCTTGTGTTCCCAGTGCTGGTGTAGGGCCAAGGCAGACCAGTCACCTCCAGTGGCTATTCCCCAGGACACAGGGCTGGCAGGGGCTCTGAGAGGGACCTGCAGCTGGTCCTCCTCCGTGCACAGTGGTGCGGAGACTGTGCCATGCCAGCCCCACACAAACTGAAGGCACCGAGCAGGACTCTGCAGCAGGGGTTAGGGCTGCTGCCTGCCTGTCACTGACAGCTCTCCTGTTAATGCTGGCCTTCTGCACCGCATTGGGCACAACTTGTCCTGGCTGTGGCCGGCAGCCTGTGAGTATTTGCTTAACCTGTCTCAAGGGCATGCTCCTGTTCACCCCGACTATGACAGATCAGGAGGAGAGGCTGCTGTGGCAAGCTGGCCTGTCACTCACATTGACTGATGGCCTCTGACACACGGCGTGGCCTCTGACACGCAGCGTGATGGATTTTGTCTAGTCAGTGATTTGTCAGGGAGCAAAGGCAGCTTGTTCCTTGCATGGGTGACATTGTGCTGACTTTGCTCTGCTGCTAAAATGCCCTTTTATTACCCGGATCACCAGAAAGCAAAGGGGGCAGGGCAGCAGGCATGCAGCGCTGCAGGTCACTGTCACCAAAAGCAGCAAGTCAAAACCCCAAGCGCTAAGTGCAGGAAATTACAGGAAGTGCACACCGAGGAAAGCCCAAGCTGCCCATGGCTCCCCCTTGTCCCCATCCCATTCTTCCTGGGATTTGCATCATACCGGAGAGGCTGTGGCAGGACTACTGTCCCCAGTCTGCCACCAATGCTCCAACCAGTGAGGGGCTGCCCAGGGGTGCTGTGGGTACTGCCCAGCATGCAGGGTTGAGGGGGCTTGAGGCAATGGGGACAGGGTGCTGGAAAGAGCCTGCCACATGCAGGGGCCCCTGGCCAAAGCCACACCCTGTTACCTGGAGAGCCAGCCAGGGAGTCCCCTCTGCTGAAGGCGAAAGTACGGGACACTGAGACAGGCACTGCAGAGAGAGGGAGGGAGAGGGAAGGAGGGGACCCGGGGGAAAGGTGAGGGGTGGAGGTGAGGGTGGGATACAGACCAAAACGAAGAATGAGAAAGAAAATCATGTGCCAGCAGTCCTGAGCTGAGCTCCCATTGCTGTCTCCAGCATCCCTTCTCACCCCTTTTACACCCTCCTGCTTCTGCTCTGGGGAGGTGCTCACCAGTCCTGGGGACAGGGCCACCAGCAGGAACACAGACTTGAAAGCTGTAAATCAGCAGGTCGCTCTGTGATGAAGTAAGGGGAGGTGAGGCTGGCAGGGGGGATCTGCTCTTGCCAGGCCTGTCTGCAGAGCCACACAACTTCCTAGGGCCCTGGCATGGGTAGAAAGCATCTTTTCCCCCATGGGTTAAGTGCTGGCAGTTGGCTCTAGCTCTTTCCCAGCCGTTGCCAGGATAGGGGACTTTGTGGTCAGTTTATGCCACCTGGGAAATGGGTGGAAGCTAAATCACTGCACTCGGCATCAGGGATGCTTCTGTGTGTGCAGGCACATGGCAGAGAAGGAATGTGCTCTGCAAAAGCCACTGCCCCTGCCCCACAGCTGCAGGCAGGAGCTGGCAGAAGCTCTTCAGGGTGATGCAAAGCAAAGGGATTCATGCCAGGCTGCCTGCAGTTCCTTCCAAGGTCCTGGGTCTCAACAGCCTTAGGGTGATGCCGAGAAGAGCTACCCGCTGGGGGCTGGTCCTTGCAGGAACTGCAAGAAGCCAGGACTCTGCATCTGAGGCTGCCTGACCCATTGCCACAGAGAAGGCAAATCATAGACACTCACTTTCCATGTTTTATTGCCATGGGTTACAGCAGCAGTGACAATTTTGAGGGCAGGCCATTCCCCCTCCCGGTGACTACTGCCCTCCACAGCATTCCTGGGCTATGCCACAGGGGATTGGGGAGACCAACACACAGGGTGAGGGATGCACTCCTTAACACTTCCCAGTCTCTGCTTTCACCACTGCCATTGCCCACCTCGAAAGCAGTGGGAGATGCAAGCCTGCTGGCTGCCAACCCCCTCTTCCAGCCATTGCCATGATTCCCCCAGCTGCCAGCCCTCCTGCCCGAGGTGTCCTGCCCTACATCCAGCCACTCTGCCCACAGCACAGCTGCAACACTCAAGGAACTATCTGCTGCCTACGTGATTAATGTTTTAAAATTGCTTCAAATGTAAAACCCCCAGGAAATCTGCCCTGCGGTCCCCTTTTCTAATCTCCCTGCTGCTCCCCCAGGAATTCCTGTTCCGTGTCCTCCCCTGAATCAAAACCTTCTGCAAATAAAAAAGACACCAGCATGAAGCACTGCCCAGAATGACCTTGTCCAGAAGGGAGCAAAGGACGAGTTGATAACCACTAGGACTGACTCTGTGCTCCCACTGCAGGACCCTCCCACAGCGTTTGTGACCACACAGCACCAATGCCAAAGATCAGCTGGTGATAAAACAGCTGAATAACAACAGTTAATTAATAACAAACTGCTAAATGCTCTAGGTTAATGTCTGAATTCTCAGCTGTGATACCCTACTCACACTCATCTCTTCTGGGCTTTCCTTCAGCGCGGAAAGAGGACGCCAACCTGACAAGGGAGATGCCCGGTGACCTCTGCCTCCTAGCCTGCTCTAGTGCTGGCCGGGGGTGTGACACCACACGTGTCCCAGTGCAGGCAGGAGTGGCTGTGTGGCAGAAAATGCCTCACGACAGCGTCACGCGTGAGCCCCGGGAGCGAAGGAGCCCCGAGCAGCAGCATCCCGGCAGGCGGCACTGCAGACATGCCTGGCTCTTCTGACACAGCTCCCACGGTGGCTTCTGCCCTGCCCTGCCCTCCAAGGCCCGTGGGCAGCACTCACTGCCTGAGCCCGGTGGGGCCCTGAGGACTCTCACCCACGACATGGGACACTGGGCCATCCAGAAACACCCTGGCAGAAGCTGGCCACTTCACTGATTCCCTCTGTCCCAACCGAGTGCACTGCGGACACACGGAGCAGGAATGCTCACTGCGGGGTTAATCCATCAGTCCACGAGCCAACCCTTCGCACGGAGGCAGAGCAAGCAGCAGGAAATAGGTGAACCCTAGAGCTGCACAAAGACTGGGACCCACCGGAGTGAGTCACCTGCCCCAAGAGACTCCCCTTGTTCTCTTGATGACATTCCTCTTTACACCTCCCTAAAGACTGAATTTAGTAGGCCCCTGTTTTGATTAGGCAGGTAGAGCATCTCGGCTTACCATCAGCACTGCAGATCTGACTGCAGCACCTGGGGTTTGGATGAGGGATGTGACAGACTGGGATTGGACAGCACCTCCACCTGCTCCTGAGCCACCAGGGAACAAACATCTGCAAGGGTTATAGCAAAGAAGGGGGTACCTGCCAGCCTCCCCTAATCAGAGCTCCCTCTTAACTCCTGCAAGCAGGGGATCTGCTTCTTAACCCATTGGGTCTGCAGGCAGGGAATATATTGGCACTGGAGTATGTACTCGGCTGATTTCCCACCACTACGTGCAAATAGCTCACAAGTAAATCAGCCCATCTCTGCAATTCCTGAGCAGCCCAGTGTAGGGCACATGCTCAGGTTGTGCCCTGGGCTTCAGGAAGGCAAATGGGTCTGGAGATGTTATGCTGAGACCTAGAATGAACATAACACCCACCTGTGGGCACGGCCCCTTGCAGTGCCAGCCGTGCTGGGACGCACCAGCAGAGACCTGGCACACGGTAGAAACTTCAAAAGGATATCAAAGGGACCTCAAAGGAACCTCCAAGTCATTCTGTGGGGACTTTGCTGCATCAGCCCCCCAGCATGTTGTTTCTCTGTCTACCTCTTCCAGGGGTGACCTCAGCACAGAGTCTGAGCTGTCTTGCATGGGGAGAAAAGCCATCGCTCCTCCAGCCAGCTGGTGCTGCACAGAGGTTTTAGGGCCTCAGCCTGTCCCAAAATACTTACATAGGAAGGAGGATCCTGCCAGGCTTCCCATTTTTCGCACATCGTTTTCTGAAACAACAGTTGGAGGTGTGGGAATAGCAGAGGAAGGGCTCCTGCTTGCCCCATGCCCCGAAGCACGGCCACCCCATCCCATGGCCAGCCCCTTCTCCTGGCACCAGCTGGTTTAGCCTCCATGGATGCTGCTGCAGAAAAGGCAGGGCCAGAGGGAGCCCACAGAGGCCTCACCTGAGGAGACAACAGCCATGATGGCAGGGACACCATAGTAGGTGAACGCCCCATTCTCAAACCGCAGTCCTTCCTTGCCGACCTCCACCTGCACTTTCCCCTGGAAGGAGGAGGAAAACCCTCTCAGACAGGCACCCCGTGCTCCTGACCCACCCAGGGCTGCAGGGACCTCTGCCATCCCATACAAGAGGATGGGCATCCTTGCTGGCAGAAGCAGCCCAGAACAAGGTGGCAAGGAGAAAACAGGGCCACCCCCTGCCACCCTCTGCTTGCTGCTGCCCCAGGCACCTGCAGGATGAGGACAAAGTAGTCGACGGGGCGGTTGCGCTGGTAGAGGTAATGCTCCGCTGCCTTCTTGTTCTTTCGGTCATACTTGAGCTCCTGGATGACATTGGGGTGTTTCAAGAGCCGCAGCAGGATCTTCTCAGAGAGGTAGGGGGACTTGAAAGGCTCCACTTCTAGAGGGGAGGCAATACACACATGCCATGCTCAGCAGGTCCAGGGCTGCTGGGAACCCCTCATCCTCCAAGCTGCACGGCCCTGCACCCGCAGCCTAAGCACCCACTGCCCAGAGGGGAGCCAAATGCAGACCCACACTGGTAGGGCAGTGGGATGTCCAGGTTGTAGGTCCAGGCATGTGGAAATTGCTCAGTGGGAGGAAGCCCGACCCAGGAATGGCTTAGGGATGCCCTGTGGGGCAGGCGCTGCAGGGCTTGCACAAGGGCAAGTGTACCTGTTGCCATGAACCGATGGGTAGCCAGGAGGAGCTGCGGGGAGATCTTCACCTTCATCTCACTCTCTGAGAGCCTGAAGATGGAGAAATCCTGGGGCTTGCGCCCCCGGTGGGGGACCCGCTCCTTCTTCCGATTGTCAGCTGCAGGCAGAGCAGAGCAGTCACTCACCTGCAGCCGCCACAAAGCTGCTGCAGCTGCAGGGCCCATGGCACATGCACACGCACGGACAGGCACGTCTTGCTACCCCCCACGGCAGGGCTGCTGTGCAGGAGCAGATGGAGCAGTGGGGCACATAAACCATGCTGTGCATCCAGCCTTGGGAGCAGCTCCCTGGGCAGGGAGCAGGATCGTGAAACACACTTATTCCTCAGGAACAAGTCCTGGGTTGTCCTGGCTGGATGCATCATCCAGAGTTGCAAATGAGCTTGGGAACCACCCACAGGCATTTCATGCCCAATATAGATGTTCCTAGGTCACGCCCTGCCCAGCCACCAGCTGCTGATGCTGGTACTTCTCTGTCTCGAGCATTCAAGACTCCCTGACACCTGACCAGCATCTCCCCACCATTCTTGTCTTTCCCATCATGACAGCAAATTACTCTGGGGAAGGACCACAATTTGCTCTGGCCTGTTTCCTACCCACATGTCTGTCTGTCTGTGCAGGCTCCCACCCTGGCTCCTGCAACCGCAGTAGCTGCTCTGGGACACTAACTGTACAGATCCGTCTCATCCAGGATCTCGGACTTGATGATCTCCTCAATGACATCTTCCAGGGTGACAATGCCCATCACCTCGTAGAACGGGTCTCCTTCCCCTTCATTGTTCACCCGCTGCACGATGGCCAGGTGGGACTTTCCTGCAGGGAAAAAGCAGAGTGGCAGTGAGACACCCACCCCGGTGATCCTGAGAGGGGTCCACGGTGTGGTGGGCAGGCAGGTGGGCAGGGTTTGCTGGGAGGCACAGATCACAGCAGACACTGTCATCCAAACCCACCCCAAGTGTGCCAACCCAAGGAGAAGGGCTGGACATACGGCCCAGCCTAACAGGGCAGCTGCTGTCCAGACTGATTTGTAGATGTAGGCTCTTTTTGGGGGCCACCTTTTTCTTTACCCAGGCTGTGAGTCACTCCGTTCAGCTCTTTGACAGCCTCCTGTGCAGGAATGAAGTGTACATTATACCAGCTCCTCCTTACCCTTAGCTCTATTGGCATGAGACAACTCTTAACAGAGCAATGAGACAATGTTCTCCAACATAGAAATGTGAATGTGTCCTTGGCTCTACCGATTTCCCTTATCCTCCTGGTGTTTTCTTATTCTGTTGCTAATTATCTTTCCTATTAAATTGCCAGGAACAGCTCCCCCTCATCTTTCTATCCATCACTGTCTAGACCAATCCTAAGATTTTTCTTAAAATATGGGCAAAGCCTCCATCTCCTTAAAACAGCAGCTGTTTTTTATGCAGAAACATGTATGTTTGTTTGCAGCTTTCAGCCCAGCTCCTGCAGAACGCTTGGGTGAACCATCTGGATGCAGACACTGAACACTTTTCAAGCCATCAGCTTGCACTTGAAATTCTTCCCCAAGCCCTGCCCTTGACAGCACCTTCTCTATGTTACCTTAAACAAGCAGAGTGGGACCAGGACCTTCAGCTACAATGACAGTGACTCCTGCTTGGAAGTTCCAGTGTTCCTGGACCACAGTTTCAGCTTCCTCACTTGTCCCTTGTAAGCTAGCAGCTCTGCTGACACATTCTCAAGTTTCTTGGTTTTGGCATACTTGAAACATTTCTATTTGTTTTCGCATGTCCAGCTCTCTGTAAGCTGTTTTGACTTTTTCAACGTCTCCCTTCCTTTACTGGCTGCTCTGATTTATGCTCCTGCTCAGCATCTTGACCAGAACCCAACTTCCAAGCCACAAACAACTTCTGGGTTTCTAGCTCCAGTGTATTCTTGGACCTGCCAATGAACAGCACCGGGTTTCTTACTGGCCGTGTGGCTCCGACACTGCTCGGCAGCGCACACGGATTCTGAACTGCTTGTTTCACTTAAAAGCACCCTCACCGGCACCACAGCCAAAACCTTCTCCTCCCTCTGTTTGCTCTGCATGCCGGGGGTCTCCTGGTGCAATGCCTGCACAAACCCAAAAGTACTGCAACGGCCTCTGGAAAGCTGCAAACCCCATGGGCTCGGAGCTGAGCTCCTTGAGCAGCAATGGGCACCCAAAACAGGGGCAGGTTCCCTGTGCTATGCAGCTGCCTCTGCATCCGCTTCTCCCACAAACCCACCCCAACAAGCTCTCCCGCTGCTCCCGACACGGATGTGAGCAGTATTCATGCATAAAGATGGGATAGGGTGGGCTCCTGCCTGGTGTGCAGCTCCTTCCTTACCCGCAGTGCCTCCTGGCCCGTCCCTGCAGAGGGGCAGGGACAAGCACACCCAGAGCAGCCTGGCAGTCCCACAGACACGTCTTGCTAGGGATCATGTCGCCTTCAAATAACCCTGCCCTGGATCTGAGACGAGCAGACGACATTTCTCAGCTGAAGATCAGCACTATACATTTCTCACAGCAAATCTTGGGCATTTTCCACGGTATACATTCCCTCCTCCTCATACCAAGCTTTTATTGCAAGATTTCAGAGAGCAGCTCGCTGCCTCCCACGCCTACAGATTTAGAAATGAGAACATAACATTGCAGCAAGTAGCACCGAGATGCACTTTAAAAAACCAAATCAATAGCCTTGGGGCACTGAAAATTCAGCATGTCCTTTGGACTGGGCTATTTCACTCCTTTCACACACAGGTTTGCGCATCTTGTCTGTTCAGAGGGTAATAAAGCAACACGGCACTTAAAAAGAGAAAAGCAGAGGAGTTGGCTGCAAGACAGCAGCAACAGCTACGTTTCATCTCAGCAAAGTCCAGCTTTTGAAAATGTCTCCTTTGCCAAACTCTTCTCCCAAACACTGGGGCCATCTGGTCTCCTACAAGTCCTCGGGTGAGCGAGGAGAGGCGAAAAGTTATTTCTTTTGGCCAAGAGCTTGTTGTTAATGACATTTACATGCAACCCAAAACCACCAAGCCCTTACAAAAAGCTTAGGTGCTACTTAAAGGCAGTCAGAGAGTGATGGAGGCAATTCTTTTTTGGCCAAACACCTACATCGACACTGCAGTTTACACTAGAAATGTGATTCCAGCTCCATGTTCACATAGCTGCAAATGAGATTATTTAGAAATAACCCAGCACCATTAGCCTGGAAGGAGACCCATGGTTTCACTGCGCTGGGGGCAGAGTCAGTAGGGCTGTTAGAGCACTCAAGAGTTCTTTATTTTCACAGAAAATAAACACTTGTATTCTCACTCCAAACCCCCAGGTTCATGTTTCCAGGCTAACACCCACATTAGAAATGGAGCAGGTACCCAACAATGGAAAATTATTGCAGTTCCATGTGGTTGCTCCTGCCCATACTGAGAGAGCTGATCCCAGCCCATGCCTGGCTGTATCCATGTCACAAAAAGCCCTGAATGCCAGCCAGTCCCAGTCCTTTCAAGTTAGTGCTGCTCTCAGCTGGTCCCCTCTGGGAAAGGGCTGACACGATCCCATTTCCCACCTGAGGGACATGAGATCATTTGCAAAGTTGTGCCCCACCCCCCTGACCTGACTGGGCCCTGTGTCTCCTCCCATCAGCTTTTTAACAGACCCCATGAATTTTGGTGGAGGGTTTGCAGGTACCCTGGCTGTAGGGTCACGGCTTGTTCACTCCTGGGCAATGCTGCCAAGCTCAGCTGTATCCCTCTGCCCAGCCCTGGGAGCTGCTGCACTTGGACAGGAGGAAAAGCAGTGGCCTTTAGAGCATGTACAAGGGCAGAGCCTGGGCAATGAGATGGAAGCAATGTCTAAGGGAGGGTGGCACAGGGACAGACCTGGGGGTGCCAGAGGGGTCACATTTGCCTCTGCAGCAGGTCAGCCTCAGTGGGAGCACAACAGAGGGAGATAAATAATTTAAACAAACCCCCAGACTTGATCTAAAACAGCTTTAAGATCTGTAAAACTGATTCCAAAAACCGTGCTATTGTAACCACTGCTTGATAGCTCAAACGAGATGAATTACAAGGGTGAGCTGCTGCCCCACTAGCAAGCTGTCACACGTGAACTTTACAGGGCTATCGCCAGCAAAGCACAGTGAAACACTTGAGAATCAAAGCCTTGGTTTGGCAAATGCTAGAACAAATGGGCAATTAACTTTCCTTGTGCGAGCAGCTCCGCCGGCCTCTGCAGGACTGCTCTCGCACAGGAAGTCTATAGGTGATTAAGTGTCTGCTCAGCATGGGATACAACTGCACTAAATTCTTTATGAGCTACATGAAATCTGCTCTTTTCAAACAACAGCTTCAGTGGAAAGTTAATGCCTCAAAATGCTAAATTACAGAGCTAATATAAACAGCTGAGAGCTTCCAGATGGAGCAAGCATCTGAACAGATATCCGAAGCTTTTATGCCCATTTTTAGGAGCCTTGTTTTTCATAGGCACCTAAATGACCTTGGTCTCATAGATCCACCTCAAATCACCTTCCCCGCTGAGAGAACAGGGTCTGAACACATAGAAATGCCTTGACTTCTGGGAAAGAAAGTGCTATTGGGTTCAAATATAGCCCAGACTAATTATTTATCATTTTTTTATGTAGGTACCCTGCCAGAGGAATGTTAAAGATGCTTTAGCCTTGTCTCTTGTTCCACAGGACGAACATCCTGAGCATGAAATTCATTTTCATAAATTTTACGGTAAGATCTGAAGCTGTTATTAGGAGATCAAAGGTACAGGCACAAACCGTGAACCACTTACAGCTACAAAATGGAAGGCAAAAAAAAAAAAAAAAGAGTAATTTTTAAATAAGGTTGATCTGTGAAACAACCATGATGTAACTGAAATCTATTTTCTGTGTGCTTTTCTTCAGAGCTCTTCACAGGGGCTGCCAGCATCCCTGTGCCCTCTTGCCGACCTGCATCTGGAGAAAGTGGGGACCCTGATTTGAACAACTTGAACTGAGAAGGTGTGTGAGTGTGCTCCTGTGTTACCACGACTCTGCACCAAGGGTGAAAGCACACGCTGTGTCTAGAAGAAATGAACGTCTACACCTAAGCAGGGGGGAAATGACCAAGAGGGCTGCGGGGTCACCCAGCTCTACAGCAGTAAGAGCTACGTGAAGGAAAAACTGTAAATCCTAACCTAACCCAGACCTTTCTCAGAGACAAAAACTTCACCTGCTTACATCTGTCTGTAGCCTTTCTCATATTCTCCTTTTGTGCTTTTCCTAATCCTAAGGAAAACTGTAAAAAAGATGGAATATTGGAAATAGCTGATCTATTACCACTGACAAATCAGATCAGGAGGGTAAGGAGAAGATTAGAGAGGACACAGAACCTCATCTTCCATCTGCTGTGTAACAGGGTTCTGGCCTCCTGGGTACCCAAGAGCTCAGTATGAAGGTGCCTTTGACAGCTATGAAGAGGGAAATGGGTGGCAGGGTGTCCTCTCCCCCAAGGACTTGGCTCCCTTCTTGCTTTGCTGAATGCCTGCCCAGAGCAGGCCTGATCCTGGAATTATTGGGGTGGGATAGAGTAGTCCAGGGTTTACACAGTAAGATTTAGCACAGTTTAGTAGGAAAAGCACAGTAATGTTTCCGGCAGAGTTGCAGCATTAGACACCGAGACCATTTTTTGTCTGTCAGCAACTCACTTGCTCTCAGCCTGGCAATCACATTCCAGGGGACATGTAGGTGATACTTCCTGGGTAAAACTGGCTGCTTAACCCATACAACTGCCTTGGGAGGTCATTGCTTCAGCTCATCAAGATGCCCAGCAGAGTGACTATAACACTTGCAGAAATCTCTTGAAGGCTGAGTTAAATTTGAAGCAACACTGTGTACTTGCAGTGCCTGCGGGCTCAGAAAGATGGTACAAAAAGCATCTGAAATGGTACTGACCCCCGTTCCTGGCAAATGTAAGCACCTTCTCCAATTTGCAGAAGTCTAATAGGGGCCACGGAGCATTTTGAAATGTAAAGACAGACCCTAGGGCAGAGCTGTCCTCCACAGGACAGGCTGTTTTCCCTGCTAAGCCTGAAAGTTTGGGGTTTGGAGAATTTATTTTTAGTAACTCTTAAAAGATGCCAAGCCACAGAAGGCTAATTTGAGTTTCAGCTCAGCCTCTGCCCGGCTGCAGGAAAATGAACATTAAGAGCAAATTTCTGCTGTTCCTCTGACAGAGGAAAGTTACTTGCTGAAAGGTGCCACTGCTGTATATAGACTCCTCCAGGAAATCAGTCAACAAAACCCAAAAACAACTCGAGAAAGGGACAAGACTATGACTTCCCAGAGGCACTAAAAAACAAGGAGGTGGACCTTACAGAAGAGGTTCCCATGAGGAGTTACATCACTGGACTGGAGCTGCAACATGCATTGCTTGGTAATCTTCAGGAAAGGAGCAGAAACAGATTTTATCACCCACAACATTTCACACTGAATAAATGCATAAACCTTTCCTCATAGCTCCACATTCCCTAGGTAAAGTTTATCCTACAGGAAGCTCATCTGCCTCCCTACATTGCTTTAGCTTGCTAAATATGGGGCAGTTATTTTTTTGGTGTATTGGGTATTTTCTCCTGGGAGCCCAGAATAAAGCCAGCTACTCCAAGGTGTACCAATACAAACTGCCAAGAAATTGTCTCCCAGTTTTTTCACTCCTTCAGTATTTTCATCTTCTTTCACCAGGTTTCAGGTAGCAAAATTACTATACTGGAATGTATTTTCTTATTTCTAGTGAAGAAGGGACACATTTTGTGTAGGGTCCTTGACTTAGGACTTCTCAGTAAATGCTGCACAACAATGTATACACCTTCTATAAGAGACCCCGCCTAGTTTCCCTGAAAAGATGGCAAATTGGGTGTCCAGCCCTCATTATTTCCGAGTTCTTTTTGATGAGTTTTGCTGAGATGAAGTCAAAACCATATCGCAGCACAAGTATTTCCTTCCTTCAGCTGAACCTGTCTCATGCTGCTGTAATGTTGGTTTTCTAAGCGGTTTTTGCAGCTGCCCTCCTCATCCGGGCTGTGTGTTGAAGTCTGAACTACTCTCTTGCAGGCCAGACCGCCCCTCTGCTGCTGTTTGGAGTCTGGGTTTTTCCCGGTTCCCATCAGGACCCCCAGTTTAACCACCTCTCTGCAGGAATTACTGCTGAAAGAGGTATCAAACAATGGCCACGGCAGAAGGGCTGTGAAAACGCAGAGGTGAAGAGTTTGACCAGTTCTGCTGTGATGGAGCAGGGGCCAGGTTTTGTTAACCAGGAGCTCACAGCTGCTCTTGGGTGCCGTAACCACACTGGGTCGGTGGCTCCCTTGGTGCCACCGAGGGTATGCTACTATTTCATACAATTTAAATGTTAAATTAAATGAAAAGCTGATGCTACAGGTCCGTGGAAGGTAATCCCTTCTGCACAAGGTCCTGCTGGAGGACAGGCAGTTTGTGACACATCTGTGGATTAAAATCAAGGTAAACACCAATGCATTTTAATGGAACTGCACTCAAACGAGGTTAGTGTGAACATACCTAGAAACAAACAAAGGAAAGCTTCCCCTCAAACCCTGCTGTAAAAGACCAAAGAGGAAAAAAAGCTGATTATCTTCATAGCTGGGACAGAACAGCAAGAGAAAAGAAATGCCTCAGGTAAACAAGGACAATAGTGTGATATCAGTGAGTAGGAGGAGACAAAATGAAAGTGCTGTCAGAGGTGTGAGCAAGAGTCTCAAAGTGCTGTATTTAATAATCCCTTGACATTTTCAGTAAGAAAGAACAAATGTTTGTGTACTGTGGCAAGGAGCTCTGGCAGTGAAATTGTGTTGCTTATGCAAAAAAATGACATTATGGGTATAGGGTATGTGGCAGAACATTAATCATTAGTGAAACAGATCAGAAATACACATTGCTATCTGGGAAAGAAGGATATAAAATGTTATAGGTATTTTGTAAAAATATTATAATAACAGAAAGAAAGAAAGGGTACAAAAACTGTTCGAGTTAATCATGGAAAAAGGAGAGAAAAGCTGGCTTTTTTTAAAGGCTTGTGAGGGATGTAAAGGACCCGGAGGTGGTTATGAATGCCCATCCTTACCAGAGACTTTAATTTCCTAGAAAGAGGCTGGGCCTTATCAGTGGGAGCATTTGCTGTCCTGCAGGCACCTTGGAGGTGTGAAGTGATGAATGCCTTCATTAAACACTCGCTGAGCCAACAAGCAATCAGCCTACTTTCTAATTAGTGGAGGTGTCTCAGAAGACCTGGCCATGGAAAGAAACCTTGATTGGATCAAACAAGATACTTCACCATAATTCAAACTGACACAGAAAAGGAGACAGTGATAAAGATTCTTAATTACAAATGGGAAATCTTTATTTTAGAAATTAAATAGTCAAGTGAACAGGGCTGAGGCAGCAGTGGATGGGGCTGAAGGCAGGTGGGAGCTAACATCTGTCGCAGTGTGGGAGCCAGCACGAGAACCTGCATTTGGAACTGGGAAAAGAGAGTTTAGGAGGGTTCAGGGCTGAGCTGGGGGGTGACTATTTGCAAACTCAGGGGAAAGATGAATCAGAAGGAAACATCAACCCTTGGGAAGAAGAACATGTGGGGGAAGAGCTGGAATTGCTAAACACCATGCTGAGTTAGATACTAAGACCAAAAGCAAGGCTTTTCAGCCTTGTAGTTCAGAAAAGACAAGGAGAAGTGAGGTGGGAACAGAAAAATCGTTTAGGGAGAGCTCTAAATAGAGACTGTAGCAAAACACCCCAGAAGGCCACAATGGCAGACAGATGCAAAGGAGCAAGAACCTGAAGTGATATGCCAAGAGTTCAATGGAGCAAAGTTAAAGAAGGGTGGATAATCTTCATCTGAGATGAAGACCAGTATATGAAAGTGCAGGGCAGGTAGCAAGGCTTGTTACCATACCTGTGAACTGAGGGAGCAGCAGACACAAAACAGCTCTGTTTAAAGAGGGCAGAGAGGACAGCAAGCAAAGGGCAGGGAACTAGGTAACCACAAGTCCATTTTTATAGGTCTATTGATCCATAGTTTACCAGGCTGTAGAACAAATTTGAAAGGGGAAGTGTATCAAAGTAAATCAGATAAATTGCAGGGGAACCTGACCAAGGGAGAGAGTGCCAAAATCATCTGACATCTCTAGACAAAAGAGAGGTAGAAGAGACCTCAGGTGGACTTCAGTGCTGTTGTGGGAAAACACAGTCAGGAAGGAACTGCAAGGCACATAAGGAATTAGGAACATGAGAGACAACTGGCATGGGAGAGGAAGGGTGCAGGCATGGACTACTGCAGCTCACCAAGGTTGAACCCAGAGAACAATCTCAATGCTTTTGCTAACAGTCTGGTATAAAACCCAGGAATTTTCTGATTTTCACCATTGGGAGTCTCCAGTCCTGCTGAGGGGCAGAGAGGGCAGGTGGTGCCACACAGAACTCCTCTGCCTGCGATCCTGAGCAGTAGTGGGGACACAGCTGAACATCTCCAGAGAAGATGCTGACCTGCATGTATCTGATGAGCACATTCCTGGTGCACTGAGGAACGTCCTATCCTCTCCTTCTCCCACCTCTAAAAACAAGCACGGAGATGACTCACAGAGAGGCTTCCTCTGTTTCTGGAGTGGACCAGGTTGGCCTTTCTCACATGATCAGCTCTGCCTGCGGCAGAGCGGCACCAGGCAGCCCAGGAGCCAAGCGCTGCCCTCCCGCATTACATAATGCAGCATGTCACTGCTGCAGCCATTCCTTAGCCTCACTCACCACTGCATGACGTAGTGAGTAACACGCGGCAAAACACAATTCCCAGTGGGAGGCAAAAACACATGCTGTGCGTATTCTCAAGGTATGGTTAATGAAATACAGCTCTCAGCATCTCTGGGGCTGCTGGCAGCTGCTGCATTATGAATGCTGTCACAGCTGCAAGAAAAGTACAGCTCTTCCTGAGGGCTTAATCTTTTCTTCTTCCTTTAAACCACTTGCATAGAAACACTTTATAGACCTCCTTCTGACTGCTAAGCTGAAAATGTGAAAGCTAAGTAATGAGATGCGATTTCCTGTCATAAACTCCTTTGCACAGAACAGAGCAGCAAATGCTGTCTGGGCAATGCTGCAAGGCCATGCCCATGCTGCCAGGCCACTGCAGACACATCAGCCCCTGGGAGACAGGCTCACACTGCTGAGCCAGCAACCTGTGAGGCCAAAGGCTCTTAGAGTCTTCATAACATCACAGGTACATCAAAGGCACTGCTGGGCCTCAATCCACCCGGGGATGTTCCACCAGGTGACACCGGGGTCATCGACACACCAGCACATGCACGGACCAATTCCCCCCAGCATCCCTGGTACCTGCCACGTCCTGCCAGGAGGCCANGGGCGGCCCGGCGGCCTCACCCTTCTTGAACTCCTCAAGAAGCGTGTCGAGACGGGTGTCATTGAAGACGCAGTGGAGCGGGCGGCGGTAGAAGCGGGTGACAGTCTGCAGGGGAGTGCAGTCATCAGGGTCGACAAAGGCCAGGTCCTTGACAAAGAGCAGGTCGACAATATTGTCGCGCCGGTCACCCTCATAGACTGGGATTCGGGTGTAGCCAGAGCGGAGGATCTCAGAGACGGTGGCGAAGTCCAGCACGGCATCGGCCCGGAGCATGAAGCAGTCGGCCAGCGGTGTCAGCACATCCTCCACCACCTTGGTGCGTAGCTCCAGCGCGCCCTGCACCATGGCCAATTCCTCTCGCACCAGGTCGCCGTGGGGGCCAGCCGCGCGCAGCGTCTCCAGCAGCCGCTCCCGCGTAGAGAAGACGCTGAGCTCCTGCCGCAGCGCCCAGTCCAGCAACCGGCTGAGCGGGTAGCAGACGGGGAAGGCGGCCAGCATCAGCAGCCGGGTGAGGCAGAGCGTGCGGGAGGCGATGGCCAGCCCGTGCCGCGAGCACACCGAGTAGGGCAGCACCTCGCCGCCCAGGAAGACGGCGGCGGTGCACAGCAGCACCGGCAGCCAGGGCGCTCCCCGTGGCCCGCCGGCCGCCGCCGCCGGCCCGCCGCCGGGCAGCGATGCGCAGAGCCAGCCGGCCAGCGCCGCGTTGGCCCCTG
>VXBT01008840.1:293747-391329 GCA_013400235.1 Oriolus oriolus | reverse complement strand
CTTTTTTCTTTTTTTTTTTTTTCTAAGTCGAGGCTCAGGAAGGCAGTGAGTGCCCTTCTCCTGCCCACTCGGGGCTGCCCTGCCTGGAGCCTCTGGGGAACTCTCCTCTTTCTTGGCCTCCTTGAATCTGTCTTTTTTCTGTCTGCTCCTTCTAAGATTTGAGAGCTATGAACTCCTCGCTGTCTGTGTCCCTCGGGTTGCTCTTGCTGAGATTTCCCCTAGGCCTTCAGAAGCTGTGGTCTGCCACCCCTCTTCCCTCAGTGCTGCCGGTTCATCAGAGCGGTGCAGAGGTGCCTGTGCCTCCTTGCCTGCACTAAGCACAGCCTGGTAGGGTATGAAGGACCAGGCACTGACTTCCTTGGTGAGCTCCACATCCCAGACATCTGCCCACAGTTTAAACTGGAGTTATAATGACTCTGGGGTCCACCTCCATCTTTAGATCTTGGGCAAGTTTCTGGTGCCCTTCACCAATCTGAGAAGACAGGACCTTGCATGTCTTGCCTCTGCTTCCTGAGTGTCTGCAGTGGCAGCTCTCAGAGAACCCCGTGAAGATAACTACCAGAGAGTGCTCCGACTTCTGTGCCCTGCATGCCTTCCCCTGCTCTCCCAGGGATTTGCCTGAATGTGACTTGACATCCTTGTGGTAATCCCTGTCACAGCAGCTTTATCACGATGCTGCTCCTGCTCTTCATTCCTGGGCCTGCCTTTTTTCCCCAGGCCCTGCTGACAGTGCATGCAGAGCCATCCCTGTGGTCCCCAAAGATGGATGTCACACAGGACCCACTGCCATGGCCCCCTGCACCCTCCAAGGTGCTGGCCCCTGACCCTGGTCCTGGGCCAGTGGTTCCTCCACATGGGTTGACATTGGCCCTGTTTTGGGTTTTAGAAGTCATCCATTCCATTTAGGAAACTAACTTGTTTTGACCCAGCCTGGACTTCCTTACAGCAGTTTGAAGAGAATTGCAGACAGTTTATTGACCATCTAGTTTGAAACCTGTCTACCTCTCAGTCTTCTCCTCCTTCAGGGCCTCCTTGATGTGTTTGACTTCATTTTGCCTTGAGGGTAGGGGATGTACAACTCTTGCCTTCAGTTCTGTAGGAAGGGAAATCCACCACCCAGGAAGGTGAATGGCTGTTCACGAGCTCCAGGTGACTGCAGCAGCCCATGCTAGCAATAGCCTTTCTGGTGTGGGAGAGAGGTAAGGTGGCGTTTCTCAGCCTTCAGTTCTCCAAATATTTCACGCAACAGGGGTTCAGGATTTTACCATTTGTTAGCTGGGCAAAGGTTGGGTAGGCCCAAGTCTTACTTAGTGCCTACCTAAGAGAACATGCACTAAAGCACATGGTCAAGGGGTCTGTGCTCATTAGCTGCAGAGGAACATTAGTCCTTCCTCTCGCTCCATCTCACTGATGCCCTTGTGCTGGATGCACAAATACTGAACCATATTTTAATGGTTAGCTGGATGCTGCCCAGTATCCACTCCTGAGTATGCTAGCTGTGGGTGTAGGAGACAACTCCTGTGGCTAACTATAGACTGTGGGTGCTTTAATGACATTGCTGTTCTGAGCAGTCTGTTTTAGACAGGCTTTAGAGAAGCTGTACTAATCCCAAACTATGCAGAAAAGAGATAGAACACAGCTGGGGCAGGAAAGTGTAGAGAGTTTAGGATGAGGCTCAGAGACAGGAAGATAAGGTGGCTTCCAGTCCTCCACTGGATGTTTGGAGGTAGTTCCCAGCCAGCCCAAGACATAGCAGAGCTTTGGACCTAAGTTTGCTGAACCTGAGACTGGACACCTCGAGAGACAGGAGCACGACTTTTGGAAGCAACTTTGGTGTTTCTTGATGTGCGTAACAATAAAGGAGCTCGAGAGTGTGTGTGGAGCAAGATGTGACTCTCTTCTGACAACAAGCTCCTTCAGCAGCTTCCAGCTAGATGGGAATTGAACCAAGCAAAGATCAGCCTCGTGAGGCAAAGTGACCTTATGCAATGTGGTGGAAGAATTCCAGCTTCCATCCTTGCTTATCAGAGCTGGCCGCCTGAGGTTTTGTAAGAATGATCATCTGCTGCCTGTGGATCTGAACATGTTACAGAGTTTATTAACTCATAAGGGACCTTGCAAGGACTAGTTTGCACCACTCCTCTCCTGCTTACACTGACAGATCTTACTTGATTCTTGTTCCGCCTTGCTGCTTCATCATTCCCTTTCCCCACCATGTGAGTAGTTCTTGGAGAGGGCATATCCTATTCTTATCTCACAATATGACTTAGAGAATGCTCATATGAAGAGAAAACAATTGTTAAATAATCCTTCTGCCTCCTGAATGTCAGGCATTAGAAGGGTACAGACACTTTTTCAAAGAGTCATAAGCCATGCTGACCTGTGATAGCTGCAGTGAGGATAAACAAGGTGAGAAGAAGCCTTCTTCATCACCTGTTTGACAGGCAAGGTTAGATGGAAGCCAGGGCTTACTGAAATGTGATTTAGTCTTTTCTCATCCTTTAGTGTCAAACATACACGTAACAGGGTTGTAATGTAACTGTTGGGAGACTTTTGCACTTTCCTGCAAGGGAGGGGTCAGCACTGTAAGAGAGCAACAGCTAGGCAGGTAAAGGATGGAAGGGCCAGTAGGTCTTGTGAGCATACAACTTGAGCTTTGTGCGGGAGAAAAGGAGACTTGGGCTGGGGAGGGTCATTTGATAGGTGGATCCAAGGAGTTTGGGTCCTTTTTTGGGGTTGCTCTTGCTGAGTGATGATTGTGTGACTGTCATATTGGCTGGAGCTGATCCAAGCATCTGGCAAAAATGAAGATGAAAGCTGAGGTTTGGCCATCTCCCTCTTTTCTTTCCCTTTTGCTGTAGACATTGTTCGCAGCGACATTGCCCTGGATAAGCAGAAAGGCTGTAAGATCGCCCAGCATCCTGACATAATGTTGGAGCTACAGAGGGAAAAGGCAGCTCAGATGCACTTGGTTTTGTTAAAGGAGCAGTTTTCAAACACATACAGCAACCTCACATTAACAGGTAAGGCTGCAAGACCAGCTCAGGAGCCAGGAGCTGGGTCTAGTTCTTGCTAACTCACAGGTGTGTTAAAACCCTCGGGTTCTTCACCTCTGTACGAATCACCATCTCTCTGGCTGCCTCTGTTTCCTACCAAGGTTACTGGGTATTGGGAGGGAAAGGACCAGCAGGAACTGGAGGTGGACTCATAAGGCCTCTGCAGCTGGCACCTATGCAAACACTCCAGATTTGGTGCCCCTGAACAGAACATTTTCTACAGTCTGACCTAAGCAGAATACCACGGCATGTGAAGTGCTGGAGAAATCTCCCTGCTAACTGTTCACGTCGATGGGGCTGCAGCAATTACTAAATTTGGAGTCCTTTAAGCCGCAGCTGATTTTTTTTCTTTCCAGAGCATGCACTTTGTGTGAACCCAGTAAATATTAAAGAGCAAATATAAAGGGATAATGGCCTAGACAGAGATGAGAGGATACTCTTTTTCTGGCAGCTGTTTGTATTATCCAGGGAAGAGAATCTCGATGGAGGAGACTGCCACATTTTGGATACACATTTAATGGTGCTTGTAAAGGACTGATGTCCTCAGGCAGTGAGTGGGCAGAAGGATGGGATCCCAGCAGCCAGCAGGGTCCTTTCATATCTCTTCTCCTTATCACTGCAGCTGGATGAGCCACAGATGACAGGAAGGAGGAAGAGACTAATAAATCAAACAAGACCCCCTTCTCCTCTTGACAGGTCCCTTTCCTGTGAAAATCGGGCAGGCATTTTATTTTTATGAGGGATGGCCCTGTGCTCTGTCTGGGGAAGAGATGGCAAACCCCATGGTGGCCCTCCCCTGCTGCTGGGCTGGGAGAGACAAACCGGTCCTGAACAACCTCCTCCTCTCTGCTGCCACCCCTAATTCAAGCCAGCATGGGTCTGCACCCTCACCAGTGAGCTCTGGCTCTCCTGGGGACATCAGCTGTGTTGGAGCTCTAAGGGACCCCACAGAGGTCGGATGGTGACACCGGCACTATCAAAAGGCTCAGCCCAGGGGGATACTGGTGCTGTGAGTGCAGCTGAATCGCACCATTCCTGAGGGCCCAGCATTTAAATGGGATCCTCAGAGCCGTTTCTCATTCTCTGTAACGTAATCCACTTGGCTGTTTATTCCCAGTACAACTGCTGGAATCAACATTGTCAGCTTTTCCCCTGACAACTTGCTTACTTTCCACTAAACAAACTTCCCTCGAGAAGTGAAGCTGCTCTCCCCTATCCTCCTTCCCTTGCTGCTTCAAAAGCTCTCTGGCATTGCTCACATTTTTTACAGAACCTGCAGAGCAGAGGTGCTACCTGCTTATCAGCTTAGCTCTTAGCCTTTCCAAGTGTGTTTACAGGATAGTTCAGAAGGTTTTAGCTCTAACTCTCCAGGGCGGAGAGAGCAATGTCACCAGAATATTACCCAACGAACTATTTTAATGTTCTTTAACTCCCTTTGAATGTGAGCAGAGCAACTTCATAATTGTTATGAAGTTTAATCTTTTATTTCATAGACATAGTCTGAGAACATGGACTCTAGACAGCTAAGCATAATATTTAACTGGAACTCTACTAACTTGTGTAAATATTTCCCTTCTCTGTGATGGATCTGGTGTTTGGGGTGGGTAGAGGGGGTTGTACATCTGTTGCAGAAGGGCATTTCTTACCTTCAAAATTCAATCAGACAGAGTTTGCTTGAGGACTTCTTTTTGTTCTGCACGGTGGGTTTGCACAGTGCTACAGGAAGTCCCCAGGTCATGAGGCAAGGTGCAGAGCAAGAATGCAGATGTGGTTTAGGGAGTCCTTAGTGAAGGACTGAGTTTGCAGGGATGGAGTAGCCATGAGATCCTTGAGAACAGGGTTTCCTCCTGGGGGTCTGTATCTAGGAGTCACTTGGCCTCATGCAGTGCATGTGGTGTGGATGACCTTCAGTGTCCAGCCCAGACTGGAGGAATATTGAACCCCACACCTCTGTGTGAGAGGGCTTCTACTACTGCTAGTTCTTTAATTGTACCCCAGAACTGTAAATGGAGTATCTTGCCCAAAGTCATGTGATAATAAAGGTGTTTGATGATGGGATAGCTACTCTAGGAGAGCTTGAGAGTAGAAACACTACTGTGTGGCATGTTTATTCCCGTATCAGTACCACTACCGCTGTAGTGATCTGGATAAAAAGTCCCATCCTCCTCCTCCTCCTCAGTAATACAGTTCTATGAACAATTTGAAAGACTACAGATCAGGCCTCCCACTCTGCCTGCAAGCGTGGACAAAGGATTCTGCCAACAAGCTCTCATGCAGTACCCTCATGGGTTTAGGAACGAAAGCTGTTAGAGTGCAGGGCATGTGATTCTGCAGTCCCTGTGGCATCAATGTAATTTGGGGGCTTTTTCAAATCTATTCACCAGTTGAGCATAATTCCCAGTGTGTTCCTTCTTTCAGGCATCAGGCAGGGCTCTGTTGTACTGGGATTTAAGCTGCTCACAGCAGCAGGTACCTCCAAGGTAAGAGGGTGTCTTAAAATGAAATGTGTGTTTTTGTGCTGAGACACAGCCGAGACTGAGTGAAACCAGGCAGTCTTTCTGGCTCTCGTTCCTCCAGGAACACATGTGAGACTCTGGCTTAGACCACTTCGGTTTCTCTCATCGAGTACGAGCCTTCCTCGGCTCCTGTCTGCAGGCTTTCCCTTGCATCTTGCCTCTGCTTTCTGTATGTGATCTTTCCAGGCTTACTGAGCCTGCCTCCCTGACATGAGCAATCGCCTTTGATCTGTGACAGTGCTATTTAAATGCTGTAAAATATTTTGAGGTTTACTAATCTTTGCTGTTTCCCCCGCGGAGCTCGGAGATGGGTATCTCGTTTCACAGATCAGCATCTCCCGTGCTCCCGGGTCAGCCCGCGGTAGGGCAGGGGGAGAGCGCACAGCACTGCCCGCTCGCCTCTGGGAACCAGCTCCCTGCGCTCAGCCCGCCGTGGGACAGGGGAGGAGAAGGAATCTTTCCCTAGAAACACTTCTTTGCCCGTTCGCAGTTCACAGAGCAAGCAGCGATTCTTTCTGCGTTTTGTGTCAGCTGGGGTAGAAGCTGCGGTTGTCACAGCAGGCTCCCCTCCTTTGCAGCCCTCAGAAGAAATGTTCAGGCGACAGGAAGGTCATTTGGGAGTCCTGGAACCCCAAATGGGGGGTGGGGGGGGGCCGGAATGTACAACGTTGGGCTGGCAGCAGGTGAGGTGTGAGGAACTGCCTCGGGCGGTGGAGACACAGCGTGGGTGCAGATTTTAGAGAGTGAGCTTGTGGGGAGCGGGGCAGCACCAGGCAAAGCTTCCATAGACTTAATCCAAATTCCTCTGCCCGTGGTGCCAGTTTGGGCTGGGGTTCTGCATTTGTACTTTAAGAGACTGGACATCCACAGGTTTCTGCACTGCTCTTAAGTAAAGCCTGTTAAGCCTGTGGAAGAGGGAATTGCTCAGGTCAATAGACATGTGTGAAAAACTGTCCCCTCCTTCATTTGCATGAAGTGTTAAGTGTAACTGAGCTTCCCAAGAAACAAGTATGGACTATACATTTTCCTCTAGGATTTCCCATCCAGGCAAAACAAAATAGTGCCCCTCTGCTCATTCTGAACTGTGGAGAAACATCCTTCTGCTCTATCTTCTGCCTGAAACTGTGACACAGATTACTTCACTGCATCAAGAGACCAATGATGAGAGCTCTCCAGCCTGTCCTGCCACACCACATCTGCACTGAAAAGCCAGTGAGGAGACTGCAGGGTGTGTGGTGGGTGGGAGCCCTCCATCCTGTGATACCATAGAGCACAGCCTCTAAAAGCAGTGATTAAGGGGGCAGACCCTCCTCGCATGGCATGTAATGCTCCCAGTAGACCCTCTGTGGTCCCACCCTGCTGAGGGTATTAGCAGTGTTTCTCCCCGCTGCACTGAGAGAGGCTTGGAGGGATTAAACTCAGGTGGAACTGACAGGAACAGAGCTGAGAGCTGCTGAAGAGTGCATTTCACTGTCTGCGTCCAACACTGCAATCAGGCGTTTTACACTGGCATCCCACTACCCCATTAAGGTAATTAGATAGCTTAAACTCTGCCATAACAGCAGTTGTGATCTCTCTGGGAGGTTATTCCTTGAAAAAGGTCTACTTCTGGAGATGTTAGCAATTGTGCAGAGACCCTCTTTGTCCAAGGTAAGTGGTTTGAGGGTATGAGGTGGTGGTGACAGAGTGCACACCTGCTTTTCACAAGTGGGATGTGTAGTGTGGAATGAGTGGAACGAAGCAGGGCAGGGGAGCGGAGCGTATGCGTGGCTACTGCAGAACACTTACGTGTGGGAGGCACAGAGCAGAGCAGAGGGCAGTGTGTCTGCCTGAAGAACTTGCTAGCAAGATACTGTCCCACAGAAATATGTTTTTTGCTTCTCCCCAAAGACAACGAGAACCCCAGTTGTAGCTGTTCTTTGGCAGGGAATCACACGGCTCAGGTTGAGCACCTGTGACATGTGTGTTTCCTGCACTTGTGAACCTCCCCTGGTGGTTTTGTGATTCCTGCTGAATGCTGTGGCTCTGGGAGACAGTGGTCCTTGAGGAGGACATTGTTTGTAGGGCCTGAGGCTCATCCCGTGGAGTGCTGGGTCTGGAGAGAACCATGGCTCAGAGGCTGCCCTCACAAGAGAGTGTGTGTAGGAAGCAGGGCGTGGGGCTGGGTGTGCTTTCGGTGCCTGTGCTGCCAAGCAGTAAGGCCCCTCTGGTGATTTTTGCTGGAATTTTCCTCAGATGGGTTTTATCCCCCAGCTACACCTAACTCCATGGGACTGGAGGGTGGGCCACCTTGTGAGATGGTACCTGACAGGGTTGCTGCAAAGGTAAGCACAGCTTCCTTGCCCTTTTGGCGCCTTGTTTGAGATCAGCAACCTAAATGTGCTGTGGTGTGCACAGCAGTGATATGTATCATAGCTGTTTTACTGGGTGCTGCAGCTTTCCTTCAAGGAAAGTGCTCCCTGGAGCTGTGTCACAGGCCTGGGAGTGGCTTTTGGATCAAGCTCTCTGCCCTTCTGTCCATCGCAGTCCCTTATGTTACACACATTAACCACAGCACTGCACAAAATAGATCTGAAAAGGACCTCAAGAGGGCATCTTCTAGCCTTTTCCATGGCAAGTCTGTACCTGATCTCTGCTTGGGGAAAGGTGTATGAGAAAAGGCAGTACCTTTTGTGTGACCAGCTGGTACACTTAGAAACATCAGTCAAATTTTGGGGGGTTGAACCCTTTCGAAGAAGAAAAAGTAGCATTCAAAGCTAAAAACACAGCAAAAATAGTTACCTAGAATTTGTCTCCTTGATTAGCACAACTGGGGTACTGGTGGTGAGGTCCTGTCAGCAAAGGGAACACAATAATGTCATCAGCTCCTATGGGAAAGAGGGGGAGAGAACTGCTGGGAAACACTGGAGGCTTTCCTGGGAGGAAGGGACCAGGAAAACTGTAATGTCATTAAGACAGTATCTGTACCGAGCCCGTAGTTAATGACCAGCAGAGGTGCCAACCTTCTGAGGATAATTTGCAGGTGTCTTCTGAGATCTTGGGATCAGAACCAGCGAAATAGTGCTGGGAAAAATAAACCTTGGAAAGCAATCTCTGGTAACTGGGTGATTTTGTGCCATTATCAGTTGTTTATATGAGCTCATTCTGAAACAAAGTGGCTGTTTGTTTTTAGTACAAAGCCTTCTGAGGGTGTTTGCTGTAGCTGAAATATATTGTGTCCACGTAAAGCCTGCAGGCTGTCAGGGCTCCGCAGCCAGGTACCAGCACTGCCCAGGTTGTGGGGACATCACTGTTGGTGATTTAAGTGATGTGGCTTTATCTTTGTTTCAAAACCTTTTGAGATGGCAGTGATGTACCCTCCCTCAGCATTCGGCTCTAGGGCGTTATTAGTTGTATCATTATGGAGTTGGTATTTTTAAAATCTCTGGCTTCAGTTGAAGCCCATGGTCCTCTCCCCGTGGGCACAGAGAAAAGCTTACAGCACTCCTTTTCTCTTTGCAGAAATCTTTTACATATTTGAGGCTTGTTATCATGTTTCCCTGAGGACTTTCATTCTCTGCACTGAACAACTGCCTTACATTTGGTCTTTTCTCATGTCCATTTTATTTTCAAGTTGAATGACACATGCGTAGTTGATTCTGCCTCTTGAGGTCCCTTTCAGCCCTCTACAATTTTTTTGTGGCTCTGTGTTTCGTTGAGGTCCCTTGGGCTCTCTCCACTGGGTCTGGGGTGTTTTTTAAGCGCAGTGCCTTGAAATGAGACCAGTATTGCAGCTGAGGCCTTTCTTGACTGAGAAAAGAAGCAGGGTTATTTCATGTACCTGGTACGTGACACTTCTTTCTGTATAATCATGGAATTTTTGCTGCAATGTTGCTTGTTCATGTCTGCAATGTTGTGCACCATTTCCCAACCAGCTGTGCATTTCCCACCTGGAATTTCATCTAGACTCTATTTTCCTAATTTTCTTATTAAAATGTTACACAAAACTGGAGGCAAAGCCTTGAGAAAGTAAAGGTACAGAACATCTGTTGTCTTTATCTCACATACGAGACCTTGTTGCTCTATCAAAGAGAAGTCAGGTTGCCTTCACATGGCAGGGCTATTACTTCCAGCCCTTCCTCGCAGATGGATTGTTTGATGATTTCTTTCAAAATTTTTCCAGGAATTGAAGTTATGTTGGCTGGCCTGCAATTTCCTTGGTTTTTCAACCTGTTGAACACAGCCACTATATTTGCCCTTTTCTGGTCTTTTAGAACCTCATTCATCTTCCAGACATTCCTACAGATAGTTGCTGACGGACCTCCACCTATTTTAAAACGTCAAGCTTCCGTAGTTTTCATTCTGCTAAGGTGCTGCTGTACATTATCCTTCTACTCTGATTCTTTTAATTGCATTAACTTTGTGGTCCTAATGTTATCCCTTTTTTTTCATGAGGTCTGAACCAACAAAAGCATTAAACATTCCTGCTTTAACTCTGAGAGTTGTTGACTATTGTGAAATTCTGTCCCAATTTATACCTCTTTGCTTCCTGAGACAGCTGTGAGCCAAACCCCTGGGATCCCCTGCCTTCTCTTACCCTAATTAGTAGTTTTACAACTCGTTTTGTGCTGACAGCATGTGTGTGTGTGAGAGAGGTCATGAAGGTGAATCTCTTTTTCAGGTGACACCCTCTAGTCTGTTAAGCCACGCTTTGGCTTTCTCATTACCTGATTTGGTTATTGTTTTTGTGACTGTGGGAAATACGGCTTCTTGTGACGTGTTCAGGATTTATTAAATTCAATTTACTGTCCAATTTAACTAGCCTCACAAGAGAAGATATTTTATAAATTGTGAATCTTAAAATTAGCAGTTATACATACATTATAATATGTAATGTCATTACCAGAACCAGCCAGTTCTGGGTGCTGTGTAGAGAATAAAGAAAACACATAAACCTAACAGAAAACAGATTTTGGTGGAAGAGGGGGAGGGCTGACACGCACTAACAGCTTTGGAAGGGCTTGTGGTGTGTTCAGTGTCATAAAGCAATCTATTAACCTCTTCTCCCTCCTCAGGAGGTGCTGAACTCTTTGGTCTGTCTCTTCCCACTGATGCAGTTATCAAATGTCTCCTGGTTACCGCTGGCTGCGAGCAGTTTCTGAGGAGCACTCGGCTCTTTCGCTCTGTCCCTCTCTCCTGGTGCTGTTCCTTTGTGCTCATCCACATCAGCCTGATGGAGCTGCCATTTCTCCTTTGCATGCTTCAAGCCATGGAGGAGTCTGTGAATTACCCTAATCGTACCCCTGCGTTACCCTAATCATACCCCTGCGTTAAGATAATTTACATCTGTTCCCTTATCTTGCTGTGTGTTTACAAAACACTGTCTTCCCCGAACTCCCTTTTCATTTGGAGCAAAATCTCACTTGCCAACCCTCTCAGACTACTGAAGCCTCTGTCTTTACAAAGCACTATTTTTATTCTGCCACTATTTCCTGTTCTTTTCCAAACAAGTACAAACACTCGTTTCGGGCTTCCCCGCCTGTGGTGCTTTCCACCTCCATGGTTTTCCCCAGTTTTTCTCTGTTGATGAGAATCAAACTACAAGGAGAATCCTTCCTAGTTTTGTTCCTGTCGTTTCTTTCTCAATTTTTTTTTTTGTTGGTGCATTCCAGGAACTTAAGGCGGTGTCTGATGTCTTCCTTTCCCAGCAGATGTGTGGGCAGTTAAAAGTCCCTAATTACCAGCAGGTTCTGTGTTTCAGATGCTCCCAATAAGCCTATGCTTCCGATCTCCCTGATTTTGTGGCCTAAAGTAGACCCCCAGTGTGCCAGTGTCTGGGCTCCTTCCAGTCTTACGTTACACGGCGGTCTTTATACCTGCCTTTTGTACTACTGAGTTTCACCCCCTGCTTTTCCGCTGGGCCCCAAGATCATCCAGAGCTTCTTGTGTGATGTTTCTCATCCTCAGCTGTGCTGATGTTACTTTTCCTCTTTGTCAGCACCGTGCTTAACTCTGACTTTCAACCCCTGGAGCTCGCTTTGCCTCTTGCCACCAGGTTAGAAACCCCCTCTCCTCCCACACTAACGGAGTGACTATGTGCAGCAGTCAAACCTTGTGGACTTTTCTTTCAAAAGCTGAATAGATTTCGCTCCTCAATCTTCACTTTGCCAAAGTCCTGTCATACACCCTCCTTCGTCCTGTGGCCATGCAGGACAGGCTTTTCCATCCCAGAGATACAAGCCCTATATTGTTTTCCCGTACGTGTATTATCTTGTGCTTGGCTGAATTAAAGCACGCTTGGTTGGATGATGGCCATTTAGCCACACAAATTGGATCACAGGATAAATGAAGGCTGTTTTGTTCGTTATTTACTAACCTTCATTTGTGCTATCTGCAAGTTGCCCCTAAGGATCCTTTGTTTATCTGAGTTATTGGTAAAAACACTGCATCCTGTGGGATGGGGAACAAGCAATGGGTAGGTTTTTGTCTCATTAGCCACTTCTGTCCATCTACTTATGCCAAATTACTTCTGTTAATGCAAGTTCTTAAATCAAGCTGTAACACCAGTTAGGCAGGACTTGATTCTGTACAACATATGCTGGCTGGTAATTAGCTGAGACATGAATATAATGAATGATTGGTAGATTCTCATATTGTCTTTAATTATTCTGTCAGGTTCTCCTGTCAGCCTGACTGGCTGTTGGTCTCTAGGTCAGCAAGTCCTGCCGGAGTGCCAGCATGGGGTTAGGGCTTACCTACCCTTCTAGAATTACTTGGCATTCCAAAATTTATTAAAAATTAGCATCAACAGGTCAGAGACCTCCTTAGTGCACTTGGAGGTGTAAAGTATCCAGGGTGGGTGATTTAACAGTGTTTATCTAAAGCAGATGTTATCTAATACGTCTTGGTCATTAGTAAACGGTGATGTATATAATCATCTTATGATGAGTTCATCATCATATTTTTTTCATAAATACAGAGTGCCTATATTTATATTGTTGTAGTTACGTTGATAATTTTACCACGTGCAAAAAATAACACAACTATGTCTCTTCGTTTCCCTTCTTTCCTCTCTATTTAAATTCCCACTCATAACCCAGCAAGGCATGAATTTTTCCATCATGCTTCTTAAATGCTGTATTAATTTTCTATACTTTTTAATTTGCAGTTGGTTGCTATTTCTTTAGCATTACAATCATGGGTTATATTATCTTCTGTTACTGCTTTCTGTACCACTGCATAAAGATGGGTTTCCTGCCAAAATCCCCATCCAGCATGGTGGTGGCATACACTGATTTTAGCCATCACCTAAAAACAAACCAAAAAAAGCCAGCCAAAATCCCTTTTAATATTCATTTGGTTTCTTTTGTCCAGTATTTTCTTCCCAAAATCTTAATTAGATTTTTTTTTCAGCCTGGAGATGTTTAAGCATCTTGTGTATGTATTTTTGACTGGGGTTATGATCCCACTAGCTTTGCTCAAGTACAGACTTGGGGAAGGTAGATGCCTATGTGGACAGAGCCAGAAACTCTGTGCCTGGTGAGTTCTCAGCATTTTTAAAAACCTCTCTAGCAAATCGTGACATAGCAACTGCTTTGGCTGCAGTTGGAGGAGTATCGCCAGTTTCAGCCCTTCAGCCACCATTCCTGTGTGTTTGCTCCCTGGGAAAAATACCAGGAGTGGTATTTGCACGCTGGGGGTCGGGGATGTGGGACCGTGGCGTGCAGGACGCGTCTGACAGGCCCAAGCTTTGCGGCTGGGCTAAATCCTGGAGAGCACAGGGAGAAGAGGGGAAAGGCGCGGCTGGTGAGCCTGGCTTGGCGGGGAGTGGCGGGGATAATCCGTGTGGCTGGACCCTGGCTCCTGCCCCACGCTGCTCGGTGGGGGCACTGCCTGCTGGTGGGAACGCGGTTTGGTTCCCAAGGCTTCCTCTCCGGTTGCTCGCTCTAACCCTTTTTCCATCTGTCCGTTCATTTATTATTTACCGCTTTCTCTTGCTCTTTTCTTCATTAGCTCGTTCCCAGCACTCCTGGCTCTGGAAGGGGCTGTCTTATGGGGAACACGAGGACAGCAGCAAATATTGTTGCACTGCTCCTCTGCCAGCCCTCCTTGTTGCAGGGACGGGACTGTGCGGCACGCACGGTTAATTAAACTCTTTAACACTTTCTCCCAGTTAAGAAAAGGGTCAAAATCCTGTAAATGAGAGACGCCTTGAGTCCTGGAGTCCCCCATGCAGCCCATGCTCTGCTTTTTCAAAGGCTCATAGTGGGGATGGATACACGGGGGTGGGAGAGTAACGTGAGAACCTCTGGATATGCATGCTTTGTGCAGCTAAAAGTGGTGGGGGAAAAGTGAGGTTACAAGGTGTTCAAAAGAAATTTTGGACCTCTCTTTACTTCATTAAGTTTTATATTGGATTGCTGTGCCAAGAGACACAATCATTGACTTTCTCAAAGAAATGAAAACCTCTATGAGTTTAAATTTTCTTTTTCTCCTCTGATGAAAAGGTGGCAAAAACAAAGGTTTTGTAGGAGAAACTGAAACCAGTTCAAATATAATTCTATTAACTAATTAGGGGAACTCTGGAAATGGGACTGAGACTCGCAGGCCTTTTTTTCTTCTCTTTGCTGGGGCACTCCAAGAATTGGATCACCTGGGGAAAGCATGTTTAAGAAATACCAGATGGTCTCTGCGATGCTCCAGCTGTGGACAATCACTCCCAGCCAGGCAATCTGCCTTGCTGTCGAAGCCCTCTAAAACTGTGCTGCCCATTTGTCATGCTTCTCCAATTGCAGCGCTCTGGATAGCTTCTTTTTTCCTTGTCTGGCTCTTCCTTTCCAGTTTTTATCACCCACCCCCTCCATGAGCTAATGTAGTAACATCCCTTCATTGGCTATAAATCCATTGAAGAGCCATATATAAAATATTACTTTGTTAGGGAAGATTGGGAAACATCTGTTTTTTACCCATAAGAGTCAGTCTCTACTTGTCTCACATGACGATGTGACTATTTATACATTTTTAAAGAAAAAGAAGGAGAGAAAATGGGAATCCTAGGGAAAAACTTAGTGGAGCCTCTAAATGGAGGAAACCGATTCAGGTCTGGGATTTGTTTGGAGGTTTTCCGGGGAGGTGGGGGGGGCACAGGCCAAGAAATTGCTTAGATGTCTGACAAAGTAGCAGTAATACCAACAGCAGAAGGTCCTTCTGGAACAATTTTGATGTTGTACAACCATTTCTAGGTGGTTCCCAACACATACTCGCACAGGAGAACTGTGGGTCTAAACCATTATGTATTATCTACTACACAGAAACCAGGGAACAGTGATGGTCCTTGGATTAGCAGCAGACTGTAACCTCAGGGGCGTACACACAGAGCAGAAAAGGTGTAGCTCTGGAGGCTTTGCATTTAGGTGGCTATGCCCCTAAGTTTATGCACCTAATTTGGGTGGTTATGCCACCAGGGCTTGCTGTCTGAGCCTCCTGGCATGAACAGCATCTCTTCCAACCTGCTCAGCACTGGTGCCTTGCTGAGCTGTCTGCTTTTCCTCACACATACAGCGCTTAACCTGTCTCTCCATCTCCTTGCTGGACAAGGGCATTGCTATCTGTGAGTACATGTGCGGGGAGAACTGGCTCTGTCACCCCAAGATGACAGGGGTGCACGAGCAGGATGCTAGGGCTCCGCTGTGCCTGCCATGGGGTGTGACATGAGAGTTTGGGTGGATATGGGTCCTCAGACTGGTGTGAAAAGGCTGTACAAGCATCCAGACAGGCTTGGGACACTTAGTTCGTGCTGCTGGGGTGAGCTGTGGAGTAAGATGCTCTGGCAGCTGTGGTGAGGTGACAGGAACAAGGAACAAGTCTGTAAGGAAGGCGACTGGGAGCACACAAGGGAGGATGCTGCTGTGGGCAAGCTGGGTGGGCAGGGAGGTTGCACCTCCAGAAGGCTGCCTGGGGTGCTGCGTACCTTGCCTGCCAGGCAGGCACACTGCCGGTTTCTGAGCCCCTCAGCACATGAATATGGAAGAAGGAAGAGGAGACTTTGTTGTTTGCATGCAGGTGGTGGCAGGATTTGCCACAGCTGCTTTCTGTGCCTTGCAAGGCTGGCACATAGGAATGAAGTTCTAGAGCTACTGATGATTGATGGTGTTCCACATACAATCATAGGATGGTTTGGGTTGGAAGGGGCCTTAAAGATCACCTAGTTCCAACCCCCTTGCCATGGGCAGGGACATCTTCCACTAGGCCAGGTTACTCAAAGCCCCATCACACAGGTCTCCTTCTTTCCTGGCTGGATTTGGTGCCTTCAGCCTGTCCCTTTGCCGCGCAAATGTGAGACTCTCCAGCCTCCTTTCCTCAGGGTTTTAGAGTCCAGTGTTGGTCTGGACCCAGCTCACCCATCTGAGATGCGGAATGCCCCAGAGGGGACCTCTTCCCTCCCTCTGCCAGCCAGCCTTGCACATCCTACACAGGCTCCACAGTGGATGGCTGCCTGCTTTTCTCAGGCTGGCCAAAACCAAGCTCCATGTGTGCCTCCCCTGCTGATCCCTCTGATGCCTTTCTGCAGGGCTGTGGTTGACAGCTGTGTCTTCCCTGCGGCCTCATAACATGCTCACGCTGCTCCTTCTCTCCCTCTCCCACACGCTGGCTGCTGTGCTGCTGTCCCCTCCCACCACACTGCAGCTCAGCCTGTTCTGATGGTTATCTGCCCTCACCGCAGCCTTGTGCCCTTCTGCTCGGCTCTTGAGCTTTCCCTCTTCCAAAATCCTTCTCATTCTCCCTCCCATGTTGCTAATCAGACCTTGAGCCCCCTTTTCTTCCCTCTGCTCTGTTCACTGACCAGCTGTTGAGCTATGCTCCAGCCACCGTGGGCTGGAGCCCACACAACAAACACAGCCTCGCACAACACCCACCTCCACCTGGTGCAGCTCCCTTGTAACACTAGTGACAAGTAAAAGGTTATTTTCAAATGGTAAGATATTAAATAGACAAAGCTGCTCTCTCTAACAGCTGCTGTATCTTTGTCCTCTCCGTGCCAAAGCCTTGGGTTACCTCACGTGCTGTGTCAGGGCACTGGTCTGAACTCTGCTGCTTGGCTTTGGCGAGCTCCTGTGACAGCGAGCTCTGTACAGCTCTGAGCTTGGGAGTGGCACCTCACAGTTTTACAGGTGAACTGAAGTTTATGTGTTTTGACACTCAGTATACATTTGGACTTCACAGGAGTAAAGAGAAAAGGTTAAATTTAAGGTGGAAGCAGAGGAACAAAAAGGAATTGGGGATGTTGCAAATAGCTGGGTGGGCATGAACCACATGGGCAGAGCAGCAGCTGGGAAGACAGGTGCACCCAGAGCCCCCTGAGGGTCAGTGGGATGCTCTGACATTGGAAATGGTATTGGGAGGCAGTGTTGGGCACCATGTCCAATTCTCATGCCCATTTTAGCCAGAATGTTACGTAGTTGGGAAAGATTCAGAAAAGAGCAGTAAATGTGACCAAGTCCTGGAAACAGGGTGCTATAAATAAGATTTCAGTAAGATTCATCTGCTTAAGAAAAATTGAAAAGTAACTTAATCATAATGTGCAAGTACCAACAAGGGGAAGAAAAAGTTCAAGAGAAATATCTTGAAATATTAGAGAAGAAAGGCAAAAGAGGAAGCTATGGTTTAGAACCTGATGCAGGACAACCTTGGAGTAATAATATGCAGATTTATAATGCTGAGAGTGGTCCTTTCTGTCCTTATAACCTGTATAAATGTGCAACATGAGTGTTGTGCCTCCTAGAGAATAGGTGATGGCAGGAATTAAATACTCCTGAAACCAAACTGAATTTGTTAGCCTTTGCTGATAATTTGGCCAAAGGGACCTTTCACTCAGCTGGAAGCAAAGCTGAGCTTGGACTATGGGCTCTGGTTGTCTTGCCATTAAAAGAGGAGGTGAATTTAGCCCCACCTATGGCAGAACCTGCCTGGCCTTGATGTGACGTGCATTAGGTGTGAGAAGAAAGATCGAGTTTAGGTCAGGGTTTTTTGGACAGAGGTGACTGAATTTAGGAAACTTCATCTACATCTCCTTGCTATGACCACCCCCAGGGAGGAGCTGATGTGCTGACCAGGACAGCGGGGAGTCTTTGCTCCCTGCCACCAAATCCTTCCCTGAAACAAGATCCAGAGGCCAACTATCAGAAATGTGAGTGCTTCCCCAGGAGGAACTTGTGTTTTATACAGTAGTCTTTATTTTCCTGCTTTATTTTAAAGCTTGTTCATTCCACATCCCAAAAAAGATTTAGCAGATATTTCACTGAATAACTTGACTTCTGAACTTGGGTGTCCATAAGTTCATTTATGATGTTGCTGCATATAAATTTCCAGATATAGGGTTTTGACACAGAAATAGTCTTCCTTTGATAGAATGTTACAAATTCAAGTTTCAGAAATTATCCTCTTGAGCCATCTCTGTGGTGTTTGGCATCAGGACAAGTAATTAGTCAATCCTGAAATAGTCATCAAGCAGAGAAACAGCTTACTTTATATACTGTTTCTTAGAGAGTTAAATATTTCCACATATTCAGGCTCTGATTGGAGTCTTGGATCCTTTCCAAATGTTCAACCTGTAAAGATATTTGAGAACACCAGGACTTAGGCTCTTTCCAAAAAATGATAGATTTCACTTGAATTTTCACAAATGGAAAACCACAACTCCCCATAGCTGCAAAGAAGCAGCTGTCATACCAGGTACGGAGTATGAGAAAACACTTTCTAAAAGCTTCAGGGACTTCCCATTATCTGGAAGTTTTTAGTGCTCTTAAAATTTGCGAAGAAAACAGTGTTTCTTTTCCTGCTCAGAGTTGCCTCAGATAATCGGCTGCACCTGTTTGGAAGCGGCGCTTCACGTTGTTCCCTCACACAGACCCTTGCACGTGTTCCCGTTAATTTTTCCTAGAACCCAAGTGTCAACAAATTGGAGCCCAGCATTGCAACCCTGTTCAAAATCCCAAATGGGTGTTCCTGAGCATTTTGCCATGCAAAATCTGTGATCTAAGTGACTGAATCGACTTTTGATGCTTTGAAGTTGAAATCCTGGGATACTGGGATACAGGCAAAAATCTACTGAAGAAATCAAAAGCACCAAATCAACAGCTCCAAACCTAAAGTTCTGCTTTTTGTTGTTGTTTCTGCTCTATTCTTCCAAAAGAAAAAGAGGCAATTTTCCAAACTGGTAATGGGCTAATTTTGGGAAAGGTTAATTTTTGGTGTGATTCAGTGCAGACAGGCTTGGTGAGAATTTGGGAAACAAGGAGTTAAGTCATGATGACGTAAACCATTGTTTCGCATTTAAAATAATAGCACTTGGACAACTCTGAAGTTGTGGCTTCTGCTTTTATTGGCTGAGAGGCTGCCAAAACATGTGTGTGTTGCTCTGAATTGGTAAATGATTCCTATTTATAGGACAGGTGTCTTCTGATGTCCTGAGTTCAGTGTGTTCTGTAATCCTAGATCCTGTTTCTGATCTATGTTTAATAATGTGTGACAGAAGGAGATAGGAACCTTGCAGACCAAATCAGGCTCGGAATGTTTTGAGTTTAGCTCTGCCCAGCTCTGTCCACTTGTAATGCAGGGTATCTTTCCATCAGGGTCTCACCCTTCTAAAATAAATTTTTGGACTTATCTTGTCTTTCTGAAACACATGGCCTTTGGACTCATTTATATGCAGCTTCCTGAGTGTGCCAGCCTCTTTCTTTTGCATTGACTCAAGAAAAAAATGCTTTCTTACATATTTTTAACACAGCTTTTCTAAGGCAGGAACCACAGGGAGGCAGTGCTACAGGGCACCACCCAAGTGGTGGCAGGAACAGAGTCAAGGTGTATGTGATGGCAGTCGTGCAAATAAACCCTTATGTTTCTGCCAGCATCAATTCAAACTGTGCTTCACAGCTGTTGGTTTGGGCTATGCAGGGCTGGATTAGTTGCAATTAGTTATGTGACTGTCAAAATCACTCTTTTTCATTATTTTGCAAGCTGCTGGTGGAAATGCATCAAGAATCATAGAATCATGGAATGGTTTAGGTTGGAAGGGACCTTCTAAAGGTCATCTTGTCCAATCCACCTGTCATGGGCAAGGACACCTTCCACTAAATCAGGTTGCTCAGAGCCCCATTCAACCTGGCCCTGAGCACTTGGGGATGGGACATCCACAACTTCTCTGGGCAAACTGTGCCAGTGTCTCAGCACCCTCGTGGTAAATGCAGACAGATCGAGTTATCATGTTGCTGATACATCTGCTCTGATCATTATATTGCATTTTTAAAAGATTTTTTAAAATTATTTAAAAATATGACCAAGCTCCTTTTCTACAGAGGAGTGCACACCTTGGAGCTGGAGGTTCAGAAAAGACACAGGCTGTTGACAGAAGGGAGAGAAATGCAGGTTCACCGGCAGGGAATCTCTTGAGATGCCTAATTCAAGGGA
This sequence comes from Oriolus oriolus, assembly GCA_013400235.1. Taxonomy (NCBI): domain Eukaryota; kingdom Metazoa; phylum Chordata; class Aves; order Passeriformes; family Corvidae; genus Oriolus; species Oriolus oriolus. The sequence goes on along the minus strand of VXBT01008840.1, from coordinate 371,312 downwards.
AGATGTGCAGCAGCAATGACAAGGACCAGGCTGGAGGGACAGATGGGGTTTCCTGCCACGTCCACTACCCCACCACCCTCTGGTCTGGCCACCACAGAGCTAGGGCCTTTTGTTCCGTGTCCAGGATGGAAAAAGCCCAGAGGAGCCCCACCAAGGAATACGCAGCAGGGTGGGTCGGCAGAGTGGTTAGCGAGGAGCAGCTTGCTGTCAGCTGAGCACTGAGGATACCATCATGCCAGAAAAGGAACTGGGTCTGGAGGGAAGTGGAGGGGGCCATGAGAACTGGATGGGAGGCTTGGCTCTCTTTCAAGCAGTTCCTGAAGCCAGATTAGTCCTCTTCGCCAGCTGGTGTGAGACGTTAGGTTTGTGTTATTTCTGGCAGCCCCACGGGGACTGGGAGTAGCTCCATGCCTCGTGTTTCTCTTTCTGAGGACAGGACAGTCCAGAAGCAGCACAAGCTTTGCATTTCTGTCCTCAAGAGATGCAAGTGCCAGTTTGCCCTCAGGTAGAAGGTGTGAGGAGAAGAACCCAAGCTGCCGTGCCTTTCTTTCACCTCTGATGCCACCAGGTTCCTCTGCTGGCTGCATCTCCTGGGCTAGTCTGCTCTTCACATGACCAACTGTCCAGGTTTCCCCAGATGTGTTCTTCTGTCTGTCACTGTCTAGCCAGACTTGGGGGAATTCATGCATCTCCTGGCCTTGCATGCTGCTGTGCGTGCACAGAAACTCTCCACTGCCCCGTCTCTGGGAAGCCCAGATGTGTCTGCAGATGCAGGAATCCTGAGGGGCTGCCAGATGTCTGGAAATGTAGGATATGCCCCCATGCACAGGAGTCTTGAGTTGTTCCTTGCCTGGAAATCACTGATACTTTTATGTGCAAGGGATTGGACACTCAGGGAGTTTTGGATGGGCAGCTGTACACGTGTGATGGGATTGCTTTTAGTGCACTTGAAGGAAATGCAGGATCTCAAGGAGAGGAGTTGATGTGTGTGTCCTGGTATGTCCGTAGAGGTTTAGGATTAGGTTTGTTGCACATGCACAGGCTGCTCTGTACAAGCATGCATACTTTGGAAATCCCTATCAGACCATCCTAGTCCTTTACATTCCCATCCTACACGGGACTATTTTCCATCAGCATCAGTAGCAAGGCCCTTTGTGTTGTGGTCTTGCTTTGAGGCAATTCCTTTTCCTGCTTGAACTTTGTGCTTCCTTGCTGGGCTCCTCAATCCCCTTTCAGCACAGGTCTCCATGGGGATCTGTATCTTCCCATTCCTCTTTGCAGCAGAGAAGAGCAGACAGGGTTACCCTGAGGTTTGTCTGACGTGCTGCTCGCCGGCACTCGGGGCGTGGAAGGGCTGTAACCAGCGTGGAAGCTGCTGCGTTGGCACTGTGGCTCTTCCAGATCAGGATCCCAGATTTTTGTGACAAGCTGGAGAAGGAAAGGGAGGAAGGTTTAATAGTTTTCCCCGGGTAAAACACAAGCAAATTCACCAGATTTTTCTCTGTGGCTTTTTTTTTTTTGCTTGTCCCTTACAGGGCCATGGTATTTAGTCCTCACTCTGGAAGCGAGTGAATCTGCTCTCGCAAAGCCACTCCTGGGTGTGATGCGGGATGGATGCCTCCCACCTTCCCTTCCCAGCTGTTGGGTGACATGTCCTGGGTGTGCCCAGTGCAAAAGCCACCTCATTCCCTGAGCCCCTGTTCTGGGGTGACTGAACTCCCAATACATTCCCTTTTTCTTCTGGAAAACAGGTTTATTCTGGCATTCACCCTTGACCACACACTCCCCCTAGTGAATTCCAGGGTTAAAAAATCACGTAGGCTTTTCGTAAGAGCTGCCTCACTTGTCGTTTAATGATTCCACCTCTGAACCGGGACCCTGCTGCTTCACTGGCTGCCTTGACAATATCTCATTTGTCTTTTCCTCTTTTATTTAGTTTTTCCTACATTTTTCGCACATTCTGTAGATTCTCCTGCATTCCAACTGTCTTATATTTTCATGCCTCCTTTTATCTCTCTATTCATCTATCCCAGTATAGGCAACAGAAATGCTAAGTCCACATAATCTGTAGAAAGCATGAACTGGGTTGTTAGACATTTTCCAAACATTACACTTCATGGAAATATTTTCCTGTAAGAAGTAGAAATGAAACAGCTGTCTCCTGCTCTCTCCTGGGCTGTTCCTGTGCAGGCTCTCCTGCCCTCTGAATTTACAGCGCCATTGCCTGGACGAGTGTCCAACAGCCATCTTCTAGCAGTTGTATTTATGATGTGCCAAGCCATGGTGAAGATGCTGGTGTTTATATGCTACTCAGATCTATGTGGTGGGATTAACACACTGTGAGACCACTGCTAAGGCTTCCAGAGTCAGGAGCATTTCACCAGCAGAACTGTCACGAGGAAATCTGGTGCAGTTCATGACTGATGACTCCCTGCAGACTGTGGGACGAGCAGGGGTGTTGCTCACTCACGCATCCTCCTGCTTGCCCCTGTCCTTCTGGCTATGTGCTCAGCCAAATGGTAAAATCCCTCCAAGCTCCTGCCAGGAGCTGAGTACTGGCATCATGAATAAAAGGTGTAGGTGCCTCAAGTAACCCAGCTTGCTGGAAGACAGTGGGCACCTGGCTTTTGTTCTTCACTCCCTGGCTTATTGGGGGGCACCATCTCCCAGCTGACCTTCCATGGCTGGCCTGAGCGTAGAATGGAAGTCCAAAACCCATCCCAAAACCCTGCTGGGGCACCTGCTGGATGTGGGCAGGGTTCAGCTCCCCCTCCCTAATGTGTTTATTCTGCTGGCCTGGTGCCTGACCTCAGCACACAGCTGAAGATGTATTGGTTGCTAGAGGGTATCTGTTTCTTGAATCCTATGGAAATTGATGGGAAGCTTAATGCATTAGTGGAGTTGTCTGAACTGGAAAGGTAAATCAGGAAGAACAGAAACACACAGCAGAAATTCTTGGGCTGAAACAAGCAATCCTTCCTCTTCCACATGGAGATGTGAACACCAGGCTTTCTGGACAGAAGTGTGAACGTCAGTGTTACTGAGAGCGAGCAGAGAGTAGGCTCCTGAGCAGATGACAGAAGAGGAGAGAAATAGTGGAAGTTTTATGTTACCATCTCCAAACTGAGCAATCAGGAAAAGAGTAGGAGAGACCAGAAATTATTTGAAGATTCGCTTCCCTTCAGTGTTTTGCTGGAACTGAGTGAGCAGATATTCACAGGCTGTGTTCCAAACTGAGGTTATTTCTTCAGAGCATGTTCTGGTGAAGGATTTTTGGCTACAACCCATTCTCAACCTGAGTGACTGGGTGATACCATGGGGAAGAAATCAGCTAACAGCAAATCACGGATCTCAGTTTCAGGCAGTCATTAACTGTGCATCCGTTCTGCTACTTCAGTATAACTCAGTATATATTGTAATACACTGCTTTTGGCTTTGACCTTGATAGGATAAAGCAGAACTACTCTTGCCCTTAAATGCTGCCCTATGAGAAACGTGGTGCTTTTGTGCACCAGCAGGAAGGGTGCTCTGCTCCCTGAGAGGATTGAGCCACTCCGTAGGTGCCTGAGAAATCCCTCAGCATGTGTCACCCAAGTGTGCCATGGGGATCTCACGGCTTGGGAGCTACTCTGGCATGTGTGCTGATGAGTCACAAGTGCAGTTGGGGAATACTAGAGACTTCAAACAGGAGCACATCTGGATATGCAAAGAGCACATCTGGTGCATCAGAGTTGCTGTGTGCTTGCAGCATCACTGTATTGTGTGTGCAGTGAGCCACTTTCTACCCCTTCTGTACTCTCTGGGGAAACTTTTATTGTATTTACATAAAATAACATTTTGGAAACACCTTTCCTTCTCTGCCTCTGTGGCAAGGCTTCCCAGGTCCCTCAAAGTGAGCAGCAAGGGTGCTGCACAGAAGGATGAGCTGTGTCAGGACTTGTGAGCACTCCAAGGTTGAATAACTGGTTGTTATTCCACATGATGTCCAATGCTCAGGTACCCAGTGGTGCCTCTGAGAAACATTTGTCAGTGTGTTTTGCTGGGTAGCCCAGAAGGCCTTTCATGTCTTTGCCAAGAGCTGGTCTGTTGTATCATTTTTCCAGGCATGGTACAGCACTTGGCACAGCAGCCCTCCAGGCTCTGCCCTTGTAAAGTCTCCAGAGTTACTCCCTGGGGTGTGGCTGTCCCTGGAAGGGGGATTTGAAGGTTGACTACTCTATCTGTGTGCATCTACATAAAGCAAGGGAAAAAATCAGCTTATTTACCAGCACCAAATTCTTCAAAATGTGCTATCCACATGCACTTTGAGGATCTTCTATCCCTGTCCTCTAATTTGGAGTCTCTTGACTTCTTGGGAAGAAATGAGGGATGTGGGATACTCTCTTTTCAACTACGTCTGGCTATATGGGATGACAAATATGGTTTCTTGTCCACCTGTTCACCTGTCTGGAGCAGTTTGGGGGGATTTATGCCATCCTGTGTGTACAGATAGACAGCACTTCTCAAAGTGCACTGGGTACATCAGCATTCCCCGCCTTGGTGAGAGGGTGACCCTTGTTCCTTCAGCACTTGCCACTGGCAGTTGTGTAGTTGCCCAGCCCGTGTTGCCCTGGTGCAGTCTGGGGAGGCTGCAGTGGGAAGAAGTAGGGGGAGGCTGGACTGGGAGCCCTGTGTCTGTCATCAGGCATCTGGGTGAGCCAGTCCTTAAGTCCCAAGTGCCTGAAAAAAGATGGGTAGCACTTCCACTTGCACATTGTCTGAGCAAAGTGATCATGGATATAAATATGTGCGGTTTGGTTTCAAATAAATAGAGGAAAAAAAAATTTCCAAGCTTACAGGTAGAGATATGGAAACCCAGAAGAGGCAGGAGAGCTCTGAAAAGTCTCTGGAAGCAAATGTCCTATACCTTCAGCATAGCTCAGATGCATGAATACCAGGGCTGGTTTGACTGGTGATCCAATAAGTCCTTGCAGGGAGGTAACACAGATTTTCATATTGGGATTCAAATACATTACTGGGTTTGAACAAAACCACTCTCAACTGCTGTTTAAGAAGATTTTCAAAACTCCCCTGATCTTGTACTAACAATGTAAATGAAGAGATTAAAAAGGTAAGTGCAAGCATACTGCTAATTTAAAATAAATATTTCACCTCTACTGTTTCAGAGCATTTAAGAACACTACTTTCAGTTGTTTGCTTCCTACATAACCGAAAAAATGCCTTTCTTTCTATGTCTGTTTCATGGTGGGAAAGTTTGTAAGTCACCTTATCTCTGTAGGTATCAGAAACATCACACATGGCACTGCCTTAATGTCTTTTTTTCTTGCAATTTCCTGGATTACCTGCTGTGTCTTTGTTGAAGCAAAGCATATTCAACCACTGGAGAGACTTGTAAGAGAGCTAAATTAATCTTTTCTCCTGAGCTTTGCAAAACAGGTTAAACTAACACACAGTACTCATGGATGTTAAGTTCAGATATGCACATAAAATGTGAGGCTACTGAATGAAGAAATAACTGCTGTTCACTGTTTCAGCATCTTGCTGCAATTATATTTTTATTCTGGCTGCTATTTTTTGCCGGGCAGAGATTATCAGAAAATTGAAAGTGAGTTTAATACTGAGATATCTGTGTTACTGTTTGTGCAAAGCTCAAAGTTCCTTCAACACCTAAATAATGCAAAATTCTCAAGCTGAACTTGAGAATACATAATGCAAAGCACATTAACTAACTGGAAACTTGGGCACGGGAGTTGTTCTCCGGTATGCCCAGCCAACTCCAGTTTCCACTGCTCTCAGTGAACATTTCACAGAATCGCAGAATATTCTGAGTTGGATGCTTCATCTGATATGACTAATGAATTCAGTCTTCTGAAAATGCTGGCTTCACTTCAATGCATGAAAATGCTTGTGCTTTTCAATCTTGATACTAATACGGTAGCCCAGGTTTTTCACATCCTGTGCCATGCTCGTGTGGGACTCCCACAAGCTGGCCCTGTGTCACTGTCACAGCTGTACTGATGTACTACCCTGTGTCTATCTCCTGTTTCCCTGTCCTGCAATTTATGACAAGAGCTGCTACCATGTAAGTTACTTTATATGTTGGGGTATTTAGTCCAGGTATCATAGAATCATAGAATGGTTTGGGTTGGAAGGCACCTTAAAGGTCATCCAGCTCCAGCTGCCCTGCCATGAAATCTTTAGGGGACTCATGTCCTGCGAAGAGTCAACCAGACCTCTTCAGGTCAACCCCTCATCTCTCCTGAATCTCAGCACTGTGGTCTGGAGCTGCAGATCTGCCCTGAGAAGTGGCCTGCGATGTACAGTCTAAATGAGAAGCAAAAGCCACCTTCTGTAAGAGGTGGATCAAACAGAGGGGCTTTCCATTTTGCCTGAAGCTCTCCCACTGCAGAAGAGTAGTGTTAACTGGTCATGAGGCTGAAAACTGTCCTGAAGGAGCCCAGGAGCAGGTATCTGCACAAATATCCCAGGGCTGTCTTCCTAACCAGCTCCTTGCCCTTGGTCAAACCAGGCAGTGTGTCACCGGCGCCTCTGGATGAGTTGCTCTGATCTCAGGAAGTGGCCTCCAGAACTAGTGCAAGAAAAATGAGTCTCTTCTTTTCCTCCTCTGCCCTCAGAACTGCATGTATCCACGTGATTTATGTGACTCTGGATTTTAGCTCATGTTTACTCTGCGGAGAGCCTGATGGCCTCTCTGTTTGCCTCGGTGCTTGCCTTAGCACATTGTTCTTGCTGCTGACAGTTGTGCTGGTGGAGGTTTTATCTGGAAAGAAGTAGGGGGGATGGCAGTGAGGAAGACAGCCCTGAGGAAGAGGTGTCATGCTGTGTGGAGCCAGTGCTGCTTCCTGAGCCTGGGCAGGCAATTCCCACTGGCGCTCTGCTCCTCAATGGAAAATGCAGAGACAGGGAAGTGTGTTAATGGGTCAGGAACCAAACAGGTTGAAAATGTTTGGAGCGTTTCTGCAGGGGCTGGAGAGAGGTAAAAATCTGCCTCCCCCATCCCTGGCTGCTACCACTGGTTAAAGGAAACTGATAACTCAAGCTGAAGGAAATGAAAGCTGAGAGAGGTGAAAGCAGGTCCTCGGATGATGTGATATACAATCATTGCTCTGCAAAAGCTTAATTGCTATAGGTAACAGGCAGAGTTCTGCAAATGGGAAAGAAAGAAGCACAGGGGTTTGTCAGAGGCTCGTTCCCTTCAGTTTGGTTGCATTTTGTGGTGCTTTAGGGAAGAATGGAGCAGGAAAAATAGAAGGATCTTCTGCAAGCCTGTGCAGATCAGCAACTTCCACCCAAGCTGGGAGGAATTCTCCAACTCCCAGTGGGCAGAAGAGATTTCTGTGTGAGAGGGGCTCGTGCAGGCTCTGCTGCTGAAAACACATCTTGAAGTAATATGTGGCTCTTCATGACACCTCCTCAACACTTAGTAAATTTGACCTTTTCTTTCATGTGCCATTATACTGCCTCACATGGCTGCACAGGCAGCTAGCACGTTGAATCCAAATTTTACATTTCCAGGCAAGGAACATGTGCTCTTTCAAATTGAACAGTGATGCTACCAATAGCTGGCTCGACTTCCCTTCACCTGGGAGGTGGGAGGTCAGTTGACAGGAAATCTCATTCTCTGTCATCCAGAATTGCCATCCTTCACACGAAGGGAGATTTGGTTTGGTTTAAAGCCCTTGTGCATGCTGAGCAGCGCAGGTGTTCAGCCCCTCCTAGAAGCATTTAGCTTTAAGTGCGGTGTACCCATCCTTGGTGTTGTTAAATAGCTTTTATAAACACTGTCTGCAAGTGCTCTGATTATAGACGACCTTCCCCCTCTGCTTAGTGTCATCTCATTAATCTATCCATTAGGTGAATAATTCTGGTTTGGGGAACAGAGCAAATATAGAAATTGCACAATGAAACACATTTAATATATTCAAACAAGTTTTTCTTAATATAAAGCCAATCATTTGCTATTCATTTTTCATGTCGTGTTGAGTATTTGCAGGCCAACACTGGGAACAGGCTGGTAATTTGGTCCTCCTTAATTTTGGCACCTGTAGTTATTTTAGAACTAGAGGCTGTTTTCTGTGGCTTTACTGCTCTGTAATTCAATACCCTTTTAGCACCTTAATGCTGCCATTACTAGTAAATTGGCCTCTATTCTGAATAAAACTCTTTATTACATTTGTTTGTTTAATTTTTATTGGAGAAGAGTTACCCAACAACCACAGGGAATAAATTTCCTAGAAGGTACAGGGGCAGTGCCTGGAATCCCTTTCCCATTACTGCCGGTGTGAGCAGGAAAGCTCGAGTCACTCTAGGGATCTGCAGGGTGCAGATGGTTCACTCTGGGTTTTGTGTAGCCAGGCTGATGTTGGTGGTAGCCCCCCTTCCCACGAGTCCGCCCTCTGAGTAATGAGCTTGGTTAACTAATCTGTGCACTTCTCTACTGACATGGTTTTCATTTTTCCTTTGAAATTTTTTTTCTTGAAAAGATAGTTATTGAAATTTTAATTCCTTCATCCATTTTGTTGACCCTTTTCTTTGCTTGTGTATCTTGTCTCTTTTTCCTTTGTGTTCACCTTAGCAGGGGGAGGATGAGGGATGCAACTGGGGCTCCAAAGGGAGAAGGGGATGATGTCTGTGCCCCTTCCTTTGTCTTGGCAACTCGGGAAGATGGGATGAGATGGGAGCAAGTAAATCCAGAAAAGTGTTTCCCCCTTTCTCTTTGCAACATTTGCTTGTACTTTTGCCGGTTTCTAACACACAAAAAAAATTAGTTCTTGTTCAATCAGCCTATGAGAACAAGCTTACAGCGCCTGCCTATGCCAGAGTGCTGCCAAATGCTTCCAGCACAACAAAGAGCTCAGACTTGCTAATTTCCAGCATCCCTGGCTACTGGAAGGGAAAAAACCACCTAAAGCCCATATGCAGTGAAGTGCCTGTTATGTAATTACTGCTCCAGCCATCTGCTCCCAGAAGTTGCTCTGTTTGCTAAAGAGATGGAGGTCGATGTTGCTCCTTCAAGTTTCTGAGTTAAGGGTCTGCTGCAGACTTTTGCAAGTAGTCCTGTATGTTTGCATAATTTCATTTCTATTTCTCTTGTTACTGTAATGAAAGGTAATCACAGACAACATATCCAAAACCTTCCCTGTAAAGCTGCAGAAATCACTCATACATAAGATGGAAAATACCCAGGCCCTTGCACCCTTAATTCACTTGCCTTGCATATATGCATTACAAGAGTATGTGATCATGTAATTAAAAACTATTGGCTTGGCAGGACCTTGGCTTACTCCTTGTGCAGAATAAGATAGAGGGCTGCAAAAGAGAGGGAATGTTTACTTGTAGTTAAGGCACTGGTGAGGGATGTGGGAGAACTGGATCCTAACCCTGGCGCTGTCACAGGATTCCTGTGTGATGCTGGGCAGAGCCAATCCCCCCGCAGCCACAGAGGGTGTTGAACTCCAGTATCAGCAGCTCGTCTACTGTAGATTTTTGAATGTTCAGCTTTCCAGCCTAAAAAAATCTGTTAGCTCTGGTTATTTGTATAAGATATGAATCTGAATAAACATACGTGCAGACAATTGTAGGGAAAAGGATGAAAACCTCTTATCAGAGGTTTTATCCCAGATTATTTCCTTCTGTAGCCACTCCAGAGCCCATGACTGAGGCTGGCTGTTTTCATGTTAGAGCTCTCAAGCTTTAAGGGCTCTCTGTGTCCAATTAAACAGTAGCATATCTCTTGAATATTAACACATTAAAAGCAATATACTTCCAGCAAAGAAATCTGATCCTAATTGGCCCTGGAATATTTTATTTTCCAAACTGAGCTGTGAGCCATTAAGCTTCCTTTTTTAAGACTAAGCAAACATTACACTCTTAGGGGACAGTCAGCCCAAGGAATGGGGAAAAATAGACTTTCAGACCGTACCTGTCAATCTTCCATTTTCCAGTGTTTTGCCCAGAAACAGGCACAGGAACTAATTGACTTCTACCCCTTCTGTCTTTTTTTCCCCTTAACATAGTGACTCAAATTAAAACAAAGATAAAATTCCAGGGGAAGCTGGCATTAATCAGGATTTGGATTCAATTAAATTAAGCGCTTTTTATTGAACTCAGCAGTATTAGTTATTAAAACCAGAAGGACTTTCCCAACTAGTGTAAAAAAGCAAACAATGACTCATACTGTGGCATAGATTTTATTGGGAAATTAAAATGCTCATTTTCTCTTGTTCTTTCCTTTTTCCTTCTTCTTTCTTTTTTTTTTTTTCCTAACTTCAGACAAACACATGTAAACAACTGCTGGTGAGCCCACACTTGCAGACCCTTAGCCCGAAGCCACGCTGTCGTTGCTGGCACTGATCTGGCTTTGCTCATGGTGGCACCCGATGGTGACAGTGAAATTGCTGATCCAGAAACTGCTTCCACAGGTCTCCTGTGCCCTTGATATCAAAGAGTCAGTTTTGAAGAGTATGTAGATAATTAAGCCACCTTTAGCAGTCTGTAGAGGATGGGTTGTGCCCTGGCAAAAGGAGCACAACAAGCATAATACTTCTTCTCTAAGATGGGAGACATGGGTAGCTATAAACCAGTCATTTTCACTTTGATAATGAGGAAGATACTAGAACAAATTATGAGCCAATTTAAAACCACTTCCAGGATGATAAGATGACAAGAAACATTGGTTTAACCTAGGCCGGTCAAGAACAAATTTGTTTTCCTTTTTGACAGCCATTGATTTGGGAAGGTAATAGTAGCTCTGATATATTTTGACTGTGAGGTAGTACTTGTCTCTAAAGCGAACCAAGGACACTTGGTTTGGATGAAATAATTACAAAATAGGTGAAAAAATTATATTCAAAGAAATAAATCCAGCTAGTTCTCTGTCAAACTGGGAAGAGAAGTCCTGCAGAAAGCCTTAGGGGCCAAGTCCGGTGTCGTTCAATCATGTCATAAACTTCTTTCATTCCTTCCATTCCGATTTAATTTAGAAGGGTTGCAAACAAGCACATATCCATCCTTGATTCCCTGTGGCACGTAAGTGTTTGTTAATGAAGACAGCTGAGAAGAAGGGAGATCAGTGGGTGAGGGTGTGCAGCCCTCCCCACCATTAGGGTGAGGGTGATGTGAAAAGCTGAAGTTAGGGATCTGGACTAGTCCAGGTTTAACTCCTCCTTCCTTGCCCAGCATGGATATAAACTACTGAAAGGGCTTGGAAATTAAGAAAACAGCATAAATTGATAGCTCTTCACCAGCCAGCTCTATGGCTTTACAGATAGATAAAAGCTTTGAATATGACTCAGCTGGACTGAAGCACTGGAAAACATAGTTGTAGATTGATTAGTTGAAAAAATACATATTTCCCTTGGGTGCTGGGCAGTTTTTTGTTACCCATGCAGTGGCCGTGCATCGGTGTAAGGTGTTACAACGCAGCTGGGGCAGAAGCACACCTGGGAGCATGACAGTCCACTACAAGTTTGTCTCCTGTGGGCAATGCCTGATTTTTCATCGCCATTTTGGGCTGTTCATGGCCAGTTCAAACAGCAGTAGCTTTTAGCTGAGCAAGAGCTAGGCAGAGTCTTGCTATGTCTTGCTGCAGAGGAGCACGCCTGGCCAAAAGCCACCTTTGTGTATCTGCCTGCTCCGGGGTGGTGCGTACTCGGGTGTCCCAAGCGTGTACATGAAGAAGGAAAATATTTAAGAATCCACAAAGCCGAGGAACATGTGGCACCTTGCGTCTGGATTTCGTTTAAGGGAATTAAGAGCTGATCCTTAGCTGGAATATGAATCAGATCTGATTGTGTCTGTGTTGTCTAAAAGAGGCTGAGTGGTGTGCACGGGCTGGAGCTCAATCTAATGTGGAAAAGTTTGATCCAGAGCTCTGTTTAATTTAATACTTGACTATTCTACCTATTTTAGTTCTGACTCAAAGTTCAGTGTTCTTTCTCGTCGGGGGTTGTTTGTATTAGTGGAGGACATGTGTGAACCAGAGGAGAAGGACCTTCATGCATCCAGATCTCAGCAAGTCCAGCAGAAATTCATTACTGGGCTCTAATGTGATGTCTCTGTAGCTAAAGGGACTGGAGGAACTTTCCCTTCACCCTGCTGCTGTGATGGAGAGGGGGTGGAAATTAATATCCTGCAACATCCCATCAAATCCCCAAATGCATTCATAGCACTGGGTTAGTAATCCATAGTTTTACAAGGTTTTAAACTTCTAATATACTTCAGATATTTTACATGCTTCAGTAAGTCCATTGTGCTATATTAAATATATGTTAACAAAAAGTCCCATGATTAGTTTTAGTACCTTTTGATATCTAAATAAACACTGCCTGAATAAGAATATCTATATCAAAGCAAAAATTTTCAGAATGGTTCAAAGAAATACAATTTAATGCCCTTAATATAATTTCTTTTAATGGGAAACCTCTCTCATTACAATCAGTCTTGACTGTTAAGGTCAGTAAGCACTAATACAATAATCTTGTCTGTTTTGCATAATAACATTGAACAAAAAGTCTTATTTAGAAATTTCTGCTGAAAACTCATAGCTTCTGGTTGAACCAGAGCTGATTTTAATAAAATTTTCTATTCTCGCCTTAAAAAGATAACATGTGATGGAGAATCATCCACAATGCAGATAAATTGTTCCAATGATTAACTGCCTTCACTGTATGTATGTATAAAGAGGAGGCTTATTTCTAGTGCATACATTTGTCTTGCTTCATTCTGTCTCTAAAAACTGCCCTGGCTTTGATAAATTAAAATGCAACGTATAATTAAAAAAATAAAAAGTCTTTCTAACGTATTCCGGTGCTTAAGAGTTGATTGGCGTGCTATCTGTCACTAGAATAAATTGAATAGCTTGAAGTTCTTTGGTATCTTGCTGCAGAGTCATTATGCCAGCATTTCTAGGAGCAAAGCCATCTTCCATTCATCTGCAAATTTCCCCTTGCTACAGCCAAATTGAAAGCCCGCATTTCCTGTCCCAAGGAAATCAAAATGAATAAGAAAGTGAGACTTCATTCTTTTTTTTCAAACTAAATATGCGAACATACAATCTGTGGGCTCTTTATTTTGGTGAAATTTTGAAATTTTCCAGTGTGCCGTGTGTGGCAATTGGGCTCAAATATAGAAAATATGAACCTCCAGGTGCTGGGCTTCCTGGGTTTTTGTCTACAGAGTTCCCTTAGGTGCCAGGTGTCTTGCAGGTGTCAGGGGACCATGGTGGCTGTGCAGAACCCTCTCATTCAGGAGGCTCCACGTGCCCTGCTAGGCTAAATCCACTTTTGTAAGTTTGAGAAATGGATTGAGACTCACCTCTGGTCCATCAGGAAGGTTCAGTGGTGAAAAACCTGAGGCTGGAAAATGCAGAGGGGCAAGCAGGTGTTGAGAGGAAGGGGCTGGTGCAGTGCTCAGAGCAGTCTAGATTTAAAAAAAAAATAATTCCAGTTATAAAATTACACCTCTCCTCAGTTTCCACATTCCTACATTTCCACCTCCAACCCCCCAATTTTCCCACCACTCCTGTATTTGTGTTCTTTTCCTCTCCATGAAAACAACATTAATCTCAATAATACAGCCCTGTCACAGACAGCATTGCAGCAGGCTGTCCTGGGAGGCACCCTGGGAGGCCAAGTGGGGCTCAGGATAAGCACCCTGGTCCTAATTTCATCATCTGGGCTACTGTGCTTTGTCTTCACAGCCATGAGAGTGATGATGACAGAATATGCTTGGTACCAAATCACATGAAATTTGTGCTGGAAGCAGGCAGGAACTTGAACCAATGCGTTTGCCCAGCTATTGGTGGTTCAGGTTGCATTATGACCAAGCATTTCCAGTGTGGTTGTAGGTACAGACCTTGACCTCTCTTCTGAACCCCCAAAAGACTGGCAGCATCACCCTCTCTCTCTCTCTGCTGTCGTCCTTTAATTATAAGTTGCATTATAAATCCTGATTACTGGGACATTTTCCCAAATAATGGGCTTGAAGCAATAATGAGGGTGATGGCAAGTCTCACTGGGGTGTCCACCTTCAGCCTTCCCTCCTTCTGGGGGCTGCTTCTCTGTCCCTCAGAGGGATCTCCTGTGTCTCTTGCCTTTAGCGGAGAGCCTGGGCAGGAGAGCTGTGGAATTGCCAGTGCATCACCTAAAGCTGATGGTGCATTTCTTCCTACTCACTCATCTCAGAGTCCAGGGAATCCATCCAGCCTTGTACCACCCTCAGAGCCCTTCTGGTAATGAGTTCCTCTGCCTTATTACGTGTGGTGGGAGGGAAGCTGCACTGGCTGCACGAGTTGGTATTCCCACTTTGTGATTTCCTGGCACCGGTGTTCCCTTCGAAGCGAGGAGCAGTGACCAAAGCTCCCCTGTCCTGCTCAGCTCCACGAGCCCCTGTCTCTGCACCTCTGTGGCTGGTGCTGTGGCTGGAGACATTCCTCTGGCTCATCCCACATAAAGCAAGGCTCTGTTGTGGGAACCTTCTTAAGCTGTTTCGTACACATGCCAAGAATTAATTTAACTTTTCTGCTGTAGTCTTATCTTTTCGCCTCAGCCATCTTCTGGCTCTACAGACTCTCTGGCAGCCTTCCTCCTTTTGATGTGTTTGAAAAAAGCTTTTATTAGTTTTAAAGGCTTTAGTAAGTTGTTTCTTAAAATCTTTTTGATTTGCTTTAGTATGCTCTTACGTTTAATTTGCTAGAGTTTATGCTTTTTCTGGGGGTTACTTTTTGGGTCTTTTTCCCTGGCAATCTGTGTGGAGCTCAGAGGAAAAAAAGACTGTTCCTTACACTGCAATGAGGTGGTTCTTGGGGATTTGTTTCCTGCATAAATGTCCCAACCTGCCCTTCCTTCCCTGTGATCAAAGGCTGTATCCAGAAATCCTTTCTGACAAGTGCTGTGGCATCTCTTTCCTCTCCCCTCCCAGCCCAGGATCCCAAGGGGCCAGTGCGGTGCAGGAAGATGTGCAGTGACACCACATGGGGTGCAGAAATGCACGCTGACTGCAGTAACACACCCTGCCATGGCCACATCCTCAGCCTGCTTTCTCCACTCTGAGCACGGACCAGGAGGGTGATTTAGTGCAGCACCAGGATGTGGAGATCACTCCACAAACAAACCCTCAGTCGTTATTGCTGTTGAGCTGGGCAGATCAGCGGGGTGCTCCCCTGGTGGTGCTGGAGGCTCACCGACCTTTCAGGAAAACTCTTCAGCAAAAACGATGTGATGGGCACCGTGCACACCAATCCTATGCCGCCAGAAGGTGTTTGGTGGCTGTGCCTACAGATGCCTTGTCCCACAGCGTCCTGCTGACCCCACTGCGGGGCAGGAGCAGGCTCCTGGCTGAGAGCAAGCAGTGCTGCTGTCAGCACCCACACCCTTCGCTGTCACGGGGTGCCTGTGGCAGAAGATCAGCGGGATCTTCTTGTGAGCACAGCACAGCACAGCCAGCCTTCAGCAGTACCAGCTGTGTCTCCTCCCCACTCCTGGCCTCCAATCTCCTCCTTGCTGTGATTTTCTCTTCTCAGCTCAGGACTGTGTAGCTGCAGAATTTAATCCTCTGCTGTATCAGCATAGGAATGCCTCCATCACCAAGGTGGTGATGCCTAATTTAGGTCATGTCCATCCCCTCTTGCATTTCCAGCCTGTAATCTGGACACAGGGTATCTTAGCCCCAGCAGAAGCCCACCTGTGAGCTAGCTGTGCCTGTCACCCCAAGCACCAGCTCTAGTTTAATTTACTGATGTAAGCTTTCTTGATATGTAAGTACATATTGCTAATTGCTAATATTTAAGTGCATCTCCTCTTTCCTACCAAAGATAATTATTTTTCCATTTCCTCAGCCTTCTTTGAATGAACCACTAGTGGTTTCTTGATTCATGCATGACATTTGGTTACCTTTTCATAGGCGTATCTTACTTAACTCTAAGTGTTATTAATGTCCATAAAATTACCCAGCCCAGAAACACAGTGAAAATGTAATGAAAGCTTTAGCTTCAGTGAATTCTAGGGAGTCTGAGTCCCAGAGAAGGGCTGTGTGTCATGCAGCCGTGTGTTCCCTTGGGGCAATCATGTCCCAAACCCCAGAAATGGTTGCAGCCACTGCTTTAAAAAGCTCATGTGCGAGTTACCTCATGCACTTGGGCTGCTCGCATTGCCTTTGTAGCAGGAAAGTGCATGTGCTTTTCTCTTTGCTGAACTTGTTAGTGCCCTGAGCAGTATACAGAAACAACCTAGATACGTTTTGCTGTTAGTGGTGCTCCTGCAGTCCCTCTGTCCTTGTCCAAGAGCACTGCAATTCTGAGCTCCTGCTAAGTGAATTAGCCAGCTTCAGAGCCAGCTGTTCTGCAGCAGCAGAGCTGGTGGATGGTCTTTTTATTAGTGTTCACATCACATTTAAGCTGCTTTAAAATGGCAGATTTAAGTTCCAGAAACATGAGGTTTAAGGAGTTTATGCTTTGCAGAAATGCTTACCGAGACCTTGGAGAGCAGATCCATGCTGGTGGCTCCTGCAGGGCCGGAGCAGCGCCATGTGCTTTGGCACACGGTGGCATTAGTGCTGCCTCCTGCCTGTCTGCATGGCTGTGGAGCTTGGGGGTGCCCAGGGATGGGGACCCCTCCATGGCACGTGTTCCCTGAAGTGACTTCTGAGGGAAGAGAGCCTCCAACACTGTAATTCAGTGCCAGCAGCTTCAGTACCATTTGGTTTTGTGCTGTTTGGATTGTTGACTCTCGACATGGGAGCACAGCTCTTTGGTAGCCCCTCCTCGGGCACTGAAGGGGTCCTACTCCCACTGACAGAATCTATGAACAGACAGTTAAATGCAGCCTGTGTTAGGGCTGGGACTTGAGCTCCCTCGGGTTCCTCTCCTCGGGAGGGGTTTCTCTCACTGAGTGAACAAGGTAGTGGAAGAGATGAGGAGGAGAATAGCACTAGGTGTTATGGCATGTCCTCACTTCAGCTCACTGCAAGAAAAGACAAATGGACTGTGTGAGCCCTGGGGATTGAGCTGCCACAGTCCATCTCTCATCCCAGCATATGTGCAGGCTTCGGCTTGCTCAGCATCCGAGTGTCTCAGAGGGAAGCTGGCTGGAGACAGACATGAAACTTTATGTGCTCAGAGATAAGCTGGGCATCATATGCAAAAGAGTGTTCGCAGTTTAGTGTGATGGTATTTAGGATAACAATGATAGGAAAAGGAGTCTTGGGGCTGGTGGCTGCAGTAATGGCTAGGGGTTGCTTGGGCACGTGGGAGCTGCTCCAGTTCCCCTGGATTATGATACACACATGGTGGTGGGAAGTTTTTCATATTTTGAGGAGAAAAGCAAGGTTTTACTTCAAGTAGCTTAATGAGTGACAGACAAGTACAGGTCTTTGGCAGCATTACAGAGAGCAAAAAGATGACAGCTAGTGGAGATATTCATGCACCAGAAAGCCTGGGAGAAAATGAAGGGATATGGGAGGCTACATGGAAACAGAAACCTCCTGCTTAGGGAAAAGCTGTGCTTGCTCAGCTGGAGAAAGCTAACTCATAGGTATCCATTTGTGCAGTGCGAGCATCACCCACAAGAAGTTCATCCCTGTCAGGATGCTGGTGTCTCCTGGTGTCTGAAGGAAGTTTCTGTTCGAGCAGTGTGGAGGCGGACACCTTCTGTGCTTTGGCTGCATGAGGTTCTCATTGTAACATTAGTGCTTCTTTTAATTAAAAGTCATGATTGAAATTAAAATTGCTGTTCAGTCCCTCTGATACTGATGATTTTGAAATCACTTCTTTGTGTCCCAAGTGCCTCCCTGTGCTGCTGAGGAAGAACTGTGCCAGGGATCCAGGGTCTGTTCCATCCATGGCCCTCACACCCACTTTGCATACGGGATGCACATAAAACCAGCCCTGAATCTCTTTTTATTGCATGGTGCTTACCCTCTGCTTTAAAATGAGGAAGGCACACAGCTCTGGTACTCTGTGACAAACTGATTTCATACCTGTTTCTTTAGTAGCTTCTTTAGGAGGTCCAGGAGAACCTGTAAAAGCTTTAGTGATGGTAACGAGTGCCTGGTGAGCCCTGAATCCTGAACACCCTCTCTGCTATCATGTTATTTATTAAGCAACTCAGGCTAATCTTTTCCAGGAAAGATGTTCCTCATAATCTGCCAATTCATGTTACTTTCTTAATGACTAAGTCCTTGTAATTAAGTGGGGGGTTGGCCAGAGTTAAGTTGGAAAGTGCTGTCAAATAAAAGATGCACAGAAATGATAGTGACACAGTTATCACTGGGGCGTGGCCTTGGCAGGGGCAGGGCCCCCAGTTTGTGTGCAGGATGGACAGAGCAGTGTGCTTGCAGCTCATCTGACATGACTTCTCTGGGATGTAGGGTGGGTAGGGTTAGTGGTGAAGAGCCTTGAGCTCAGGTTTAGCACTAAGCAGGGCTTAAGTGACAAGTTATTTCATTAACCTGCCCAACCCTATGTGTTTACAACAGTGGGCTGAAGCTATGAAAGATGTGAATGCACCATCATTTAAAGAGCAGGTTTGCCCTGATGTTTGCAGCATCTTGGGGATCTGAGCCTGGCTTGTCAGTCACTGACACTCGCCCAGGACTGAAGTGCAGCATCTTGGCTTCTCCTGTTCTTCACACTGCTACTCACAGCAGAAATATGTGACCTGGTCCTCTTCTAACTTCTCTCCCTGGTTCATCCAGCCCAGGTTCCCCTGGGTGGGCACTGGAATATCATGAGTGCCAGATCATATCAAGCATGTCCATGTGGAGATCTGTCCATTTTTGTCTCCCCTTAGCTCTGGTTCCCTCATTAATGTTTCTGCTATACACCATCATGAGACAGGGATAATTGGGTGAGTCATAAATCACTGTCTGCTCTGGGAATTGTGAAGTGTGTATTTTAATGCCCGAGAATCTCATCTCATAGTTGATATCTTTGTTCACATGTTGACAGCTCATGATAGTCCAGTTATTCCAGCTGCCCCATGTCTGAGGCTCCCAAACCTTACATCATTGCTTGCACCCCGTCCCAGGAAACATTTAATGCTTCACTGAGTGGGCAGCAATATAAAAGTGGATCATTTGTTTTTCATTTCAGAAAAAAAATTAAAAATCTGATGCTTTTTGCTATTGAGTAAAATTCAGATTACTGAGTTCAGTGAGGGTGGCTCCGGGAGGTACCTATGGCTGTGTGGGACAACAGCCTTGGTGATGTGATGACCTTTTCTGAGCTTTATATGGACTGAGGTTTTTTTCAAGGATCGTTTTCTGTGCACTGATTTGTGACTCACGTGTGAACAGGAATGGCTCTTTGGGTGTTGCTGTAACGAAGTTTAGGCCCTCTGCAGGACAGAGTTTGGTGCAATCTCCAAGATCCACTGATTTTCCTTTGTTGCTGAGAGTTGTCTTTACCCTTTACTTCTTCTTCCCTGGGCTCTCCGTGCACCATTTGAGACTGATGTTGAACACACTCAATTTGCTCTTCTGCCTGGATGAGTGAAGGTGGTGGAGTGGAGGGGACTCCACAGGGTACCCAGAGGTATTGGCTGCTTTTTGTGAAGGAGCTTTAACAAACTCGATCAGTTCAGTGTACCAAATAACCAACTGAAATGTGACTTGATTTGTGTGGTCTCATGAAAAAAACACATAATCTACTGCAAGGTCTCTTGATCTAATGACTAGAGGCAGAACAAGAGTCAGAAGCCAAAACCGAAGAATTCCAATTAGAACTGGGACACAAATATTTAGCCAACTACATAAACTACCTAAGGAAAAAAAAAGAGATGGTTTCTCTTAGTCTTGTAATGCTTTATGTTCAGTCTGGCTGCCTTTATAGAAGCAACAGTTCAGCCAAATTTGAGTTATTTGGCTCAGCACACATATAAGTGGGTGAAATACTATAGTGTGTGATGCACAGGAGGTCAGACAAGGTGATCTGATGGTTCCTCCTCCTTTAGAGCCTCTATGAAGTTTTAGTGTGGGCAGAAGGATGAGGCCAGTTAAGGTGTGAGGCTGTGACTCCATCTGTATTCTCCTGGGAGTAGCAGAGGGTCTGTGTGTGACCCTTCCTCTTGTTCCTCTGATCTCGGGGAGGATGCCCTGAAGAGAAGCAGAAGGTTTGCAAGCCATCTATAAAACTGAATTCCCATGTTTTGGTTTTTTTCCAGCCAGCACTTAAGCCATGCATGTTCCAGCCCACATATGAGTTTGAAATGTTCCATCATGTTTTCATTATTTGTTTAAAAATGGGAATTGTCAAGATCTCTTTTGCTCTAATTACCTGATATTGTGGGGCTTCAGAGCACCTCTTCACACTCTCTGGAATGTGCCCTTGGGATGTGACAAGTCTGAGTTGTGCAGCAGATGCTTTCAGAAGAAAGTTGTTGGCATGAGTGGCTGAAAATAGAAGCTTGTTTACAAGGCTGGTTTTGCACTATCAGCTGTAGTGCTCCAATAATTAAGGCTGTGAACCTAATTAGCTCAGCACTCCATAATTCTCTTCTGTCTCTCCAGGGGCTTGTCTGTCTACAGCTCTGTACTGCTTCAGCTTATGCCGGGAACATCTTTATCCCAGGGCAGCTGCGTTCACACAAGTACCACCTAAACTGCCATGCATCCCGTGCTCCTTTTTCAAGTACACAAACCCTCCACAGGGCTTTCTAGAGAGCCCATACTGGGATTATTTGGCTGCTTTGATTAAAACCATACAGGCAGAAGTACTGATCTCTCCTGAAGCATCAGCAGAACTGAATGATGCCATTGTTACTACTGATTGAGAGGGTGCTTTTACACTGGCTTCAAGCTTGTGTCTGTTCTTAAGTGGAAAATGTTTTTTAATGCTGAATAATGTAGTAACATTTCTGGCCAGCGCAGCCTTTTTGACAATGAAACATTGCCACGCACTTGAGAACAGCTCATGGCTGCTGCTTTCACCTCTCCCATCTGGGTTAGGCGTCTTCTGAGCAGGTCTGAGCCTGTGCAGGGGATGGTGCTCTCTCCATCCCCGGCCCGAAGTGGCCTGTTCCTCAGTGACACTCCTGCAGAGTGCCCAAGCACGTCCCACGGCCAAGATCGCCCTGTCCCTGGGCATTGTCTTCTGTGTATTTCCTCAGACCCAACCCACGCACAACTGGGAGATGTTTTCCCTCTTGAGTGCGTGAGTTTCAGCTGTTCCGACTATCCTGTGTGTGCGTCCTTCCTGTTTGGACAGATACTTGATACATACACCTCAAATGGAAAGGGCTGGACATGATTAAAACACACTGTCTAGCCACAGGCATCTTTTTTTCACTCAATCTTCCCCATGAAGCAAACCTGAGGGGCTCTAATGATATTTAGAGTTCATTGTGCAAAGTATTGAGTAATTCTTTAGCTGTTTTAGATGCAGAGAGACAGATGTAAGGTGTTCCGTGCTGACATGCTGTGCCTGCCTGTTTTGTGACTGAGACTTTCTAGGCTTACACTGAGGTACTTTCTATTTCTGCAGAAATACCTTGGCATAAAAACACCAAACCTTCCTGATTTATTTGGAGTTAAATGAAAGCTGGTATGTTAACTGATGAGCTTTATCAAAATACTTACATTTTTGAACTCGCTGAACTCCCAGCATAACTGGTGTTCCAAGGATAACTGATGTTCCAAGTTATTAACATGCAACATTAACATCTCCCTTTAATTACAGGTCTGTGATGAAAGCCTGTCTCCCAGTGGGTGTGTAACTCTAGAACCTGCAATGGTTCCTGGAATGTGATTAACAGCTCTGAATCAAGGCAGGATTGCTCCCTTGGACACACTGGCTCTGCCCAGGGCAATGGCATTCCCGCAGTGTATCTCACCTCACTGTTGCTCACACGCAAGTGCAAATCCATGTTTGCTTCACTCTTTTAAAAACAGTGCCCGCATGGCACAGACGCCTTGAAAGCCAAGGTAAAAGCAAATGCTGATGTGCTGGGTTTCAAGAGCCGTGTCGTTAAATGGTTGTGTGTGATGCGACTGGCAGGACATCAGCAGCTAAAGCAAATGCACTCTTTCTTCCTTAGCCTTGTCCACACCCTGTGGGCTTCTTGCTGCACGCTGCCAGCCGGCACAAGGCTGGGCAGAGTGGCACTGTCCCCATCAGGACAATGGGGAATGGGACTAAACTTTTATCTTCCATGTCTTTGGTTCTGGTTCGCAAATGCTCCAGTGAGTTAATTGCTAGCAGAGGGAGAGGGTAGGGAAGAGGAGAGGGATATTTTCAGAGGAGAGGGTAGATGCAGAAGAGGAGAGGGATATTTTCAGCTGGGACTGAGACAAGGACAGGAGCTGTGAAGAGTGGTGGTACAGAGACTCGACTCTCTGGCCCTGCAGAGGGGAACGTTCATGATGGATCCGTGGAACTGCAGAGCTGGCTCGCCGAGCAGAGCCGCAAGGGCAGGTCCAGAGCTGTGATGCAGAGAGCACAAAGGCAAAACCTGCCACACTTATAATGGATAATTTATGGTGTAACCCGCACAGAAACAGAGCCCCTCCATTTTGTGAAACAGAATGTCCTCTAGAAAATATTTGCACTTAGCTATTACACGCAGATACAAGGAAATTCTTTCAGGAGGGTTTGAGTCTAATAAAATGGGAATGTGTGACCTGGCCTGCATCATTATTTGCCCAGTTTTATCCTTTTGTTATTATTTCCAAATGTGGAATTCTTATTCCTGACAATTCTGCAGGTGAAGCTAGGCCAACAAAAAACAACGGTCTCCCACAATTACAGGCAACACCTATTAGGGCTGTAAGGAATCTAGCAGGGCAGGCCAGCATCCAGAATGGCACGTGTTCCCAGGAGCTGTGCAAATGTCCCTGTCAGCACCCAGGAGCCCCGTGCCCACACGGGTGCAGGGGTGATGACTGGTGTGGTTGGACCCCCACAGGGCTGGGCAGTGTTTGCTCTCAGCCCTCCCCTGTGAGCAGATGGGTTGCCTTGGCCAAAAGAGCACAGTGTTGGCTCTCATGTTCAGGGATGCAACAGCTTACAGATGGCACCGTCCCCTCCTCTTCCAGGACATAAATCCTCTGGGACAGAGGCCGTGCCATCCCTACGTGCTCGTGTTGGAGTGTTGGTCCTTGCATGACGCAGAAGACAGAGCTGTTGTAAGCACACCGCTGGCAAGCTCCAGGGCTTTTTTTCTGCTCTAATATTTATGATTTTACCTACCGAAAGATCTCTTTTTATAAAATGTGAGTGTTCCCACTTCTACGCCTGCCAGATATTACAACTGGGAGAGCTGGATCCTTCAAGCGTGTCTTTGTTTCTAGTTAGAAAACCAAATTTGGACACCAGCAGACAATATTTGCGAAGGGGTTTCCGTTGGTTTTGTGGCACAGACGTGACAGGTCCTGGTGCCTGGTGTTAGCTGGTGGTCAGTGGGGTTGTGGGCTGCAGCAGAGCCACCGCTAGCCCAGTGTGGGGACGCTGGGGCTGCAGGATGAGGAGCAATCAGGATGAATGCAGTGACTATTTCCCAGAATGTAAACAGCCTTGCAGTTTAATGGCTCTATTTACGTTGATGGAGATCAGGAAACACACTTTGTTATTTTAGTCTGAATAAGCTCATGCAGATGGTAAGCAGAAGCAACGTGTTTGGAGTTTCTGGTGTTCTCTGACAAGCCAGGTCGCACATGAGTGTGTTAACCTTGCCTTTGAAAAGCTCTTGATTTTTATCAGCTTGTTTACCAAACTGTCACAACAAGGAATAAAACCACAGAAGATTCACATGCTGATACGAGAAATGTGCATGTTCTTGGTAGTGAAAGAGGAATAGGAGCTTTCTGCTCTTTGTTAAATGCAGCAACAAGCCATTTGTTTTCTACAAACCTTGGAGTGAGCTGTTGGGTGGAGAGACAGGGCTACAGGAAGATGTTCCATGTGACAAATTGCTCCCTGCTCCCACCACCTCCAACCCCCAACAGATGCGCGGAGTGGGATCTGTCAAGTTGCTCAAAAACCCCATTTTTATTCTATTTTTTATGGGCACCAGTGAGTCCTCTCTTCCTCCCGGGCAGAGGCTTCTCGGGTCAGCTCCCCACGAGCTGGTGCTGCAACTGCGAGAGCCGAACGAGTTAAGCTCTGCTTGCCGTTCCAAGTGGGAGCGAAGAGCCATTGCAAAATGTTTTCTCCCCCGTTGGCTCTGCGTGTTGTTTTAAAATTAAATTGGTTCTGGTTAGCAAACAAGAACAGGACAGCAAAATTAAATTTTCTGAGGAATGTTGTGAATCCTGTGTGAAAAATAAACCCCCAAATATTTTTCCCTCCCGCACTCTTTGGCTTGCCTTTGTCCCCTCTTTGCCTGCCATGCCTCCCTCTCTGCTCCCTCCGCGGGTGTGTTGGTGGGTGGCAAGGGTGGTGTCCTTATGCTGAGGTGCTGTGGAGAGGCAGGAGTGGCAGTTAATGGGAGCTGAGATGTCATGGCTTGGCCATGGAAATTAATTTCTTTTCCCCTTCTGCTTATTGTTTCACATCTTCCTTCCTCGCTCCTTTGTTCTTGCTGGGCTCCCAGACCACGCTGTGCCTGAGGGACATTGTTGCTCCCTCTCTGGCAGATCAGTGCTGCGCAGGTCTGGAGCGTACCTTGGGCGTGTAGAGGACACAGTATTCATTTCAGAGGCAGAATTGGACCTATGAAGTATAACTCAGCCCCACGCAGATGACTACTGCCGGCCATCTGCAACACTTCAGTCTCACTGGAGTTCAGCACAGACTGCACTGGAGGAGCTACACCCACATAGGGCTCTGTGATGGACAACACAGATTTCTCCCTGTCTGCTTCCATCTTCCCTATTTATTTATTTGTGTGCAGATGGAAAATCTTTGACACAAATTGGCACTCCTCAGATTCTGTTCCTTTGGAAAGCTTCTGCAGCTCTTAAAAGCTTCTCCTCCATTTGGTCAGCCCTGCAGGCATTCACTGTGCACTTCATAAGTCATTTCTCTCGTCATTGCCTCAGTATTGTGTCAAGTCTTCTTGGATCTTTATAATTTGGCATGAGTCTGTTCTGAGGGTTCAGCAGACTCTCACTCTTTTGTGTGAGCTAGGACACCTTGCTTTCAGACCTTCAGGTGGCACAGCAGGTTACTCTGAATTGAGTTTTGTCATACTCGTGGTGCATGTGATGTCCCTGGGCTATCATTGTATCCTGGCTTTTACTATTGCTTTTATTTGGGAAGTAAGGCCCCTGAAGCCTTGTATCCTTGCTGCCCCGTGCCACCGATTCCTGCAGGCCAACCATGGTGTGGTTGTCCCTCCTGTGCTCTTCTCCAGGTGTCTCCTCTTGGCCATTGCTGGAGAAGGGAGGCTCAAACAGTCCTCCAGCATCATGTGGAGCAATCACATGGGCTCACCTGGCTGGCAAAGACACAGCGTGTCAGACAACAGGTCTAAGAGATGATTAAATGTCTCTTGGGAGGCAGCATGAGTCTGCTGAAACTTTGATTCCAGGTGGCACATGAGGATGGGTGCCTTGTCCCTGTGAGCAGTGTTTTCTGGAGAAGGGCTGTGTATTGGACCTCTTGCCTGGAACAGGGCTGGCGTGGGCAGCCGGGGAGCACTCCTCCCTCACCATCAGACCATTAGAATAAATAAAACAGCTCCGCTTATGCTGGATGAAATCAAGTCTTCTGGATCGCGGCCTAAACACGGTCAACAGCTCCTTTGGGCCCTTGAGCTGCCAACAGCTTGCACCTCCTAGTGAGTCTGTCCTTGGGAAGGAGCCATTAGAGGCTAAGGAAACTTTGCAGATCTCCATCCTTTGAGAAGCGGGAAATCATCTCTGATAGGACTTGCAGCACCTCTTGTGTCAGGAAATGGAATACACAGGAAACACAGTGGTAGAAACCCAGCACTCATGCAGTGTCCCAGCCAGTGCCTTCGTGGAGCATCGTTATCAACAGCATTTCCAAAACTCCTCCAGGGCACTCTGGAGGCTGGGTTGCCCTTCTGCTCTGTGTTTGCGGTGATTAGATTGTATTTGAGTGAAGAGCCATCAGAAAGCAAATGGGGTTTTCCAGATCCTATGATAGTTGTGGGCTTATGTTGTGTTTGCCACCCCAGGACTTGTCAGCATTGGAGTACAAGTAAAATTCACCAGAAAGAAATCATGATGGACTAGGCCTGACGGACCAGCTTGATAAACTTCTCCCTGTTCCTGCCACCTCTCCTAACACAAGTGCTGCCTGTGTGACTTTCTTGATTGGATGGCCAAAAGTGCTCTACAAAGATAGGGTCTGTTTCTACACACATGTGCATAAAGTATTTCACATTCCTCCCTTAATCACTAGAGATATCTGCTTCTTCATTGCCATCAGTCTTTGTGATCAAAGCTGTTGTGTTGCACAGCAGCACATCACCACCAGGTCTGGTCAGTGGGAAGAGACTGAGGCTGCCCGAGTCTGCTGCTTTCATCCTGGGCACCCTCTGTCTCTCTGTTTTCTCTCCAGGAGGTGATCCTAGTGGCTGACTTGTCCTCCTGGTGTCCAGATGCCTGCCCTGTTTGTCCCCCTGGTGCTGACATAGCACAAGATCATGTGGAACCCTTGGTCTGTGGTTGCAAAAGTGGTTTGAGTTTTTATAATTTTATCCTATCACCTCTCTTTAAATGGGAATTCCTTATGCTAAAGTTTCAGGCTGAGGGTTTCAGGAGATGGCCTGAAATCTGAGTGAGAATCTGTTGAGTAATTTCTGAGTGCTGTGAGCATAAGTATATTCCTCAGTTTGGAGTGTGTAGCATTTGTCAACTGTACAATAATGCACAAGCAGCCACATTTTGCAGGATGAGGCTTCCACCATCCACAGCCTCAGCAGTAAATGGAGCAAGGTCATTGCTAATCTGGAAAGTAAATGCTTTTGAAGCATTTCCTCTCAGGACAAGACTTAGTCTTTTCTTCCAGCTGCTAACACCTTCCTTCCTGCTCAGAGCAAGCCCATAACCTTCCTCAGACACAGAAAATTTCCTGTTCTGCACTGTTAGAAGCTTTCATCCCTCCTTTTGTGTCTCCCTTTAATCTTCCCCAGCATGCCATGGTGTGTCCATCTGCCTTTCACTGGGCTCACCTTTTCTTGCACTTCCCTCTCCTAATGCTGCCCACATGGTTCCCATTTACCAAAGGTGGGAGCCAGTGGGCATATCCCATAAGTAACCTGAGGGGATGGGATTTTCAGGTAGAATTATTTAATTAGAGAATGCCAAGCAGTTTGGGGGGGAATTTTTTTTATTACATTGATTTTAATATTTTCCATGCATTTATTTTTCAGCAGAGATTATGCCATATCCAGAAATAAAACCATTTACTTAACCAGTGAGATATTCAGCTAAACCCTGAGAAATTATACTTTTTTAGATCAACCTTTATCCCCAAGAATTGTCTCAGAAGGCTGTCTCCTCTGGCTGGGGGCAGAATCCCTTTCAGAGGTTTAACGGTGGTTATTTGTTTAGCCGAGTAAATTGAAAAATCTGACAAGTATATTGCAAAAACCTCAGATCCCTCTCCCAGAAGGCAAGCCAATGACACCATTAGCTTAATCCAGCACCTCATATACTCGATTTTAATATGACTCTTTAGCTTCAGAGTTTGATGTATTTTCAGCTGAAGGATTTGTGTTCCAGTAGTAAGAGGGGAGCAGGAGGGAGGGCAGTGCTGTAGGTCACTCAGCAGTTGGGTACACATATGTATTAAAAGCCATGCAGAGGATCTGCTCATGAAAAGAGCTGACGTCTGACGTCTAAATCCATTCAGTGAGGGGAGTAACTCACGGTGCAGCCTTTTGCTGTGTGTTTAGCTGAATCCCACACACCCCGAGTGAGTCGTGCTCTCCTCTGCCTCTTCTGCCTACGTGGCTCCCTCTGTTTTCAACAGCCACCTCCAGGCATGATACCATTAACGGATGATACTCTGGGGCTGCTGTCCTGGCAG
The DNA here is from genome assembly GCA_013400235.1 of Oriolus oriolus. NCBI lineage: Eukaryota > Metazoa > Chordata > Aves > Passeriformes > Corvidae > Oriolus > Oriolus oriolus. The sequence continues at coordinate 343,360 of VXBT01008840.1, read as the reverse complement.
GCTGTGTGAGCACCCTCCCCATCACTACAGCGACCAAGGATGTGCCAACCAGTGCGGAGGAGTTGTGTGGCAGCCGTGCCGGCACGGGGATTGCTGTGAAATTAACACCCATCCCATCCAAGTCCGCATACCTGCAGTGTTGATCCGCAGGGCTGGGCTGGCTTTGGGTTATTGTCCGGGAATAAAAAGAGGTATAGAGTTTCAATAGTTCACCCAACGTGCTTTGGATGCTTAAATCGCCAGGAGTCATGCCCGTTCCTCCCTGCTCCCCTTGAAAGAATGAACCTGCTCAGGCGATACCTCCACTGCACTAAAGCTGGAGGAGATGCATCCCCCTGAAATGCTGGCAAACGATGAGGGGAAGTTGAGAATATCTGGAATGCATCTGTGCCCAGGGAAGCAAAGCAATAAATATACTGCCAGTGTACCAGGAGTAAAACCACTTCAGCAAAATGCACAATTATTGTAAGAGGGCATGCTGATAGTGGGAAAATTCTGGGTGAAAAATGCAGAAAAGGTATTTATTGAATACATATGAATCTTCTGTATTTGGCAAAACAATTTGACATGGATTTCATAGTGATTATTGAGCACTTCTGTGGTTTAGGCTTCCTAAGTGGTCTTTCATTTGTTCTGTCCCTCTTCAAGTCTGCTGCTCTTTCACACGTCAGATTAATGTAACAGTCATGTCACAGTTAATTGTCTTGATGAAAACTAAAGAAAAGAGCTGTTTCTGTGTCAATATGTTGCTTACTCTTTTGCACTGAGTTACCAATTAATATTTTCCTCTTTCTTTCTCTTATTTGTATGTATTTGCAGGGTATTTTCCTGCTGTCCTTTCTGCTGCTCTCTCCCCTGACCCACAGCACAGCTGTTGCCTCTCCATGTCTCACTGGTTGGGAAATGCTGTCTTAAACTCCCTTCCCCAGAGATCCTCTTGACCTGTGCCCTGAATTTGTTCAAATTTGCTTTTTTTTGAAATACATTATCTTTAATCCATTTTACTTATTCCTTCACTGCCTTAAATTGCTGGATGGTTTTTTTTTTTTTTTGTAACCACTTGCACTCAAATTTACTTCCATTTTTGGATTATTAATCAACTTTCTGTATCAATAATATCCAAGTAATAAACATCTCCTCCCCTGTGACTTTCCCTTCTCCAGAGCAATTTTTCCCCATGCATTCCAGCAGCTTGGAGTGCCTGGGACCTGCCCTGCTCTGTCTTTAGCAGATAACAGGGTAATTAAAATTACCAGTTCCTACCAACTCCAGTTAATTTGGCTGCTTTAGTCAGACACTCAAAAATATGTCCTCTGTGTTCTGTTTGTCATTAATGAAGTTCTGTGGGACATCTTCTGTGCTCCTTTTCTTTTTCTTGGTCCCTGGAGACATGCAGACAGTCTGTTTCCCACCTCTTTTTGAGCTCCTAAATATTCTTTGTACAAAAACCCTCAATCAACCCTCCTATTTCCTTCTTCTTTTTCTTGAACAGGTGACATAATTTCATATCAGCCTTCCCCTCCAACAATCTTTCCGTGAAGCACGTGTGAGGCTAATTGCTGTAGTTGTTTACAAGGGCTTTAAATGTGTCTTGTATGTTCTCCTGGCACTTATGTGCGGACAAGGCTGCTTTGGCTCTGCAGCTGGTGAAGAGGAGAAGGAGTCTGAGCAGACCTGTCCTCTCACAGCAAACCAAGTGGTTCATGAGATCCTAAATGCCCCACATAGCCGTGCTTTGTTGACAGAGCTTGGTAAGGCTTGTAGGACAGCAAAGAGCTGAAGAACTGATTGGAAGCTTGGGACATCTTGCATTACTGGGAAGATGCTGAAGACCTGCAACAAATGCTGCTTAATGAAAGTGTGTTTAGAGGAGGCTTGACCTTAATCTTGAGCTATCCACAAGAAACAAAAACCTAGCAGGGCAGGGGTATAGCAAGATCCAGTCACTGGAAGGCCAAAACAGCTAAGTTTGGACTCATAAGCCAGGTGCCTGTTGACTGTTGATGTTAAATAACTGCAAAATTTCACACAGGGGTAGTCTGATTTCCACACTTGCAGCAGATTTTAAGCTGGGTACCTTTATAAAATATCTGATCTGTCCTGCTGAGGGACTGGGTTTGACTCGTGCACTTGCACATGTGCATCCCAGGCTGTGTGGTGCAGGACATCAGGCTAACGATGCTGGCCTTTTCCAACCATTCATCTGTGCCTCCAAAATCAGGTTCAGACTCCACCCTGTGTTCTTTGGTACAAGATTCCCCCGAAGATTAGCCGGGGAGATCTCCTGCCAAACCGGGTCCCTCCAGCTGAGCCGTATCTGTGAGCCCAGAGGAGCAGAGAGAGCCAGGGCCAGTTCCTTCAAATATTTTACAGATTGAGACCCAGGTCTGGGATCTGTGGGAATCAGTGGAGGTCTGACCCCAGCAGTTTGTGGTCCTTGCTGCAGCACTCTCAGTCTGACCAGTAATTGCCATGTTCCTCACCCGCCAAGCGTGGTCGGTCGCTGTTGTGTTCAAGCGCAGCCACGCTCGGCACTGCAGATGAGCCCTCTGACATTATCTGAGTGCAGCTGGAGGCATCTACTTTAGCCTTGAAAATGCCTCTTTCTTGGCAGAGCTCTGTGTTTATTATAATGCTGTCTGTAATGTGCAAAAGTACATTTCTGTTTTAACTTCCTTCTTTATGTACCAAAGAGTGTGGTTTTAATTAAGGATTTCAGATTGAAACATTTCCGGTTTTATGTGTTGTTTTTTGGTTGGGGTTTTGGGTGGGTTGGTTTTTTTTTTAAGACAGTTTTCAGTTAAAATGTTTCAGAGTTTTGAAAAATACCAGATGCCCAGCTCACAAAGTGTGCGGAGAGCCGGAGTCACTCCCTCTTCCTCCCAGGGAAGTCAGCTGCTCCGCTGAGTAGGAGCAGCCAGGGACGGCCGATGGCGAGAATGGGGTCAGCAGGCAGGAGAGGATGTGCTGGGACAGGGAGAGAATGGGGTCAGCAGGCAGGAGAGGATGTGCCGGGGCAGGGACAGGCAGCTTCAGCAGCGCACCGTGACCACTGCTCCTCGCACGATAGGAAGCATTGACTCAAACCCACAGAACAAAGCACCTGATTTTCGTGGATTCTGGGTTTGCTTCCCAGTTGCTAGGGATTGTTAGAGGAGATGGCCAGATCCCTTTCTAGCAGCAGAGCATTTCTGCTGTGGCACCCGGCACTGAGGGACTTCAGGCGTGCCCCTGCCATCCCTGGCCCCCGGCTGCAGTCCCCACCCTTGGGGAAGGGAGGCAAACAACTTGTGAAGTAAACCGGTTGTTTTGCTGCACATCAGCTGCCATAAAAGGAATAATAAAAACAAGGCAGTTTTTAACTCTCCTGGTAGTAGAAGAGCTCAAAAACATCTTATAAAGGCACCCCAAATTTTTGAAAACAGCAGGCAACAAAAATTGTGTTAAAACCAGGTTTCTTGAGCCAGTCCCATGATTTTTGTGAGTTTGACTCATGATTTTTGAATGTTGGGGTTTGGCAACACTGAAGTCTTCAGTTTGAATTTGTTCCCGATGTGGTAGTTCAGCCTCCTCGCATGACTGATCAATGTCACTCTGCTCTGGAGCAGCCAGAGATCTGGGGGGTGGGAGGCAAAGGGCCTGGTACGAGGCTCTGCTCCTTCCGCGGCTCCAGGGATGCTGTGGGGTGGATCTGGCTTGCACTCCTGCGTGAGGCTCTTCTGAATCAAGCCGTGTGTCTGCCACATGACAGCAGTTTAGGCAGCGAAAAATGGAGTATGGGAGCTGCTGGCTGGGCTGAAGGGGATTGGTGAGCTAGATGCACAGCTTACCTGGGCTAAGCATTTTACTGAGATTCAGTGAACATGTTAAAAGCATGCTTTGTACCTGTGCATCTTTCATTCCTGTTTAGCCATGCAGCATCTGCACACGGTGTTGTTCAGCCTGTGCTGCTCAGCTCACTTTTTGCAGGGAAGCGCTGAAAACATCCATTCCCTTGCTGCAGTGTCCTTCAGGTGCTGCTAGAAAAAACGTATTTCTAGAGAAAACTTCTGCCTTGCATCCGTGGCAGCTTGAAAGAACAATGTGGATGCACCTTGCCTGAGCAGCAAGTGATGCACAGGGTATGTGGGTTCCCATCACAGCTGTTGTCGTGTGCCCTACAGCTGGCAGGAGGAGGTGAGTGTGGGCACAGGCACGGTACAGTTATTGCCTTCTCACTCTGCCTTGTGTTACAACATCCAGCTGAACAGCAAGCTGTGGCGTTACCTTGTACGTACCTCTGTGGGTTTGGGCTGCACAGGGTTTCCTGTGCCTGAGAAGCCAGACTCAGTCACAGGAGGTTCCCCTCCATGTGGCTAGGGAGCAGCACTGTGCAAGGACCAAGTCACCTCTCCTGGCAGCACACAAATGGCTCGTAGTTGCACCTGAAGCCAGCTTTAAACTGCATAAATCACTATTCCCCCATCCATGAGTAATGCTCTGCAGCTGCCCAGGTACCCGTACCTTAACACTCCCCATCCCAATGGGATTCACAGCCTTGTCCTCCCTGTGAGGTGGCCAGAGAGGGCGTTTGGTCCTCCCAACAGCCCTCCCTGTCCATCTCTAGCTGCCTGCCATGTGGGGGCTCACTGAGTGCTTGAGGAGCTGACCACTTCTTACCTATTTGGGAATGCTTTAAAATTGTTCCAGAAACTGCTGTTTGTTGATAAATCGGGGTGATTGCAGAGAAGTGTTTTAACTAAACTGTGTAAAAGAAGGAATGAGCTGCAGCGCAGCACTGCCAGCTGTCACTGGATTTAGAAACACACATCATAGATTTTGTTGCTTTTCAGACAGCTGCGCTTATAGCTGTTCTTATAGCCATATAAAACAGTCATTCTGTCAGCAAACGGTCTGGCAGTGGAGCTGGCTTATGTCTGCAGCCGTGTTCCCAAGCCTGGCAGGTTTGCTCCCTCCACGTGCATAGGTGAAGCCCGGAGGAAGGCGGCTTTGTGGCTGGTGGGGTAACCCGTCCCCAGAGTCACAGCTTTGCACGGGGTAAAGAGCAAAACTCTGGGCTGTGCCCACCACCTGTGCAGGGGATGGTGCCGACAGGGCTTGTCTCCAGCACCCCTGGTCATTAGGAATGGGTAGTTCCCGCAGTGAGAAGGGGTTTTGGAGGGTTTTACCCCAAGTCTGCTGTTGCTGCTCGAGAGTGGCTAACTGCAGGTCAGGTTCACAGTCCACAGCCTGTTATTGCAGCACTCACAGATCAGGCCCTGTCTGCTGTGGTCCATCCTATTTGGACTTTGGAGCTAAAGCTGAGCGTCACAGAGACTGGAATTAGATTTTTTAAATTTCCTCAAGAACAGGAAGATAGTGCTATCAAATCTGAAGCTTTACACAGGATCAATATACAGCTTTTGATAAAACCTTACCCAGGAAGTGTTTCCTATGTAAAAGACCAGCTTTAAATGCCTGGACAAAATAATATTTGAATAGTTTCTGCTCATTTTATTTGCATTCCTTTCTCCAAAATGGAATGACTCAAGCAAGCTGCTGACTTGACTCAGTGCTGCGCACGCTGTTTCCCACCAATCCCTTGTGCAAGCGGTGTCAGTGAGATGGAATTGCCACGCAGGCTGGCACCGTCTCTTGACGGGACAAGCTGCTTCCCACAGAGGCCCCAAGGACACCCAGAAGTGCAGGCACTTCTGAGCACTGAGGATGCTGAGGAGCTGTGCTCAGGTTTTCTCCGGAGCAATTTCCATGGCTCAAATTCAGTGATCCAGGGTGGCCAAGAAGACGCGGAAGAGCAGGTGGTGCTCACAGCCTTATTTTCCCTTGCTCTGTTCTTCAGCTCCACTCAAACATGTAGCACTCTCCCTGCTCACCTCCATTTCCCTCTGAAACTTTAGAAGATCCTGGATTCATCCTGATCCAAAAGGGAAAATACCTTAAGTTATGCAGCAGGAGAAAACAGCTTTCTTAGCTGTAATATGATCCTGGTTTCTTCCCAGACACCAGACTGGAACAGAGGGTTTGGAAATTGCCCCTCTGGCCATTATCTGAGCTTTACAGCACTTGGAGATTGAACCCAGATCCCACATCTCTTCTGAAGCTCCATGTCAATTTACACTTGTTCCTAGAAACCATTACTGTCCTGTGAGCTCTTTACCACGCGAGGATTGAAAACAGAGCTATACCGCTCATTTGAGCTCTCTTTTTTTTGCATGAAGGCAGAGTTCAGGGCTCATTCCTTTTTCTCACCATCTGAGGATTAAGCCCAATCCTGTCTGTTATCCGACCTCGATACCATTTACACACTGAACCCAATGCCTATGGCTTTTATCTGAGCCCTTAGAGCATTTGGAAACAGGCCATGCCCCTCGTCTGGTATCAAAAGAATTATATTAATTTGGGATTCATTCCACAAAATGAGGCTGTCAGCCAGACTCCTTAGCAATTGGATATTGAACCCAGACCTCGTGGTTGTCTTCCAAGTTATATGCCAGCTGGGAACTCAGCCCACAATCCATGGCTGCCAGCCAAGCTCCTTATTGGCGAGAGATTGACACCAAGCCCCCAGACTGCTATTTCTGTACAGCGGTGTTAAGGACTAAACCTTGCTCACGTGGTCAGCATAATCACCTCTGCGCTGGCAGTGAAATGAAAAATCTAGTTAAAGACTTGAATGAATATTGAGGGTCAATGTTCGGCTGCTTAAAGACCAGGGATGATGACAATTCCCTTGGAAAAAGGCCCCCTTGATACTCCAAAGGGAATAACCCCAGATCCCCATCTGTCCTCCAGCTGGATATAAAATCCAGGTTCTCATTAACACACAGTGCGCAGCATTTCTTTGCTGGCTGGCAGTATTGAAGCTGGTTCCTCCAACTTTCAGGTATTCTTCAGATGGGATTAAACTAGATCCCTTTTCCATAGCACCATTAGGCTCTGCCAAAGCACTTCTTGTCACTCAGAACAGACCTCCAACGTTGCACCTTGCCTTGGAGCAATAGGAGAGCCTGGCAGGTAAAGGAGAGCAAGGGACAGTTCTGAAAACCTCAATCCTCTTTGGAGGGCATTAGGAGTCTGACCAAGCAGAGAGATCATTTCAGGTGAAATGTGTATCTGAGGCAGGCATATTTTTCCCTCCAGCCAGCAATTTTGCCCAGGAATTCTTCAGCGTCTTTATACAGTGTGGTTTTACTGGACAGCAAAATGCTTCAGAAGACTGAATTGAAAGCAAACAGCTTCCCAGCTGGGATGGTCGTCATTAGAATGCAATTTCCAGCAACTGTGTGGGTTTCTTGGTAGCCTTGAAATCTCTAAAATTCTCATTAAGCAGCAGCTTTGAAGGAATGGCTTAGCATGCAGCTACAATAGGAAAATGTTCCCTTGATCTGGTGGGTCAAGCTGGATGTTACAGTGCATACGGACAGCGTGGGATGTTGCTGTGCCTCTGAACTTGCAGTGATGGGGAAGGCTGATCTTTGGTGCTCTAACTGTGCAGATTGTGGATGGGGGGTTCCTGGTTGCCTTGTCTGAAACCCTGTCATGACTGGAGCTGCAATCCATTCGAAGATTTCAAGCCAGTGTTGCAGACCTGTCCCATGGGTCTGGAATTACTCTAATTGTCTGTTGCACATCTTCTGATTCATATTTATTTGCTACGAAAACATCAAGTCCTTGCCACACATGAGTGGTTTTATGAGGATTTTCAGCGCAAGAGAGCAAATGGGATTCAGCTGACCGTGGTGCCAATTTGTTTGTAAATAAATTTTCCATGTACCCACTTGTTCTTCTGTAAGTGGGAATATCTTTCTTTTTCCATTCATTGCTCTGACCAGCCATCTTACTCATCTCTAGTCTGAACAGCCTGTACTGCCCTTCCTACCCCCTCCCTGTAAAGTTCTCTTTGGGCTTCTCTTTGCTGTTTGACAGGTCTTTCCCAATCCTATCCCTCTGCTATCTCCTCTGGGGTGCTGTGTGCAGGGACGCTCCAGGCCTGCTCAGAATTTATGGAGAACGCAGAGTTGAGCAATGTCTGTGATCAGTTGAAATCGTTATTTCTAGAGCTACATTTCTTTGCTTTATCCACAGAAGGGTTCATCTGTTGCTCATTGGACTGGTCTCTCAGCTAACCTGTGGATTTGGGAATTGTGCTGGATGCTGCCCACCCTGTGCTCAGCTCTCGTCTCACCCTCCTTGGTGCTTGCATACTCTGTACGTGCAAGAGATAGATGTGGTGGATGGTGGGGGTAGAGAGGGAACAGGCTCTTCTTTCCATCCTTCTGGTTGCCTTCCCAGAGTTACAACAGCCCCTGGCACACCGTGCCATGCCCCACCACCCCTCAGCCCACTGACTGATCCCAGCCTCCATCTCAGAGTACACATTAATTTCCACTCTTCATGCTGAACTCTGCCAAAGCAAAATTCCTGAAGCAGAATAAAAAATGTGGAAGACTTTCAAACCCAGAGATTCTTGAACTGTCCTTCTTACCAATCAGCGGTCAATACTCTGCTCTTTATAAAGTCTCTAGTATAATGTTTAATTCAGTAACTACAACTGGAAAGTCTTTCCAATTATTTTAAACTGCCAGAGATATTTTAATGTGCCTCGGATTTTGTGTTGGCATGCTACAGAGTTAAGTACCATCCATCTTCCAGAGAGCATTAAAATTTAGCCTTGTATAAAAAGAAGAATAATGGGAAAGAATCCCAAAGGACGTACTTGTCCCTTGAACCTCACCATCATTTGTGGTTTCACAGACACCTTCTGCATTTTGAGATTGTTTTTCTCTCTCTGTGCAGGGTGTGAGATCAATAGAAGCAGCTAAAAGCTTTAATTTCTGTGCAGAGCTTCAGCTGAGGGCAGGACTGGGAGCAGATCTTCACTGGTGGCCACCCAGCCATGCATCGTCGGGCTGTATTCGCTCCCTAGATGAGTTCAAGCCTCTGCAAACAAGGATGTAAAAAGCTGAGAAATCCCAAATATCTTCTGATTTAATTTTTGTGCCAGGGCTACATGGCCTCTGTCTCTGACTACTGGCTGCTGTTTGTCTGTCCCAAGCCCACCAAGGCACCCATCCCAGTGAGCCCCCCCACCAATACTGCCACCGGGTGTGAGGGGACAGAGCACGGGGCTTTGCTGCCCTGCGTAGCCTCACTCCATCTACACAAGCATTATAAATGGAAGAAGCTGACTCTCAGCATCCTTGCACTTTTTTTTCCTTTTTTTTGGTTATTCCTTCTTGCTGAGCTCAAGTGGCACATGAGTGCTGAGCATGTGCATCTCTGCACTGGGCAGAGGGGGAGAAGGAGCAGGGAGAACATCTTATAAATCTAGTTCTGCTCTATTAAGATTCATTCTGGTACGACAATGGCTTTTTCTACTGAAGTGCTTTGTGAAAGCCTTGCCTAATGATCTGTTAGCTGGGGAAAGGTTAAATTCCTGTATGATTTTCTTTGTTTGATGAAGAAAAAACAGTGCAATTATCCAGAATTCAGAGTGAGTTTTATCCAGCTGTTAATAATACTGCGATTCTTCATGTTCTCATTACTCAAAAGTAATGTTGCCATCCCTAGTCATGGCAGTAAAATATTTATAGCGTTTTCTTATGGCCTTATTTGTACATATGGAGGACTGGACATCACTCAAAGTCTTCTAAATGGGCTTCTTTTTGTGCTTTAGCCATCCATAGAATCATTTGGGTTGAAAAAGACCTCTAAGATCATTCAGTCCAACCATTATCCTAATACTGCCAACTCCATCACTAGACTATGTTCCTAAGTGCCATACCTACACATCTTTTAAATATCTCCAGGGATAGTGACTCGACCACTTCCCTGTTCCAATGCTTGATAATGCTTTCAGTGAAGAAATTTTTCCTTGTATCCGATCTAAACGTTCCCTGGCACAACTTAAGACTCTTTCCTCTTGTCCTTTCCCTTGCTGCTTGGGAGAAGAAGCCAACCCCCACCTCGCTACAACCTCCTCTCAGGCAGCTGTAGAGAGTGATAAGGTATCCCCTGAGCCTCCTTTTCTCCAGGCTGGATACCCCCAGCTGCTTCACCTGCTCCTCACAAGACTTGTGCTCCAGACCCTTCACCAGCTTTTTTGTCTCTCCCTGGACATGCTCCAGCACCTCAACATCTTTCTGATAGTGTGAGGCCCAAAGCTGAACACAGCACTCAAGGTGCAGCCCCACCAACGCCAAGTGCAGGGGGGTGATCGCTGCCCTGGTCCTGCTGGCCACACTGTTGCTGATACAAGCCAGGATGCACTGGCCTCCTTGGCCACTTGAGCACGCTGCTGTCATGCACTGCATGACCGTGCTCTTGTCATGGAACTGCAGCTGTCTGCAATGAAGATGTCCGGTTTCAAGGCGATCATCTCAGAAGTGAGACACGTGCCCTTTAGCCACTAATGGTTGGGTAGCTTGTGCAAACTGATCATCAAGACTCTGCCAGGGCCACTGGACTGGTGCTTCCAAGTTTGCACTATCCCAAGACAGTTGCCAAACATGAAGGAGGAAAGTGGATTTGGTACCTGATACGCTTGATATCAAGGGTGGCTGTTCTACCAATCTGGTTTGATGCAGAGATGGGTTTATTAATACTTTTCTGCTCTTTGTAGCTTCATTGCAGGCTGTAGGTCAGTCTGTCCTGGGAGACCACTGGAAACGTGCAGGACCGAACCCCAGACATCTGTGTGTTTCTCCTAGCTCACTCCCCTGATTGCTGAGGTTTCCAGCTTGGAAAGTCATGGCAGAACATGAAATACACGTGGCATCTCTGCGTCCAGGCGCACGGAAACAAAATAAGTGTCATGGGGAAAATATAATTTCACAGTGGCAGGCCCTGCATTGGGATAAACAGACGTCTTGTTTCCTCTCATGGATGCATGGAAAATCAATTCCCAGTCTTCTGCAGTGGCTCCTGAACATGAACCAAATCCCCTTTTGTAGTACAGTTGTTTTGTGCCAGTGAAAAGATTTCATTTCTAGCAGGGGAACGGCAGGTAACACCTTTTTTGCTATCCTGATTTGTCATTTGGGTGTCTATCTTCTCCTCTTTATAGGAGTCTCATTTCAAGTGCAGCTTTTTGCCTGGGAGTCTGAAGTAAATTAGTAAAAAGTAACTGTATCTGCCTTTAATTCACTAAACATCCAGAAAAACAGCTAATGTGCCTGAACCAGTGGGATGAATACATTAGATTAATCTAATTCAGCTACTTTTCACTCAAACAACCAGTAGCATTTCAAAAAAGGTTGTGAAAGGGATTAAGAGTTTCTCTTCCACATTTTTGCATTCTTCTTCTTCCCATAACTTTTCTGTGTTGCATTAAATGTTAGTTATTAAATGTTAGTTATTTTCTGGACCCTCCTTGAAATTTTACTTTAACAGTAAGTTTATTCTTCTCAGACCTCAGAGCTGGCTCTGTATTCACTGAGGCTTCCAGTGACCAGGAAAGGCAACAGAATAAACGCAGACATACGGTGAACAGCTTATCCCACCTGGAGTGAGCAGCTCCCACTTGTCACTGTTTCACTTGCACCTCAGCTGGGCGGCATGGCTGCAGGAAATCTTGGAGCATCACTCCTGGGCTTAGAGCAATTCCCTGAGTGTGCAGTGGCCTTCCCTCCATCCCCTTCACCTCCCTTGGCAAGGGTGGTGCATGCTATCACCCTGGTGCCATGGCGAGTCTGAGGTATCCTCTGCTCCTTTCTGCCCCACTTTTTTGGGAAATGTGCAAATAGCCCAGAGCAGGCTGCCTAACCCTTCACTGTAACAACAAATTACTGAAAGCTGACCTCGGTGTGCACATTTCTCACTGCAGTTCAGTCTAGATCAGGGTTACCTCAGTTTCTGGAGAGAATATTGCCTGCAATCATTTGTGTATGAAGCCTCAGACCCCATCAAGGTGTAAGACCTAAATGGCTGCTTTGCTGCCCGCAAGCCCTGCTCTCCTGTCAGTAGATTGCTTCAGTGTGATTTGTTCTTGGCACTTTCCTGTGGCTGTTGATCATCTCCTTATATTTTGTAAGTGCTGACAAGCAACTTGGTTATTTGTCCAAGTGTTTTTCTGGGACCTGAAACCAGTCTGCCTACTCTGTAATTCCTAAGCGCCTCCTTCCCTTCTTCTGAAAGTGGAGCCTACGGTCTGCCCTCCCTGGCCCCCTGGAACCTCCCTATCCCTGGTGGCTCTTCACAGTTAAGTGGTTGCATCTCCAAGCCTGCTTCAGGAAGCTTGCTGAGTGTCCTGGGATGCAGTTCAACAGGCAGGGATGATTGAAAACACCACAGTTATCTAATTGCTCTTCAACCACATCTCCTCTGGCTGTCACGTGAGTTTGTATCCTGCTAACACTGGTATTAACTTCATCAGCAATTTGATTGCTGTTGAGATTTCAGGGAAGTTTTCAGAAAAAAAAGTCATCAGTGTTTTGTCTCTCTGTCTCTCCATGCTAATGTCACACCTCCCTAAATAGCGGGTCAGCTCTTTCTTTTGTCTCTCCTGTTGCTGCTGGCTGGTGCCCCCACTACTCATCGAGGCCACAGTACTGGGAAATACCATCCAGGGAGTTCTGGGGCCAGCAGACAGGACATGGGTCCCACAAGGCCCCCAGCACCCTGGGAGGGCCTGCTGGGCAGCAGGGTTTGGCCAGGCTGTCACTAGGCAGGGAGCCCCTCTCTCCCCAGGCTCAGTGGGTGGCACAAAGCTCCACTCTTTGTGTGCAGGACAGATGTCAGCCAGGCGCATGATGCATGGAGGCTCTGCTTGATCATTTCTGCGGCTGGGTTACTGCACTGGGGCTGCAGAGCAGAGACCAGGCTGTTGTGGGGTGCAGGAGAAGTGGCAGCTCTAGGGTGGTGACTTCCTCGTCTGCTCCCCAGGCACTGCAGGGATCTGCTCTGAAAGAGATGCAAGGCAGAATAGCGCAGGAAAGGACGAACTTTCCTTGCCAAGAACAGATGAAAAGCGATGTTATAAAGTCACTTGTCTCTGGTAACATGGCCCCAGCTCTGACACAGAGGTGGAGGGCATCCAAGTTTCATGCTGGAAGAAGATGAACCCACACCTGGAATCCTATCCGGGTTTCAAAGGTCAGGTGCCTTTCTGCGGTTACAGATGTCGTGGGGATGGCATTTGACCCTGGCTCATCCTACATGGAAGGCAAGGTATGATGGACAGCAGGATCATTTGAACCCCCCTGGAACTAGCTTTCCTTTGAATTACAAACTGTTTTTTGTTTCTTCCCAGCCAGGTCTCTAGACAAACTCTATAACTTTGCTGACTGCTCTGGCCTTCACCTGATCTTTGCACTGAATGCTTTGCGCCGAAATCCCAACAACTCCTGGAACAGCTCCAATGCCCTCAGCCTGCTGAAGTACAGTGCCAGCAAGAAGTACAACATCTCCTGGGAGCTGGGCAACGGTGAGTGTGGGAACAGGAGAGCCACGGGAATAGAGCGGGCTGTAGCAGAAAGATACTCAGTTTTGGAAGAGGACACTTGCAGCTCCCAGGACACTTTGCCAGTGCGTTTTCAGAGGGATTTAAAGGCCCCTGCTGTATGGCAGCACCATCTCTAAGACTTGGTGTGAGTTAGTCTCTTGGCTAGACATTTCTCTCAGTTGGTGTTAAGCACATGAAGTGTTTCTGCCCTGGCTGCTGGCCTCAGCTGGTCCTGGGGGGCCAAACCAGCTAATGTAGGGACTTGTATGGTGCCTACAGTGCCAGGGGAAGTGGGCAACCCTACGGGGACAGGAGCAAGACGCCGAGGTACAGGTCCTTCACCAAGCACACAGCAAAAGGGGCACATGAGAGCAGGCAGTGACTGTCATCCACTCCTCAAAGGCTCCTTCTGTTGGTCTTCAGAGCTCCCTACGGCCTCTGCAGAGCTTGAGCTGTGTGACAGGGTGAGCTGTGTGTCTCTCTGGAAGAGCAGAGGAGGAAGCAGAGCTGACAAGTTTTGCTTGTCTATTTTTATTTTCTCAGAGCCCAATAACTATCGGACACTGATCGGCCGCTCGGTGAATGGCAGCCAGCTGGGAAAGGACTACACTCAACTGAGAAGCCTGCTGCAGCTTATCCGCACTTATTCCAGAGCACACCTCTATGGGCCAAACATTGGAAGGCCCCGGAAGAATGTCATTGCTTTCCTGGAAGGGTAGGTTACGTTGCTTTGAAAAAGAGCTCAGAAACCCCTCCTGACACTAATGGCCTCTGCAGCAGGAAGGCTTGCTCGTTCACTTCCCTGTGTCCAACAGACCCCAGGATGGTGAGGCTCTGTGTGGCTGGGCCAGCACAGCACCAGAGGCTTTGGGACATGGTCATCTGTGCTGCTAAAGCTCTGCAGAGGTCCCTGGTGGGATTTTGGGATGGACTGATTAACACTCTTCCAAGAATTTCCAGTGTTTCCCAATTATAGGCAGACTGAGGTGTCCACCTTGTTGGGATGTTAACACAATGCAGGGGTGTGGATGCAGGCTGCTGCATGCCCGTGGGCTGCAGGGTCAGGATGCAGGTCCTGGCACCACTTACCAGTGTGGATGTTATTATCTCTGAGTCCTCCTGGACAAATTACTTTGCTCTTCCCATTTGGTGACCTCTTCTCCCTGTGCTTTCTCCATCTGTGCAGAGGAAGAACCTGTTGCAACTTTGTTCACCGGCCAAGCTCTCTTCTCCCTCCTAGGGGAATTGGCATGTCTCTAGTTTGGGGAGGCCAGAGGTGGAGAAGGAATGGTGACAGAGGGGGACACAGACACCTGGAGGTGACATTGGACAGCTACAGGAATCAGGGAGGTGTGGGAGCCTGCTGGCAGCAGGAGTTGGGACTGTGCGGCTCGAAGACCATGCAGCAGAAGGGAAATTCCCTGCAGGACTGTAAACAGAAACTCCAGTGCAGAAGGCTGGGCAGGGGGAGGTGTGGAAGGGACTCTGCTGGGAGCAAAGCTGGGTCTAGCATTCATTAACATCTGCAGGAATGATCTGGCAGAAACAATAAACAGCACACTGATGCAGTCCCCAGCGAGGCGGGGAGGGAGCCAGGGCCAGATTCTCAGCTCTGCTGCAGCAGCACAAAGAGACCATAGAGCTGGTTGAACCAGCTGCGACGCCAGCATCCCTCCCACTGACGAAAGCGGGGGAACAGCCCCTGTGCCCACACCATGGCTGCCATGGATGCCATGTGAGAGCATCGCCTGATGGAGCCCCGCGTTCGGTACCGCGCGTGAGAGCGGCGCAGGGGGAGTTACAAAATGTTGTAGTAGCCTTGATCAGCAGGAAATCTATTAGCGCCAGGAGGAGCAGTCTGAGTAAGGAAAACAATGGGGATGAGAGCCAAGAAGCTATTAGAGAAAGGGAAGTCCTACTGCTGTGTTTGCCCTTCGTGCACCGCAGTGGGGTCCCAGGGAAGAGGGCTTGGAAGAGCCAAGTTGCACGGCCAGGGTGGTCCAGCAGCTAAATGTTGCTGGGCTGTGTTTTGACTGACGGCAACCCTGGGAGCAAGGCTGTGGTGTGCAGTCCGGGGGAGATAATGGCAGACACCCCATCTCAAATGAAAGGGAAGGTGTGTAAGAGCTGCAGCCCTGGTGACGGAGTAGTGAGGGCTCTCCATAAACCCCCCAACTGGCGTGGAAAAGCTGTGACGAGCACGCCTGCTCTGCAAGCTGTATGTTCTTTTCTCTGCTGTCATCCCTGCCTTCCAGGACGACTCTGTTCCACGGGTGCTCAAAATGTTTTGTCTCTCCCATGGAGAAACCTTATGTCCTGCACTCCAACTCCTGGTGTGTGCAGCTCACGGCAAGCGGCATGTGCCTGCATGGCCTTACAGCCCACGGGGTCCTGCGGGGAAAGAGCTGCTTGTCTTCCCACATAAAGACCCCATTATTACCAGGCAGGGTGTAAAGAGGAGGGACAAGTCTGATTACACAAAGACAAAGGGCTAAACACTCATTTGCAGTATTCGGACATGGAGCTGCAAAAGGATAAACAAATAAACCCCAGTGCCTAAGCTCTTTGACAGCGTGAGCTTTATTCCCAGTAGCTCCCCAAGGTCTCTTCAATATGTGGGTTAGCGCTACTGAGAGCTCTGTCTTCTGCAGCAGCATCCAGAGCTGGTCAGCAGGATGTGGCTCAGCATGTGCCTGGTGCTGTCACAGCCAGGACATGTCTCTCAGGGTCCTCAATGAGCCACACGCAGCCAGCAAGCAGGAGAGGGGAGAGGGAATTTAGGAAGGTTCTCTCAAAGGCAAATCTGCCGTCTGCCTTGCTGGACCATGAGAGGTCTAAGTAGTGTTCACAGTAGGATGAAGGCTCCTGAGTGAAGTGTGTGCAGCTCATAGTCCTGATGATGTGAAATCTGAAGTTTTTCCCTTCTTTTAAAAAAAACCGTGATGAACAGCAAAAGTCAACCAGGTAGGAGGAGATATGTCAAGTGGAAGATTATGCATCAAGAGTTAACTAAGGCTGGAGGGGTGAGATGACACCCCTGATGGGAAGATGGGTGGATGAGCTGCCAGGTAAGCCCACACTTGTTACACGAAGTGAGGAAGTGAGTTTTGGTAGGGGAAGCAATGGAAATGAGCTGAAATGAGAGAGGAGACCTCAGAGAAGCCCAGGGAGTGTTCTCCAGTAGTAGAAGGCGGCATTAGATGTTCTCCAGGGAAAGCCTATGGAGATACCTGAGATCCCAAAACACTCAGAGAAAAGTCTCACTGTGAAGTATTGACTAGAATAACATTTTCCTGTTCCATGCTCTGTGCTCCAAATATTGTAGTCTATTTTTAGCTTTTATCTCAAGCAACAAAGCTAAACTTATTCTTTCTGTTTAAACTTTGTCCTGAAATAATGGCAGTGTCAGCATGAGTTGGGCATTTGTATCTGCCGAACACCAGGCTCTGTCTGTCTGTGGTGGAGATGGACACCTCCAGGGCTCTTCTGAATAAATCCTTATGCCTGTCCTTCAGGACAGGATGGGACTGGACTCCTCCTGAGGTGCCACCTTTCTCTGGGTTCTGCTACAACACTGGGCGGTTTGGGCACCCAGAGGTTTGCAGCATACAGGAGGGTGTGCACGCTGTCCACTGCAGAGGCTGTCCTTAGGCAGGTGACACCGAGCTGTGCCCAGTGACAGCTGTGCCCTCCCCAGCGCTGGAGGTGGGATACAGTGAGGGGAGGAGAGCCTGAAGCACAGAAGCCTGGGCTTTGCACACCCTTCAGTGCCGAGTTATTGCCCCTGAGCTCCTCCACCACCCTGCACGGAGCAATGGCTCAGGGCAGCCACAGCCATCGGTGTCACTCTGGGCTGGCAGGTCCTGGAGCCTGGAGCTGGAACGCTCTGTAAGGACGGCTCTGCAGCAGAGCGCTGCTCCGACGGCCGGGCCTGCTGTGCAGGAGGCTACAAATGGTGTCTTGTGGATGCACAGGTGCAAGAGGGAATTTCTCCAGACGCAACCAACAGTTGAGTTTGATGAGGTGTTAATTAGACCATTCATGCAGCCTGAGCTGTTGCAGAGCAGACCATGTTAGCTACCTACTGCGTCTGCGGGTACAGGAATCCCAGAACTGCTCAGAATTTGCTCAGGGAAAAATTTATGGGATTCTAAGGAATTAACATAGATTTTAACAGCAGATCAGGAATCAGACACAAAGGTTAATGCATGGCTGGATAGCCCATTTGGTGCTGGAAGAGAAGAAACACGAGGGAAAGCTATCAGGAAGGAGAGATGCTAAAACGTGTTCAAGCTCAGAACATGTAGCACAGAACTTAGGCTGGCATATCTGGATGGATTTGGCTCTGGGCTCTCATGACCCATTGTTCCTCAGCTGGTGTAGCCCAGTTTTTGCCACTGGACACTCACAAGCTTGGGTGTTTTACTTCCACCATGGCAGGAGCTGCAGCAATGCCAGCAGGGTAAGGGCTGGCAGGCACTTTTGCCCGTGCTAGACTGCCTGTTGCTGATGCTCTGTGGCCAGTTTAGGTCCTGAGACAGCTGAGTCACCAGAGAAGTGAAAATCTTTCTTGTCTGGAGCTACACTCTTCCCTATTCTTCATCCCACAGATCTCAAAGTCACCAGATCTTGTGCCTCCTTGGCTTTTTCTCTGCCCTCTTTCCAGCCTCCTTGGCCCCTTTTTGCTACTGCAGCCACAGCACCTCCAGCCAGGTGGCAGAAGTAGGTGAGGAGGGTCCCAAGAGTCAATCTTCCCCTTGCAAGGCATGAGAGTTCCTCATCCTTCATGATTTTACTGCCTCCTGCTCCTGGTTTGTAATGCCTGTGGAGACCTAACCACCCATCTGGTTCTCTGTGTCTCCTTTTGGTGATGTCATTCCACAGCAGTCTGAAAGGAGCCCATAAAGCTGATGAAGCATTTTTGTCAGTGGTGGCAAAGCCCTTCCTCCCTGCCAGCTGTGGATATGCCAGGATTGGGAGGGGGCATGTCTTAGTTATTTGTGGGCAGCCAAGTAGGGGTCAGGTTAATACCTGACTCACTCCTCAGCTCTGTTCCTTTCACCCACAAATCAACCCCAAGCCAAGGTTTTTAACACTTACCTGGTAGAGAGAATTGTTAGCTTACAGTTCTTGAAATGACACAAGTTGAACACTGGGGTTCCAACAAAGCAAAATCAAGGTGCTAAAAATGGGAGAGACTTTGGTAGTGTTTTGCTGATAACTGCCCTTGCCTTATGTCTCTGCCATCAGCAGGATGAAGAGGGCCGTGTCTGTCTGTGCAGGTCAGCGCGCCTCAGTCAGTTCAGGCATTAGTTTGTATCCAAATAGCAGCCAAAGATGGTGCATTGACAGAGCTTGTTTGTTTATATTCAAGTAAGAAGGAGAAGTAAGTAACTGCAGTAGGTGGTATCTCGCAAAGGGAAGGACTCCGAATGAATTTTAGGAACGAATGTAGGCATTTTCCCTGTCCTCTCGCTGACAAGGACTTCTGCCATAATTGACACAGGGGACTTGTAAACACTGCATTTTTAGAAGCTGTTTTGGCTATCTGAGTTTCCTTTTAAAAAGTATATCCTTGCTGTATTGTATTACACAAGCTACCACAAGGCTGGTGGCACAGACTGTACCAAGACACTCAGCAGATCTAGAGCAAGAATTTTGTGCAAAAATTCAAGCCACAAGACAAGGAACTTTAAATTAGTGATACAAAGGGAGGAGGAGGTCACTGCAGCATGAACTCAAGCTCTGGTAGCATTGAACTTAGGAGTGACTCAATTCATAAATACGTTGAAATGAGGTGTGAAGGATGTGATGACTCATTTTGCAGTTGGTTATATAGCAGGGTCAAGGAACTGAGATATAAGCAAAAGATTTAGCTGCTGCTCTTGTAGGAGGAAAGAGTTAATATGGTTGTTGCTTCTGAAATTTAATTTGATTTCTGGAATCGCAGAATCAGAGTCACCTGTATAGGAAAAACAAAATGGGTAAGAAAAGACATAGATGAGATTATGGCACTGTATAAGTACACCTTGTACCTTCATATTGATTACTATCTACAATCTTAGTCATTTCATCTCAGAAAAGATGTAATAGAACCAGGAAGTTACAGAGAGAGGAGCTAAGGATGTGCATTGTATGTAATTTCTTTACATGAGAAGAGATTAAACAGGCCGTGCCTCTTCAGCTCAGAAAAGAGACAGCTCAAGGGGAATGTTACTGATGCACAAGAGCCCGTGAACAGGGTGGTTTGTCCACAGTGCAGAAAGAAGTTTGGAAGGAAGCTTTGGAAAGAAGGAGGAAGGTTATTCACATGGTATGCAATGGCGTTGTGTAAGTAATTGTCACAGGGTGTTGTGGAGGCTAGAGGTGGGTGAGTCCCTGTCTCCTGACTCCTTGAGTTCCCCCCAAGGACATAAAGCCCTCTTTGCTGGAAGGCTTGTGCAGCCCTACCACAGGTCAGGCTGGTTGAAGAAAGGTGATGCTGAGCAGATGGAGAATACAACATATCAGCAGATTTATACCTAGTTCACACCAGACTCTGCTCCCCAGAATGAAATTCCTGTCTGAAATACGGCACTCCAGGATGAAGGCCTTGCAGCATGTGGCACTGGTAGGGTCTAGTACCTGTTTCTGCTGCTGCAGGTATTCAGTTGTGCTGCTGGAACCTGAAGAAGTCAGTAAGTGAAGCCTGTGCCTTAGTGACCCTCACCAGCCAACTGAGACACAAGATGAAGTTGTTTCTACCCATCACTGTTGGCTCAAAGGGCAGAGATCTGCCACCCTGCTCCAGGGATCCACCAGGGCACCACCACAACCACAGGCAGGCCTGTCTCGTTCCTACACTTGGGGCTTGCGCAGGGTAGGGACTCTGTTCTGTAGTTTTTCAGGGTGTAGCAGATGAAATAACCCATGTTTGTGAAGTCCAGCACTCAGGAGTCAGTCAGTTGCTAAACCACCTGGGCGCCTCTGCAAAACAACTTGTCTCCTTGTGCAGCTGCATTCTTTGTTACAGCATTGCCTTTGTTTTCTTTTTTTAATTTAAAGGATGACAATCTGCAATTACCTGCATAGGAAAGAGATTTCCAAATGTGGATGTCTCTTTAATGTATCAAGAATAAGCCTAAGAAGTTCCAGTGGCTGGAAGCCGAATCCAGACACATTCAGATGAGAAATAACCTACTTGGAGGCTAATTAACCATGGGAGCAATTTACTTAAGGTTGCAGTAGGTGCTCCATGACTGAAAAGTATTGAATCAGGACAGGAGATGTATTTCAGAGATCTGCCAACATTAAAGTGGAAGTTGTGGCCCTGGGAGATGTGGTTATGGGAGATGCTCTGGACAAGGTCAGAGTTGAGCCATGGTGTCACAGTACAGAGTTTGGCTATCAGTACCATCTTGAGGTGTTGCAGCCCTCCTGCTCCACGCCCCCACAGCTCATTCATGACCTGTGAGGTGAGCCCCAGCTTGTGCTAGCATTACCATTTCTGGGACAGAGCTGTGAACTGTTTGAGCCACTGAGCAATGTTCAATTACATTTTTCTCGGTTCTAGCTCAATGCAGGGCCCCCCAGGCCGCAATGGTGGCATGGGATGCTGGGACAGGGCCAGCTGCAAGGATAAGTAAATGGACATATCACAGAGTAATGGGATGGGCTGGGTTGAAAGGGAACTTAGAGATCATTCAGTTCCAAGCCCCCTGCCGTGGGCAGGGACACCTTTCAGTAGACCAGGCTACCCAGGGCCCCACCCAACCTGTCCTTGAACACTTCCAGGGATGGGGCATCCACAGCTTCTTTGGTCAGCCTGCTCCTTTATCACCCTCACAGTGAAGAACTGCTAATATCTAGTCTAAATCTACCCTCTGTCACTTAGATGTCCTTATGAAGCTCAGTGACTTTGTCTCATCCTCAGTATCACAAACTCCCTACCCAAGGCTCCTATTCCACCTCACGTCTCTGATGTGTTCTGGTTTCCCACCTAGAAATGCTGTCCCAGAAGATTTTGGGGACTTTTCTTGAGGCTTTTAACGTGTGCCCAGGTTTCTGATATGTGGAAATCCAACCAGGGGTATCACGTGGGCAGGCCTTGGGGCTGCCACCCTGCTGAGTTATGGGGCAACGCTACAGCATTTTCCCCTGCTGCCCGCACAGCAGGGGCTGAGCTGGTCCCACTGCTCCTGGGAGGGATTTATTGCCCTGCAGGGTCAACTGGTGCTCACTGAGAGACCCCAGCGTGTAGGAAACTGGCAGATTTACCGTGCCAGCCCAGCCCATCTGTGCAGCACATGTGCAGGGATCTGAGCTCTCCCGGAAGCGTCTGGTCCGCTGTGCCGGCACCGCGCCGTGCACATGGAAATTGCGCAGCCCAGGAAATCCCAAATGAAAATGTGTCACCACTGGTCATTTTGACAGTATGGATCTTCACTGGCCTCAAAATCTGCGGATGGAGCAGCACAGGTGCTATAGGAATAAAGGGATCGGTTAAATTCCTGTTCCTAAAATGAGGATATTTGGATACCTGTGCATTATTGCATCTCCACCTCCCCTAGGCTTTCATCTCTTGTTCCTGCAGTACCACTTGCTGGCTGCTGAGATGCTCCAGGTGCCCTCTGGAGAGTAGAGAACCACTGCCCAAGACATCTGGGGTGCTCCAGGAACAACTCCACCTCTAAAGGCAGGACTTGAAGAGTTACTGGGAACTTCATCTTGCAAAAATCTCAACAAAATGAAAAAGGAAGAAAAGAGAAAGAAAGGAAAACAGACATGGAAAAGAAAATTTGAGCTAGATATGTATTATTTATCATAAAATTTTAATATTACTGGAACTAACTGATTTATTTTGCTATTACAGAGGCAGAAAAGGAACACTAAGCAAGCCAGGGCTTTTCTGTCCTATTTTTGGTCTGTGCTGTGCTGCCTGAGTCTGTGCCCTAGAACAGTTTCTCAGGAACTTTTTAACACGAGGCCAAGTAGCTTCCTAGAGACATGGGAGATAGGACACATGGGTGTCCTGCTTCTGCTGCTCCAGGAGGTTATAATGAGGGTTTGCTTTGCTTTTCAGTCCCTGCTCAAAGACCACTGTAGAACGTGTGTCCTCAGTGAGATTGTAGGCCCTATGGAAATGGCATGGAAGACCAGAGAGCTTCTTCCTCTAAGCTTGGTCTGCTCAGGGTTTTGGTCTGTGAGGGGAGAGTGATAAGCTGAGCCTGAAGAGGTGATTTAATAAAGTCCAGGATGGTTTATTTTCAGCCAGAATGTAAAGCATTTGAGGTCAGAAAAC
The DNA here is from genome assembly GCA_013400235.1 of Oriolus oriolus. NCBI lineage: Eukaryota > Metazoa > Chordata > Aves > Passeriformes > Corvidae > Oriolus > Oriolus oriolus. The sequence goes on along the minus strand of VXBT01008840.1, from coordinate 320,639 downwards.
AAGTTGGGCTAATCTTCAAATCCAATTGCAACATATTGATCTTCAAATCCAATACAGATTGTGTTCATAATTTCAGTTTAGAGTTCATTAGTTCACTCTTATGCACTTTGTGCATCACATTTTAGGCAGCAGCCCCTGTACAGAGAATTTTAAACCTGGGAGCTGGGTTTTTTGATTCTTTTGGCATTTCTGCACACTCAGTTTTATACAACAGCAACGTCTCCTCAGCAATATTTGCAAAACTTCCTTTTTGCCAGGTGACCAGTGTGATTTGTGGGGAGCTCACATCTCTCCCTATGGCTGCACTAGGGCTGGCCCAGCTGATATCCTCCCCCTGCTTAGCTGGGGAGAAGCTGTCCCCAGCCATCACATTGCCACCAGTTTTCCAGGCCTGACCCACAAGAGAGATGTAAAAGCATTTCAGGAAGGCTTCTACATCTTTTGCAGAGCCTGGGAGCGGAGCTCACAGCACTGCTGGGCAGCAGAGTCGGGGATGCATCAGTGCTACAGGAGTTCACAGCATGTTATTGTTTTTCCATTTCTAATTGTATCTCTTCCCTCTCTGTCTGCAGGGATTTATTATTGCTGCCTTTGCCAGCATCCTCTTATGCTCCACGGGGTCCAGCTGCCCTTTTGTCCCAGTCTATAATTGACCATCGTCATTAATTTAAAGTCAGAATGATTGTTTCCGAGCTATATTTAGCCTGAAGCTTGCTGCTCTTGTTTCAGACCTGATTAGAGGCTCATGTGCCGGAAAGCTGCTGCTCGTCCCTGCCATGACAAACAGTCTGATGGTCTCTCCTCACAAACCTTCCCCTTCCCCACCCTCAGTCACGGGGCTCTCCTCGGGGCAGCTGGACCCAGCACCACCCAGCCCTGTGTGGAGTCAGGACAGCTGTGACATTGCTGCTGTGCTCCCGGGATCCGTGTGCATCAAAAGCAGCCCAAGAAAACACAGCACCGTTTCCTTTCTCAGCATATTCATGAGCTCAAGCAAATGTCTCCTGTCATGTGCGTGCATTATCACTCCCAAAACGCATCAGCCACTCAGCGCACGTTGCGCTCCTGCACACACAACGTGCCTGCCCAGTTGGAGTGGGCCTCTATGTGTTTCCACATCTGTGCCCCTACACATAAGAAAGTAAGGACTGCTTTGGCTTCCTCGTGGGAGCTGCACTTTTCCAAGGCACAGTTTGGATTGCTGGGCTGGGGAACCAGGGAGAGACCCCTGCAGCTACCAGCTCCTCCTGTGGTGGTTGCATGTGGTGCCCAGCATTAGGAATTGCTTTGGTTTTGGCACTGGCAGTGTGAGCAGGTAGACCTGTGTAGCCTCACGTCTGACTCAAACAGGAGCTGTCTGGAAGAGGTACTTTCTTAGTCAGGTGAGAAGCCATCGGGGGATAATACCCGTGTATAACTGACTCTAACCTTGTCATGGAAGTGCTGTGGTTAGGCACAGGAATGGAATAAACCAAAAGTGCACCCAGGACAGAATCCCATCAGTTTGCTAATAGCCAAAGTCCAAAGAAAGAGTCAAAAATGAAAAGCACTTAGCAGTATTGGAGCCTTCCTCCAAGGCTCAGGAGCTTCCTGAGCAGGAGGTGGTATTTTTGCATCTAATAGCTTTGCTGGGTTTTATTTTCATTTTCTTCCATTTTCCAGTCCTTGACTGAATCCAGGCAAAGAGTTCCTCGGATTAAATACACATTGGGGGCTAAGAAGTATCTCCTTTTAAGATGGACATTAAAAACATGTTTTTAATTGCTATTGAGAGTTGTTAAAGTCACAGAACTTAGTACATACCTCAAGATCTTGCTCCTGAAATGCCATTGTGCTCTGACAGCTCTCCCTACCTGCCCCAAAATGATGCTCAGAGCTCTGCTGCCGGTTGGGTTTCACTTCGTTGTTCTCTGCTGTGCTTGCTACAAACATTTGGATTAAGTAGAATTAATCCTTCTGTTTAAGGACAGAAAGGCTTCATTAGGACATGTTTGTGGGTACAGTGGCCACCTTTGGTATCTCATGATGTAGGATGAGCACTGGTTGTTTTAGGATTTCCCCTGTGACAACGCTGGGCTTATCTGGTTTCTTGCTCTGTTTCCCATAGGTTCATGAAAGTGGCGGGCGGCACGGTGGATGCTGTTACCTGGCAACAGTAGGTATTCACCATTCCTTCTATTCTCCAACACTCAGTGCGGTGATCAGAGGTGCTGGGAACAGAGCTGATGCACTCCCTGGGTGTCAAAGGGGCAGATGTGCTACAGGCACCTCCTCTGTCCCGCTGCATTTAAACAGGCGAAGGAGGCTCTGCCCTTCTTTCTCGAGCCTCTCAAACAATTACAGGAGTGGATGTAATAACCCTTACCTCTGCAGCCGAGGCACAGGATAAAAATACCACTGTCTGCATGCCTGGCCTGCCACATGGCTGGAAACAGAGCCCTGCAGTGGACTGCTGAGTCTCCAGAGGCAGCTGGGAGGACAGGCAGCTCCAGGGGTGGCCCGGGTAGGGACAACAGGAAGACAAAAGCCACATGTGACAGGTGTATGGGACTATCTGAAAGCCCTCTTCCTTTCACCCCAGTCACTGGCTCCTCATTCCCACTGGCCTGAATGGTTCGTCCAGACAGGGGAGGGCAGCTCAGCCCAAGGGTGAACAGGTAATGCCCCAGCCCCCACCCTGCTTTGTAAGGGTGTCCACAGACACACCACTGTGTCCTACATGCAGGTGGAGCCCCAGGAGCAGATACCAGTTGAAAGGGGATGAACATCCAAGATCCTGTCCCAGCTGAGGCTGACAGAGATGCTGTTACCTGTTTTTCCTCCTGGTCCCACAAATGCTGCATTTCAGAAGAGCAAAGGAAACTCTGAGCTGTAGCGCTGAGTGTAACAAGCACTGTGTGGAGGGAGGGGTTTTCTTATTTGAGGGAAAACCCATAAACATCTTCTTCCTCCTCTTATTTCCACCTGCCCCATTTTGCATGCTGCAGCCAGAGGTAGGGTCCCCAGCAGGCTGTGGCTCTCTGCAGTGGGAGTGCAAATGCCAGTGCAAAGGTGAGGCACCGTACAAGCGCAGCAGTGACCACCAAAACTGACAGCAAAAGGGTTTGTGGGACAGGCAGGACTCTCTCCTGCCACAGAAAGGACACATTTCAGAGACAAGTATTCACTGAAGAGAAAAAACTATGATGAGACCACCCAGTTCTCAGAAAAAGTGGATTTGCTGTCATGCTGGGTTAAACTTCTCGTGCAGGGCACTGGCCTGAGCATGGCAGCCAGGATCTCAGGTCCAGGGTGTGCCTGTGTGTGCTGCCCACAGGACTTGTTCCCAAGCTGATTCTTCACAATGACCCTTCGTGGGGTGCTCAGGCTGCTTTGGTGAAGTGCAGTGGTGGGGCTTGTAAATCCATCACTTGTGAAGGCCATTTGGAGACCTGCCCCTGAGGAGAGCTCAATGGGGTTTAACATACCAGATTTTCTTGCAAGTGCCCCCATGGTCTCTGTGTCAGTGTGTCAACCTTAGAGGCTTCTGCAGAAGCAACTGTTGGCATCTCAGAGGGGTTTATAGCACCAGGCACGACCAGCAACCTGGAAGTCCCATTCCTGGAACTTGGCTTGTCTCAGTGTGCTTGCCTGGGTGTTTAGCTCCTTGGGCTTCCCTGCCAGGCAGCAGCAGCTTGCTGCAACGGGGACAGTGGGGTAGCAGAGCAATTGGAGCAGGATTTGTGTTACTTACAGGCTCATGCTGTGCAATGATGATCTATGTCTCATCTGGGAGTTTGCTTTTCATGATTACACGATGTGCTGATCGCATTTACTTAGTCCAGGAATTTGCTTTCTGCAACAGGGCTTGATCGCTGGGCCAAGCCCTTGGATGAGTTGAAGGAACAAACTTCCAGGCTTCAGATGTGGAGTTTCATCTGGTGTGCAGGGAATCTGCCTGCATGGCTGCTTGGAAACATTTTCTTATAGGATCAGAGTGAAGTGCTTATCAGGTCTGGTGCTGAAGCAGCAACTTGTGGTTGGGAGGGCTGGTGCAGCTCCCCACAAGAGTCAGCAGAGCTGAGCTGCTGCCTGCTGACCCATTTCCACTGCAGTGTTCCTGCTTCTCCCCCAGCCAGGGTTTGCAGCTCTGGAGATAGTACCCGTATGTGATTGTAGGGACTGGCAATGGCCACAGCTCTGAGCTGGGCTTCTGTACTGTTTATGAATAAATGTCAAAACAGTGTCTCATCCCTCTCCTCCAAACAGCAAAACAAAACAAAACAAGTTCCTTTGTATCCAAGAAGAAAATTATTAGCAGGAAACTAAACTGCTGTCTAATTTCAAGTATGAGTATTTCAGTTCCAAACCCTAACATTCTCCTGGGATATTGGTTATAAATTTGTCAAATCTGTTATTCCTTTGAAAAGTCTGTGCTCAGTCCAGAAAGGGAATTGAGAAGGGAATGTATTGCAAGGAGCCCTATTCTCTGTGTGAAAACAGAATGTATCTGAAATACAATTGATAGAAAAGTGACACTGGGTAGAAATTAGCAGCTCACCAGTGAGCCTCACTCACTCAACTGAGTATGGTTTCACTTATGTACATCACATAACTCAGCATGTGTGCCTCCCTCTTCAGAAGTAAAGAGTTGCTGCAGAGGGATGTGTGAATGGCTTCAAAGTGCTCAGGGAATTTCCTCTAAAGGAGGGTGTGACAGTGGCTCCAAGAGTTTTGGCATTTCCCTGGTGATTTAGATTGTTATGTTTGGTTATGAGTAAATGCAGACCCCGTCAGCCTTTGGATGTGGGTTTCCACTGCTCAGAATCCTCCCCAGAGCCATCTCTTTGCTCTGTGCTGGTGTCCTCACACATGGTGAAGATCCACTGCCCACTTAAACCTGCAGCTGTGCCCAGTTCCATCCCTGGGCATACTCTCTCAGCCTGTGCAACTGGTTCTCCATTCGAAGGCTTGCACACATCTCCAAGTTTGTCATGTTTAATGGACAAATCCTTATGCAATGCTGCCTCTGAAACACAAATCCCTATTACTTATGGGGAAAGTAAGTGTTTGCACCTTCAAAACCAGTAGACATCTGTTCCTCTGGCTTCCTGGAGAATGCCACTTTTTCTTCCAAGATAGAAAGTCAGTTGACCTATGTGGCAAATTTCCAGGGCCAGACACACAGGCATGTGTGAGATGCTGCTTAAAATGCTTTTGCCTGGCTTGGTTTGGGTGACATCTCTTCTGGCCTTGTCATGTTGAGTGTGCAGGGGCAGATGCTCACGAGCAGTAGCACGGGGCAGATTTCCCAGAGGTGCCAGGAGAGAGCCGCCCAGCACGGGCACACCCACAGGTGTATGTACCAAGGGTGTATATCTGGGCTCACATCAGCCTGCTGCGAGTGCTCAGAGTCTTCACAGGCTGTGCCTGGAGGAAGGGGCTGCAGGAAGGAATCCCTGGCCCATCTGTCCCTGTACATAAACCCGGTCAGGTCACAGCTTTGCCCACTGGCTTACAATCCTCTTCACTGTCAGATGGAGGGAACAGTTTCTGGCACCACCATGTCCCGGGCCACCAGCACATTCCCAGGCAATGCCAGGGCATGGCTGGGGAGATGGCACAGGCCAGGGATGGCTCCCGGTGGCGGGACGGAAAAATGCATCTTGTGTGGGGGCAGAGAAAGGCGTGGGTGTGAGCAGTGCCTTCGGGGCCAGAGAACAGCCCCCGGTCACTCTTCATCAATGCATTTATTATTTGACTGGAGGTGGGCAGCACCTCTCACCTGTGCCTGCAGGTCTTTGGAAGGAGCAGGTCGCATCCTGCCTCTCTCTCCGTGACAAGCAGTGTGGCTGCCCGCCACGTCCTGCGCTGCAGACGCCCTCCCCTCAGGAAGATGCTCACGGATCAGGGCCACCTGCCAGCAGAGGTGTCTCAGTTTCACAGCTGCAGTGGCAGCAGGGTGTCGTGCTGACCGTGGGGATCTGCCCTGCTCGGCGTCCCTGGCAGGCGGGTGCCCTAATTCCAAGCAGACTCTCCCTGTAGCAGCAGGCAACAAAGTAGATCCGGAAATTCCTGAGCTTTGGGAAGTGGGCTTTAATGTAATTAACTGCAACAGAAGAAGAGGTCAGATAATAGGGGCAAAGGTTTCTCTTTAAAATGAAGGAGGAGGTAAATGAAACCAGCTGCCCAGCAGTCAGTGCACTGCCTCCATTAAACACGGGACAATGCTTATGGTCCCATGCAGCAAATTGTGGATCTTTCCAGAAAACCATTTTAAATACAACACAAGACCTGGAGGTGAGAGGGCAGAGACACACAGCCAGCCCCAGAACTGCCCAAGTGCTCAGGTGCCTGGCACTGTCCCTCTCTGGGAGGCACTGGGGAGCTGTGTGCAGCCTGGCCTTGCAGCCTGCTCAACAACAAGGGCATTTCTGACCGGCAGCTGTGCTCAGCCCTGCCTCACTACTGTCCTCAGCTCATCTTTGTGCCATGCTACAGCTCCATTCAAGGATGGGGGATGGAAATTGGGGTGGTACATTTCCTAGCATTGGCATAAATTCTTGCCCAGCCCTTGGCTGAGTCCTTTCCCCACACCGCGCTCTGTTTTGGCCATGTCCGGAGCAGCCCAGTCACACCTCCCTTTGCAGAGTGTGCTGATCCCATCCTGGGTTTCTATGGCGTAGCCAAATGACTTTTTTAGAAATAGGGAAATGTAAGCAGAAGGAGGACAATTTGTCTCAGCTTTGTGTAATAGGCATCCAAAGTATAATAGGGCACCCAAAAGTACATGTACATGGCCTTTCCTTTAGGATGTCTGTCTCATCTGGGATTTAGTTGCTAGATCCCTCTTTTTCTTGGCTGGCTCTTCTCATGTTCCAGCAGACTGTCTGTTTATAGAGATAGTGGCATCAAACTGGGGGACACAATGGCCCAGCTCTGTATCTAATTGCCCATACCTATTCTCTCCTGAATTATGAGAAACAGCATGGTTAGTGCTTGTGGTGGGCATGCTGATGTCTCCTAGGCTTCAGGGCCAAGTCTTTTGCTGCGCCACACCCAGAGCCCACTGAAAGATCTGCCAGCCTGTGTAGGAGACAAACAGCTTGTCCAAGAGCTACATGTGCTCTGCCTCTGCAGAGTGGTGGCTGACAGAGACCCCTGCCCATGCTGGGGAGGGTCTGTCCATCCATCTTCTTGCCGGACTAGGACAGGAGGACGTGAGTGCCGTGGACCCTGGGGCTGGCTCAGGTCGGCTGTCTGGGGAGGTATTTGTCAGTGCTGGAGATCTCTGCAGCTGCTGCTGGCTTTTTTGGAGGTTGAAGAGTTGTGACTGTTTTAGGCTGTTTTGGGGTTTTTTTTAAAGTCAAGTGCACTGAGTCATTGTAAATATCAGCAAAGCTGCAGCCTTTACTCCAGGGAATAATCCACGCCTAATGAGCTCTTGTGTTTTAAAGGCCTGACAGTTGCTTGCATTTTGTGGATTTCTATACTGCCTGTACTGATGGTTAAAGCTGCCAAAAGGAACTGCCCTTATCTCAGTGACATGAAGCCTACAGCTGGAAACCCATTCCTGAGTAGCCAGGTATCAGCATAGACCTCAGTTCCTCTCTCTTCCTCACAAGCCTTGTGCAACTGGTGCCATTTTCCCTTTTTCCTAGTCTGAGGAGGATGAAAGTACCTGTTGGCAACTGAGAACTTCTCAGGCAGATTTGCAAGGGATCCTTGCCCATTTTACTGAAGCTTGTAATTGTCTTCATGCTCTACTTACGCACCCACAGCTGAAGTGTTTCCCTCTTCACGCCCCCAGGAAGTACGCTACTAAGACTTCTTGATACTGAAGCAGGAATACTGACACTCTATTTCTGCCCTTCGTGCCTCTACCAGTCTCTGTTTCTCTGTGTTGTAAGTGAAGGTGTCAAAAAATGTGACCATGGCACATATCCCAGGGTATTTCTCTTCCCTGTAGAGTCTGGGGTGTGCTGAGCACAACAGCAGCACCTTCCCAGGCTGCCTCCACGTGATCTCTGGGAGGGCAGAGCCTCCTCTGGGTCTGCTCCTGGTCCTCTCCCCTTGGCAGTGGAGCTGCGTGTCAGAGCACACCTTGTGCTTCAATGAGGTGATGAGGAGGCCTGTCTTCGCTCTCCAGGGGGGTTTATCCTGGGCTCTGGGACCGCATTGGCCAAGAAGCTAAACCCTGCAGAAAGCCTGATGCACTGGAGGGGTCATACACGGACTGAGGCTTATCTAACTCCATCTTTTCCCTGTGAATGCAACCTTTTTTTTATGGTCTTTCAGCCAGTTTTCGGCCCAGGTGATGGGGTTTTTAGTCCACAGCAGTCTGAAAAAGTCGTTTCTGTTCAGTTTTTAAGTGCGGTGCTAAAATCCAAACATCTGCCATCCCCAGAGAACACTGCTTTGTAATTTTGTCTTAAAAAGTAATCTTTGTAAACCCCAGCACTGCCTGCTGCTCACAGACCTGCTCTCCTCCCAGCAGCCAGTGGTTCGATAGTGTGGAAGTGACCAGAATGATTTTGAACACTTCATAAATTCTCCCTGGAGATTACCTCTGCCCTTAGCACCTTCCAGCTGCCATGGATATACAGAAATGCCTCCTGCCTCCTTGCCCAGGTCACACAATATTGGGGTGTGCCTGGCATGTTCCCGTGCTGGGGACACAGCTGGGACTGCACGCCGGGGGGAGGGTTGACAGAGGAGGTTCTTCTCGTTTAATGCGTTTGCAAGTTGAGCCTGTAAGAGAATTCTGCTCTGGGACAGCTAGTGACTTGGAGCAGTGAGACACAAGAATCCTCTCCAAGCACTCGTGCACGTTGCACATGTGCCAGGTGCTCTGTCTGAGGCTGAGTTAGCCCACGGCATCCTTGGGGATGCCCCTGCATTCCAGCACCCAAGTGAAACAGCCACTACAACTGCTACAGCTGCTCACTGGTGCAGATGAGATGCACATTACAGAGAAAGCAGCCCTGGAAAGGTGAATCCACCTTTCTTCAGAGCCCAGGTCTTCAGCCCGTTATCCATCCCCTCACCAAGGTCTGCAGAGAGGTCTGCAGAGGGAGGGAGAAGGGTCCGTGTAACTCTGGTGAAATCCGAGTGGGTGTAGATCCAGTGAGGGATGGGAGGCAATGACAGCCCCACCAGCCCCAGCCAGAGCTGCCGCAGCTCCTGGGAACCTGCATCCCCCCAGCATGGCTCTGTCATGCTCTGGGGCTTGCTGTGACGAGTGGCTGATGCACACTGTGGATTTGGGAGGACAAGGTTCATAAAGTTTCTTTTGCAAAACCTATTTCTCAGAAAAAGGGCCAGCCCAGGGGTATGCCAGTGCATGCTGCAGCAGGCATCCTGGTCCCTGCAAGACTGGCAGGAGCCTCTGGGAGATGTGCAAGGGCTGCCATTTCTCCTGGCATGGAGCAGAGGTGCCAGCCCAAAACTCCTCCTCAGGAGGAGCAGGTTGGGATTACCTCTAGACACAGGGTATGTGCAGTCAGGACAGAATGCTTCACCTTATGTCCTGGAGCCAGGAGACAGCAGTGAGACATTTCAGAGCCTTCCTCTCACACTTGGAGACAGATGATCCACATCATTATGGGCAGCACTGTAGCTGTACTTTATAAAACCAAGCACATGGAGAGCAGAAATCAGCCCTCTGTATGGGAAACACTCCCTGGCATTTGTAGGCCAGAAGTATTTCTGTGAGAGCAGGACTTCCTCTGCTCACCTTCCTGTGCTTCCTCAGCCATGACATTTCTTGACAGGGGGATTCAGCTGTGGGTTTTGCTGGAAGGGCGAGCAAGGAAGGTGCAGGTTGTGCAAGAGTGCTGAAAAGCCTTTGCAGGTGGCATATTGTTCCCAGCCTTTGGAATACTTCCCCCAGAGTTTCACCAGCAGAAGTCAAGAATTTGAAAAACTTCCCATGGTTCCTGAAGTGCAGGATGCTCAGTGTTCAGGGTGTGTCCACCTTACATCCTATTTTGGAGACTGAAGCCTCTGCCAGACAGGCATGGCCGGAGGGCCAGGACAGGACAGGGTGCAAGCAGGGACTCCCCCGGAGCAAAGGAGGCTTCTTGGCAGAGGGCAGCAGCAGCACAGGGGGACATGGTTTGGGGGCAGTGATACTCACAGCTGTCTGACCTTGTCTTCTGATTTTCCTTCCAGCTACTACATCGATGGTCGAGTGGCCAAAGTGACGGACTTCCTGAAAACACGCCTGTTGGACACACTCTCAGACCAGATCAGGAAAATCCAGAAGGTGAGCGAGTGCAACGGGTCTGCAGTGCCTGGGCTCAGCATCACCCACTGCCAGGGGAGCTGGTGTGGGGTAGGGAGGGAGAGCAGAGCGGCTGCTGGGCCCTGTGCTCCCGGCCAAAGCACAGCCAGCCCTCATTCAGGGCACAGGCTGAAACACCAGGCAGCACAAAGCCTGGCCCCAGGGTGGGATGTGCGGCGGGTTTTGAGGGAAGTGGCCACAGGCTGCAGCACAGCATGGGCTGTGCAGGTGTGCTGGGACACGGGCTGGGTGCACAGGGCAGGAGCAAACCCCATGCAAAGCCCTGCTGAGGCAGCCGACTGTCTTGAGTCTCCCATCTGTCTGTTCTTGATGGGAGCAGCGTGTAATGAGTGTGGAACTGAACTTGCTCCCCAGGACAAGGAGAGGAGCGAGCAGCTGGGTGGTACCAAACCTTCCTGAGCACAGCTGGTGCCGTGTCTGCTCAGGACGGGGCTCCTACTGCCCTATCTTGCCCCACTTGCTCACAGCGCCTGGAAATGTTGCTTGCAAAGTAGTGACAGTTCCATCATTCCCAGAGTGATTCTCACTGGTGGAGAATTGTGACCATTATGAACAACTGTTCTTTTTCCCTGATGATCATGTTTTGACGGTGTCAAAAAACCCAGCTGTTGCTGGCCTGTGGCTCTGAGTCCACAGCTCTGCCTGGCTCGTGAGTGCTCCTTTCCTCACTGGTCTGGGGGACCCAGCTTGCATCTCTAACAATGGGATACACGACAGGGGCTTTGCAGGGTCCCCCTGCTTTGGCTGATACAGGGGCCAGGGCTGACTGACACGCTCAGCTGTCAGTCCTGGAAGAAATAAGGAACACCTAGTGAGTGAAAAAGGCCTCAGGGACGAGAGGAGATGTCCATCCATCTGTCTTGTCTAGGTTTTCAACTCTTACCACTCGTCACAATGTCTCACTTGCAATTCCTGCAGGGAGAAACCATAGAATGAGTAAACAACTCAAAGAGGCCCTGGGAAAGGGAGTGAGAGGGTCAGTGCAGCAAAGCTGAAGGAGAGAAGCTGCTTGCTGAGCCCTTTGGCACAAGCTGGGAGTCATCCACGTGTGTGGATGGTACTCCTGCTGTGGGGGAAGCATGGTGCAGTGGCCAGTGGAATCACTGTGGGGCAAGCAAGAGACACCCCCAGCTGACCCAGCCCCCAGTGGGGGTATAATACCCTGCCACAAGTGGTGACATGTGTCCCACCTCTGCTGCAGGTGGGAAGCTGCTGGGAATGGAGTGGGACTCCATCCATTCCCAGACCAGAAGCAGCAAGGAGCTGCCCTTGGTGCAGCTTAGGGGAACCCTCACACCCATGGGCCAGATTTGGTCTGGACAGGGCAGGGCTGGGGAAGGCTCTCCTGGGAATGCCAGTGTGGCTGAGCAAAAGCACAGCACTGGGTGCTAATAGCCTCCAGCTTGGCTCTGAGTCCGTGCATCCTGCCGGGGCTGATTAGAGCAGCTGGACTTGTCCACTTCCCTGTTTTATTGCTTCCTCTCCGACCGGGGAAGGTGGCGGGCTTAGATAATTACAGGCAGGATGCCAACACCTCTGGGGCTTCAGTCAGGGTTGTCGACTCTCACAGGCTGTGAGTGGGAGGCAGCCCAGAGCTGGCGTATTTAACATCTTTGAGGGATCCCAGTCCATCCAGCACATTCCAGCGCTCCTCACTAATGGGGCAGGATCCATCAGGCTGCGCAGAGCGTTCCTGGGGCCGCTGGGTTTGCAGACATCTGGCCGTGGGAGCTTGTCACCCAGCCTGGAGAAGTGGGATTGCAGGAGAGAAGACAGGGTGTGGTGCTGAAGGTTGCTCAGGCTGGGAGAGGGCAGCTCTGGCCATCTGAGCCCTCCTGTCCCATGTGGCACTCACAGGTGTCTGCACTGCTGGCTGAAGCCCTGTAAGGGGTGGGCCAGTATGCTCAGACCTGCATGTCCCACCTGTGCCATGGACCCCTGCAGTGGCAAAGCAGCCCCTGCTCAGCTGTGGGACTGACTCTGTGACTGGAGGAATCCCACTGCTTTCTCCTTGGGTGCCCACACAACTTTAATCCACGTGGCTCCAGTGTGTGACCCAGTGCTCCCACACTGCAGACCCACTGGGGCTCAGGGGCTCCCCATGGCTGGCAGCCACCTTGAAAGGGGGTATGGAGAGCTAAGGTGACATTGAGAGTGCAGTCTGTGGGATGGAGTGCATGGAGAAGAGCAGGGTCTGGGACTGGGAACACGAGAGTACGTTTGGGAGCAGATCCAGAAGATGCAAGTGGATGTGTGGCAGTGGCAGGAAAGAGTGAGGAATAGTCCCCCACCACCCAGCCAAGGTGTAGACGCAGAGTGACGTGCCATGGCCAGGCAGGCACTGACTGTCCAGCAGCACCATCACCGAAGGTCTCAGCAAGTCTTCCCAGGGCATGGGACAAGAGATGTGTGCCTTGGCTTTAAATCACAGGTTTCCCAGGGTAATTCTGGTTACTTTTGTCCCTCACACAGGTAGTGAACACGTACACACCAGGGAAGAAGATCTGGCTGGAAGGCGTTGGCACAACCTCAGCTGGAGGCATGAACAACCTCTCCGATTCCTATGCAGCCGGGTTCCTGTGAGTGACACTGGCTTGCCAGCACCAGGGCAATGCCACCTCCATGGGCTCTGCAGGCTGAGGTGCTGCAAAGGCACTGCAGCTGGGAGAGAGCAAGCTCCATGCCCAGAGACCCTCTCAGTACTCCCTGGCAGCCTGAGTAGTGTTCATCTCTCCATTTCATCCCTATTACCCCTCCTCAGCTCTGCTTTCCATTTTCTCTCCTTTGAAGCTACAACCATTCCTGGCTCCTGGGGCTTGTCCACTGGCACAGCCCCGTGGCCTGGACATCCTGCTGCAAAGCCCCAGTTCAGATCTTCAGAGCCTGCTGTGATCAGGAAAGATGGAGGAAGGTTATCTAAGCGTTGCAGGGAAGCACAGGGACATGCCTGGGCTATCGGGGCTGTGGCAGGCTGTGAGAGTTGAAGATCTTGCCCAGGGAGTGTGAGATGGCAGGCCAGTGCACAGGTCTGGTCCGTCCTGCTCAGGCAGAGGGTGCAGAGTGCTGGCAGGCTGAGGGAGCACCCCAGGCTCTGGGCAGAGGGCTGAGATATTGGGGTGAACACAGGCTCGGGTTTGGGACATGCAGGCTGGGCACAGCTGGGGCAGGGGGAGAGACATGCAGACTCGCTGGGGCAGGGACAGTGGGAGCCAGGTAACGCCCAGCTCACTAAACCATCTGGAGGCTTCAGCTCAGGTGCTGGAGCAGGATCGGGTCGGATGCATGAGAGCAGCTGTGCCACTGGCACCAGCCAGCTCCCCACAGTGTTCCCCCCATGGCTCTGTTCCCTCTGTCCCCAGGTGGCTGAACACGCTGGGCTTGCTGGCCAGCCAGGGCATCGACGTGGTGGTGCGGCACTCCTTCCTCGACCACGGCCACAACCACCTGGTGGACCAGAACTTCAACCCCTTGCCGGTAGGTCTGCCCAGGGATGTCGTGCTGGTGCTGGCTTCTCCTTGCACATTTGGGGGGATTCTCTCCTTGTGGCATCTCTGAACTCTGCTGGAAAATGAATTTTCCAGATCTGTTCCTTACGGTGTTAATGGGAGATGTTAGTTCATGTCAAGTGCAACATGCTGGAGGCAGATGGGAGAGCGATACCTCTGTAGCTGAAATTTCATCTAATGCCCCGGGGTGGATGGCACAGGAGGGAGGCTGGTACCACTGAGGGGTGCCAGGGCAGGCTGGCAAGTTGGAGGGATGGATGTGGCAGGGTTACTGTGCATGGCATGGGGCATCAGCTGGATCGCTAGTGTTGAGCTGGCCCAGGGGAAGCCAGGCTGGAGCTTCAGCACTGATTTCAGATCTCTAGAAACCAAGGTGAAAGCTTCACAGTGAGCAATGGTCCTCACCAGTGCCCCACAACATCCCTCGCTCTTCAGAAACACCTGGGCAGAGGGGAACTCCCAGAACACATGGGGCTGATAAGGAAACCATATGAAAAACCCTATTAAAAGTAGCAGGTTTCCTTTTCCTCTGGGGGTTAGTAAATGCACTGCCTTGTAAGCAGAGAGCCTGGCAGAGCAGCTGGGTGCTCTGCATCTTCCCTAGAAGGGATTTATTGGTCCGTGACCCAGCAGACACCGCCAGCAGGCTGGGGATCCCTGCTGGAGATGTGCACACCCCTGACACTGTGAGCCTGCCCTTGATGCTGTGCTGGGATCTTGGGGTGGCTGCAGGGCAGCAGAGTCTGAGGGAGCTGCACCTCAGTCAGCTCTACCTACTCAGGTGATGAAACAGCATCCCTGAAACAGCATCCCTGTGCATCAGGCTGGCTCCAGACAGCAAACCAGTGAGCAGGAGAGCATGGCCCACTGCCTGTGCTGCTCCGGGTATCTCCTGGAGCACCTTGGTCTGCTCCCACACGCAGCCTTCCAGCAAGTGTACCTGCCAGCTCTGGGGGCCTGGGTGGGGGGACCCTGGGGGGCTTTGAGCTTTGTTTGAGATGAACCTGAGCCTGCAGCTAGCACTTGATAGATTTCTCCTGAAGAGACAAGTTCCCTGGCCAAGCCACATCACCCCCTTTCCCAGGGCTTCAGGGTCCCCTGGATTGCTCCTGGCTGGACAGGTGCAGGCCAGCTCCTGCCTGCCGGGTGCACGAGGGCAGCGGGTGGCTGTGGCCAGTTCTCCTGGCACAGCAGGTCAGAGGGTGGCTGTGGCCAGTTCTCCTGGCACAGCAGGTCAGAGGGTGGCTGTGGCCAGTTCTCCTGGCACAGCAGGTCAGAGGGTGGCCCATGGCCAGCTCTCCTGGCACAGCAGGGCAGCAGCCCCAGAGCGGCTGGAGAAGGAGTGCAGTTCAGAACGGGATTAAAGCCAGGGAAGGAGTTAGAGGAATAAACCCTGGGCTGTTAAACACAATGGAAGTCTTTAACTTGGATTTTACTGTTGTTTTAAAGATAAGTCTCCCAATAAGTTAGATGCCAGTGGCTGTCATGGTTGTTTCCTCACTCTCCCGTGTGCTTCAGCACTGATCCCACATCCCACCACAGTTTGTTCCTGCACAAACTCTGGCGGGTGCTTCCACAGCCCCTTTCCCTCCACTCCTGTGCCATAAAAGAGCCACAGGCAGGTGAAACCCGACAAAGGGTTTAAAAGCTGCAAACACCAGAAAGCCCAGCAAGACCGGGCCGTGACCTGCTCGGCGGGATAGCTGCTGCTCTTTTCCCGTGGGAGCTATCAGGAAGATAAAAGCCGCTGGCTGTACCTGTGCGGGGCCGCGGCGCTGTGAAATACAATCTGCTCATTAGCTGCCATGACAAAGAGGTTTCCGCACGCCGGCTGGGCGTGAGGCAGCTCTCAGCTGCCTGCTGAGAGAAGGGCTGCACCGCCGCGGCATCAATCACGGCTCCTGCTGGCAGCTCCTCAGGGAGCTGGGAGCCAGGCCTGGGCTCCCCACAGCGGTCTTTGCACCTCCTTCTCCTCCCCTGCCACTGCTGATGCCTGCTTGTCCAGTAAGAGGATGGTCTCAGGTGGCAGCAGCGTGGCCAAGGGGCACTGAAGCTTCACGGTGAAATTAGGAAGATGCTCACATCTCTGCTGGGCTTCCCAGACACAGCTGGCTCATGAGCTAAGCGGTATCTTGTGGATACCTTTTGGGACATCTCGCAAGGGACGTGGTCGTTGTGTGCCCGTCCAGGTCCTTCACCCATGGAAGGGCAGCTTGAGTGCCCATCCTGGTTGCCAGAATTGCCTGTCCACTCTCCCTCTGAGCTCCAGTGTTTTACTGCCTTGTTATTTTTGAGATAACATTTTCATGTACGGTTGGAGTGCTTTTTCTTCCTGACTGATTGGGGCAGTCAGCTGTATAATAGTCAGAGAAGCCCTTCAAATAAAGCCCTTTGCAGGTACATCAGTCTGCCTGCCTGCACTTAAACCTGTACATGTGTGGGAGTAAGGAGTGGAGGGAAGGAGGGCAGGAGCAGCACCAATATTCGCTCTTCACAGGGCAGTGCCTTCAAAATGCTGATCTGGCATTTAGTACCTCTAGGATCATTTCAGGCATGCAACGTACATACTCTATCTCTCTTTCCTTAATATCTCTCTGAAACAGTCCAGAGGGAAGCAATACATTTATTTCACCCCAGGCAGGTGTGAGATTTCTCTTCAGATACTTATAGAATGTTAAAGACCTTTTTCATTGCTCTTCCACGTGGTACTCACTACTTTTTTATCCATCCTTGGTATTGATTTCTGCTCCTTTAATGTACAATGCTGTAAGGTTATATCTATGCAGAGGAAAAATTTTCGCATATTTCTAGGCAGGGCTTGAGGAACACAAACCCCAAGGAAAAGCCAAAGCCAAAGCCAAAAACCAGACTTCCATTTCCTGTGGCTGCTCATGGAGCCTAAAGAGCTCCTCTTCCCCTAAAGAGTATGGGTTTGGTAGGCACTCAAAGTTCTATTCTGCATGTAAAAGTCATATGCAGGATGAGGAAGTCCTGGAGGGATCAAGGGTGAATCGACAGCAGGGGCTGCCTGCTCAGCTGTGGTGGAAGAAGACAATATGATATTGCCTGTGAATTGATGGTGTCCTTGAGAAAGCGTCACAGCAGTGCGAAGGTCTGTGCCCAGTGGTGCTGTGATCAGATGCTTGGATGCTGCGGGTGATTTTTCACCTCCTTGGCTTTGCCCAAAGGCACTGAGGAGAACACAATGAGAAAGAACATCACTGTCTGTCCTGGAGGAGGGAGGACCCTGGGCTCACACTGGGTCAGACAGACGTGTCCCGAGCACCTCCCCACTGGGGAATGGGTTGGGCTCCCCCCCAGTTTCCGGGTCCAGGGAGGCAAGGGGCCCTCCGCTGAGGTGCTGGGAGTAGGTCCCCCGGCCGTGCTCCCGCCTGCTGCACGTACACGCTCCCCGGTGCGCTCATTAGCTGAGCTGGCTTGGCAGGAGGCGCCGCTAATTGCAGCTGAAGGTCCCAGCCGTGTCCCCAGTCGTACCTCTCCCGCCCCCGTGCTGCCCCCGAGGGGGTCCTCCCCAGGCCAAGGCTGCGGGGGCTGGGTCCTTGCCCCGCTGTGCCCATGCCCACCCTGGGGGGCCAGGGGAATCCAGCCCTGCTGCTGCTGCACCCGCCCATCCGCACGTCCGGCGCTGTCCCCGCGCTGCGCGCACGCAGCCGGCCGAGCTGCCAGGGCAGGGCTGTGGGGCTGCTCCCCCCGCGGGGACCCTGGGCTGCAGGTCACTGGCTGGGACACGGTGCTCAGGTCGGACTGCAGCCTGCCGTGTGCCTTGTGCCAGGCAGGTGATGCCTTGATGGGGCTGCCTGAAAACAGAGGCTAGACAAAATTAAGAGGATAAAAGCGGGTATTTATTGAAGGGCCTTCAAGGTACACTTCGGGCAGTCAGAAGCCTTCAGAGAAGGCTACATCCAAAATGGACAACCGGGTCATGGGTTCTCATACTTTTATAAGTTTGGTCCATTCGCATATAGGGATTAATTCTCCAATTACAATTTCAGGTGATTAAGTCATTACCCCAAGTCTGTTAGCCCCCTTAAGCCACTTTGTTTACATATTTCAGTGCCTGAGACAGAAATATGTGTCCTTGAAGCTCAGGCCTAGAGAGGATTTTTTTTGTCTGAGCAGAATGAGAGAACAGTAGCTAACAGGCTATATGGAGTCTTAGAGTTACACCCTAAAGCATTACAGGATATGAAAAACACAAAAGCTAAAATCCTAAGGCATCACAGGCAGAGGCACGGTCCCAAGTCTGGGAGTGACAAAGGGTGGGGAGAGGGAGCAGGTTCAATGGAGCTTGCACACACATGGAAGCTGTTCCTGATGACTGTAAATGTGCTGCATGGGCGTCTGGCACCCCCATCTGCCCTGCACGCCAGAGCACTAGCTCTGGTGGGAGTGATGCCTGCAGGCAGGGAAGGGGTGGGAGAGGCAAGGACTGGCAGGAGCTGTTGTTACAAGACGTTTTCTCTGGCCGCAGATGGGAGGGATGAAATCCCGGGCAGTTCAAGTGCTCATGCGGGAAAAGCTCTCCCATGGGATGTCGAGCTCTAAAGCATGGTCTGCTGAAGGGCAGAGTGGAAATGGTGCCCTGTGGAAGTCTCCCAACGAGCCTTGGCACAGCTGCCTGGAGCAAGTTTGAGCAGGGCATCCACCGCCTTGTCCTTTCCATCATGTCTCAAGGACTGAGGCGCTGTCTGCTTTCTGCACTCTCTCTCCTTCCAGGAGTTCCAGGTTAGCTCTGAGGATCGTTGTATCTGTGAACAAGGAGACAGGTTTAAAGCACCTGCTCTCTGCTCGCTGGCACGGTGGGTTAAGGGGCCTTTCCCTCTTGGTGCACCAGAAAAAAGGCCCCTGAAGTGCATATGCACGGACTCTCAAATGAATCAAAGCCATGCTGTGGCTAGCAGCTCTGGCACCCACCCACTGGAGCTGCAAGATATGTGCAGAGCTGGAGCCGGACTGTTCCTCCTGCACTGGAGGCTGGGGCACAGACAAACTCCATCTGGGACCAGCAGCAGCAGCTTGGTCTTGGAAGGATGGACACAGCCACTGCTCCTATCTCCCAGAGGCACCATGCTAGTGCTAAACCCGCCAACCTTGGTCACAGAGCCATCCCAGGGCTGTGGATGAGGTGGGACAGAAGGACCATTCCCAGAGTGGATTGGTGTTCTGGGAGAACAGGAAACAGAAAAATTGCATTTGGTTTCCAAGCCCTGTGATCTGGCAGCTCTGCTCCCTTCCTGTAGCCTCCATCGCCTGGACCCTGTTAGGGAGAGGTGATGACAAAAGCGAGATTTGGCTGTTCCTCCATCTGCTCAGACCCCAAGAAGGTGGGGCCACTGGCTGGGGCCAGGCTGTGAAGGGCAGTAGGCAGGGGTCATGTCTACTTGCCACTTTCCTGTTTCCTGGGCAGGCTGTCCCCTCAGTGCCACTGATGCCTGGCAGCAGTTCCTGTGGCTGCTGCTCCCATTGTAGGAATTTTGCTGTATACCACTTGCCTGAAGAGAAAGCTGCAGGAAGATGTAAAGTCATAAGGCAGCGCAGGAAAGAGTGGTGTGAGATGAAGTGTTCGCAGCCGTTAGAGCAGGAAGGAAGAGGATCAGCACAGTGAAAGCAACAGATGCCCCAGCAGAGATGTCAGCAGCTTCAGGGAACTGGTGGTGGGGCTCCTGCAGAGACCTGGCCTCAACGAAAAAGGAACTGGTCAGCATTGGCCATTCCTTTCACAGGTGGAGGTGTCTGGCTCAAAGCAAAGGTATGTCCTGCCTAGGAGGGGCAGAGCAGAGGGCAGAGCCAAGAGGCCGCTTCACTGCAGCATCTCTGTGTGTGCTGCCTCCTCCTCCCCTGCTGGTGCCACCAGCCTCTGGCAGCCCAGTCCACCTGAAGCCTCCTTGTTTGGGGCTAGAAGGAGCCTTGTTCCCCATTCATAGACCCTCTCTGGAGTGTCCCCCGTGGTGCTCACTCACAGTCTCCCCCAGTACAGCTGCAAATGTTGTAGGAGACTTCTCAGTTCTCCAGAACCTCCACACAAGGAGGGGGCACACATATAACAGCAAACAGATCATGTCCCTGAGGGTGTGGGCATGAGAGCTCATGAGGGCAGCATTAGTGTCTGAAGCGGATGATTTTGACTTCAGAAAATGTTGTTCCCTTTGGCATGAGGCTCTGCCCCGCTCTGCTTGTCACCGGACCTTGCACAGCGTTTGGCTGAGAAAACCTTGAACTCCCCCTTAAGAAGCACATAAAACTCAGGGATTAAAAGCAGCATTATCCAGCCTTGCTGAAGGAACAAGCAGCTATGGCTTGAACAGGATGTAAGGACCTCCACGGGGAGAAAGCTTTGGATGCTGAGGATCTCTTTAATCTAGTGGAGAAAGAAAGAACAAGAACCACCGGTTGGAAGCTGAAGCCAGACAAATTCAAGACAAAAATAAGGAGTGGGATTGTTAACAGTGCGGATATGCAACTGCCGGAAGAGGCTCCCTGGGAAGTGGCAGCTTCTCTGTCCCTCCAAGTCTTCACAACCACAATCACTACTTTTCTGTAAGATGCTTTTGCCAAAAACAAACCATCAGGCTCAACAAAGGGATAAAAGAGCAAAGCTCTCTGTCCTGTGATGTTCAGACCAGCCAGCCCTTATCTCCGTACAGGCTGCTGGGACTGTGGAAAAATGCAGATGAAGGTGAAGGAATGGAGCTGTCTGTTACAGGCTGTTGAAACTCGAGTGTGCGTAGGGCACGGGGGAAGAACTTGGGCGGCTTCAGAAGCAGGAAGAAGCAACAGGAAGAGGAATAAGGTGAGCAGCAGCCAGCTGATGCTGCTGGTGACTTGGGAACAGAGAGCTATGCCCTGGCAGCCCCAGCCAGAGGAGGCTGTGCAGCACGGGCTCACAGCTGACTCGTTTGAAGTTCAGCTGCCTTTGCTGGTTACAGTCCCCAGGAGACTGAAGGGTTATGGCTCTTTTACTCTGGTTTTCTGGTTGTGGAAACATCTTCTTACACGTGGAGAGCACGGAGCTGAACAAACTCAGGTGAGCAGCAGAGCTGCTTTGCTGCCTCTAGGAGAGTGTGGGGATAACGCCTGCACTTCTCCTGATGGCTCTGCAGACAAGAGGGTCTGGCTAATAGTTCTGCCTCAGAGTCTGCATAATCAACCTTGTTTCCAAAAGCTGAAGTCTCTAAAACTCCTGCAATGAAGTAAAATGTGCAAAGAGATCAAGTGGGACCCTCTGGGCTTTCCCTCTCTAGTGGAAAGCTTGTATGTCTTCACTCACCCCACGGGGCTCAAAAGATGAGGCTCCCTGAGCTCTGCACATCAGCTCACTCAACACAAGTACCCCTCCTGCCCACAGACCAGGGGTTCCAGACAGGAGACTTCCTGAGGCACAGGAGGGCTCTGCCTTCAGGTGCTCCTCACCTACAATGCTGCTTGATGGGCCGGCAAAGTAATTAAACCAAGAAAGATCCCTCAATTCCCGTGGGACAAACAGCAAACCAGATTCCTCTCTGCTATCCCTCCTCTACTGCTACAGCTGTATTGCTGGCTCAGCCCTCTCAACAAGAGTCTTCTGTGACTCCAAAAGACAAATCCTTTCTGCAGTTGCACAGGCTGGAGCAGCCTGTCTCCCTGGACATTGCTGGGGCTGCCCCTGACAGGATGTCCAGCACCACACTGCACGTCTTTGCAAGGGGTGTGTGGGCACTGCCAGCCTGGGGAACTTGCTTGCACAGGGTGTGCCACATGGGAGTGGGTGCCACCTGCTGTCGGGGGCTTGTGAAGAGGTCACTGATCAGTGGAAAAGCCACCCTGGTTGCAGCCACACTGGGTTTC
The DNA here is from genome assembly GCA_013400235.1 of Oriolus oriolus. Taxonomy (NCBI): domain Eukaryota; kingdom Metazoa; phylum Chordata; class Aves; order Passeriformes; family Corvidae; genus Oriolus; species Oriolus oriolus. The sequence continues at coordinate 299,003 of VXBT01008840.1, read as the reverse complement.
AAGAGCAACTATTTCCCAAGCTGAACAGGCCCCATCTGAACAGGAACTGGTAGCTGCAGGTGCCCTGCAGCCCTGGTATGATTTTGATTTGGGCTCACTCACGCCAGTGGAAGGAGCAGCCCTGGAGCATCAGCCCAGCTGGGGAAAGTGCCTGCCTTCAGCAGGTTTGTTTCAGTCATGCTAGGTGTGTGTGTGTAATTCATCATCCAAGTGCTTGATGTCACCAGGTCCTGGTAATTTATTGCAAATAACATCATTTTGGCCCCTCACACAAGTGGGTTTGTGATGACGTGAAAAGCTGCAGCTGTCTTCAGTGCTTCCCTGCAGTGAGCTGAAGAGCTCAAGTGCCTTGAGGCCAGTGCTGGCGACTCCTTTTTCAGCCCCGGGTCATTTTTCTGGCCCTCCTTTGAACTCTCTTTGGTATTTTCACATCCTTCTTGAAACTGAGCCTTCGGAGCTAGCTTTGCCAGCAAGGCGAGGTAAAATCCCTGCTCTCCCCTCACCTCCTGCAGATGTTGGAGGGACACAGTGGTCCCCGCACTGCCCTGGAGGCACTGCCTGTGCTGAAACACTGCACACTCAGCTGTAATCACCTCACACTTTGCAGAACAGCTCACCCTAAATCACTGTTGACTGTCTCACCCATCTCATGGCACCTGCACGCTTTTTGTCCGAAAAGCTGGGTACCCTTAGCTGGGCCAGAAGCTCACAAAACATAGCCAAACCTTCTCAGAGACAAGCATCTGTCCTTGTGCCCAGCTGGGGACATGCTGCATGGCACAGCTCTGCCCATGAGCCACCATGGCAGGAGCCTGGGGCTCAACTCCCCCAGCTCTGCAGGGTTTGTCAGAGCATCCTTGGGGAGAGCATGTGCTGAGATGTGAGACTTGGCAGCAGCTGGGGCAGGTCATGGGGCTGGGCAGCTCCCAGCACCCCAACATTACAAACCTTGCTGCTGCTGAGCCTTGAGGGCGGAGGGACACTGATGTCAAAGCAGCAAATCCCTGGGGCCACCCAGCCCAGAGGGGTGGGTGCTCAGCTGGAGGCTGGAGCTGCTGGTGCCAGCTCCCCATGGAGGCAGGACCATCGAGAGCCCCTTGCAGAACAGCTTTTGAGATCCATATGGAAATTCTGAGGGCAGACACTGAGAGTCCAGCCTCTATCACTCCCGTCACTTGTGGGTGAAAGCAGCAGCTCATCAGTGGAAATACGGAGAGAAGGTGAGAAACCCCAAGAGGGCTTCTAGAAAAGACCTAAGAGCCTGAGCTGACAGATAGCTCAGGACACCAAACTCAGTTTTAACTCATGACCATGGGGCTGAAGGCTGAAGTCTGTGCTTACCTTTGTCCTCACTGCAAACTCAAGTAGTTACCCACCTAATGGCTCTGCTTATCAGGGTAGCTCGCAGAGAGACAGCAGTACTGTTTCTCCTGCCTGCTGGGAGCCTGAGCAGCACAGGCTGGCACTGCTTCCCACAGAAGCTTGGTGCAGGCAGGGACATCCCCAGGCTGTAGAGCAGCCCAGCAGGGCCAGGGACAGTGGCATGGCCTCGCTGACAGCACACATAAGCAGCACATTGAACAACTGCAGCTCATTCTCCCTGGGAGCTTTGGCCTTGTGGCTCAGCCTTCTCAGGCTGCACGAGCCTCTCCCTCCACACTCACATCTCCTTCACAGAGGAAGCAGTGACCAGGCTGGTGTGGCACAACGCCCCGTGGCTTTGGCTGCGAGTAGCAAGAAGAGAACAGAAGGTGGCTTTTCCTTCAGCATTGTGCCAAAATCTTGCCCAGAAAGTGAGAAGCGTGTCTGGATCTCTCTTTGCCAGACCAGCTAAGTGCTGATGGAACAGATCAGCTTCTGCTGAGCTGGAACGAGCATGGGGCTGGCAGTCCAATCTGGCTGCTGGGTTTTGGCCTTGTGCTGGTCACTGGTGCCCCACTGCTCGGTTTTACATGCTGACTTCTTTACCTAAAATGCATGTTAATCAGGGGCTGTGTGAGGGCTCTCCAGGCACAGGACGGATAACTGAGTCTATATGAGATATCTGCACTTCCACCTGCCCATTCTGCCCTGCATCCTGGGGGTCTGAAGACCCCATTCCCAACCACATGCCCTTCTGGGATGCAAGACCCTTTCCTTGCACTATCCTGACCATGCAGGGCTTTCCTTGCCCTTCCCAGGCACTGTGCAGAGCCACACAGTGCTTGTTCAATACTCATTTCCTCCTCACTGTGCAGACCTGATGGGCAGAGCAGCCCCTGGTGCCAGTGTGACCATCACTGCTGGATGTTTGACCTTGCCAGCAGGGAGGGGGATCATCCCAATTGCCCTGGGGCACATGGCCCCTCTAGGACATGCAGTCTGGGCTGTTCAGAGGGCGTTTATCCAGAGTGCTCATGTGTGTGAAGGTGCCTCAGCATCCACAGGCAGCACTCAGAGAAGCGGGGCGAGGCTCCATCTCCCCAGCGTCACCTGGTGTGTGTGGAGCAGCAGCGGGGCCGGAGCCCCATCCTGCACAACAGCAGGCGAGGGCCTGAGCCTGCCCTTTCCCTTCCCACAACCCTGCTTCATTTACCGCACACCTCCCAGCTTCTGCAGCGGATGAGTGGGGGGCCCTGCCGGCAGCGGCCTCCGTCACCACACGGCCTCACCTCCCTCCCCAGGGCTTGGGGCCCATCCTGTGTGCCGAGCGAGGCCGTGCCCTGCGGGAAAAAGTAGTGTGTGGTGACGTAATTAAGGCTGCATCATTTATGCATGTGTGTAGGGTCTGAGCATTTCCTCTTTCTCGAGTGCTTGGCTTCCCCATGCTCCACAGGAGGCTTTAAAATGGGAGAAATACCTCTGGGAAGCTGAGCATCCTCAGCAGTCCCAAAAGCCGGTGTGCCATGAACAGAGACAAAGAGCAGGGCAGAGCTCTGGTGCGCTCCAGCTCTGTGTAGAGAGTGGGGGAAGAGTCTGCTCCAGAGACAGCACCACCCTGTGTGCATCAGCTGGAGCTGGTGTGCAGCTCCACAGCATGGCTATGTGTGCGTCCGTGGTATGTGCGAGGGTGCTCATGCTGCCTCCCATGCTCTGCAACCCAGCCAAAAGCTGAGCTCCTTTGGAGGGTACCCGTGTCTCTCAGTGTGAGCAATGTATTCTTCCCTGAAGCTCCTTCCTGGAAACATCCATGCCATAATGGCTTGGACTGCACAAAAAAAGCTCATCCCAAGGCAGACATCTGGCACACAACATTTTCACCCCAACAGCCAAAATTTTGCTAGGCTGCAAGCAGGGGAGCCAGCCTTTCCTGCCCATGCCCTCTTTGAGTAGGGGGACTGTTGTGCTGCTGACTGTCCCCTCTGCCCCCCAGGACTACTGGCTGTCCCTGCTCTACAAGCGCCTCATTGGTCCCAAGGTGCTGGCGATCCACGTGGCTGGTCTCCAGAGGAAGCCCCGGCCCGGCAGAGTCATTCGCGACAAGCTGCGGATTTACGCCCACTGCACCAGCTACCACAAGTAAGCGGAGCAAGGAAGCCTGAGGGGTACAGGGTGGGATGAGTGGCATCCCCAGGAGATGGGGACCAACAAGGACACGCGGGGGCAGGTTGGCTTCCCAGGATACTCACCCGGGTGCTGCTCTGGCCGCTGACACACTGAAGGGAGAGCGCAGGAACGGCGATGCCTCCGATGAAAGTCGTGGCAAGCCCGCGCCTGGGAACGGGGCGGGCTGGGGCCGGTGCAGCGGCCGCCGGGCAGCCTGGGCAGCAGAGATCAAGGGAGTGGATTTCACACGAGGGGCCCCCGGTCGGTCGGGTTACCCGCCAGGCCGCGCTGCCGGGGAGCCTGGCCTGGTTATTGTTTCGCTGATAAGGTCTTTGAAAGCACCTCAGCGAGCCGGGGGGGCGGCCACCTCCTCCGCGGACACAAGTTGCTATTGTGGAGGAGGAGAGGCTGTTTCTTTACACAGTCCAGATGCTTTCAACATGCCTCCAGCTCGGTAGGAAACCTTGTCCAGTAACTGACAGGTGCAAAGTGCTTTATAGCCTTTGTTTGGGGCAGCCTGATTAGGCAGGGACAGAGGATCAGTGTCTGGACCTGTCTGTCAGGTGCCTGGGGTGGCGGGGGCAGACGCCACTCACGCACAGAGCTCCCGTCCGTTCTCAGCCTCCTCCTTGCAGGGTGGGAGGGGGGGCTGTCCTGGGACTGACACTCTGTCCTGGGCCACCCCCACTCTGGACACCGCTGCAGCATCCTCTCGTGCCGTGTCACTGCTGGCTGAAGAGGGGGGGCTGAAAGGTGTCATCACAGAGCCAGGCTACATGATGGGAAGGTGGCATCTCCCTGTGGAGGGGCAGCAGGATGGTGAATCTGGATGTCTGCATGAGGCCAGTTCTTGCAGAGACCCCCAAGCCCTTTCTTGGAGGTGATGCTCCCTAGGCACATGGCAGTGCAGCCCTGATCTACCACTCTCCCCTTTGCAGTCACAACTATGTCCGGGGATCCATCACGCTTTACATCATCAACCTGCATCGCTCCCGGAAGAAAATCAAGCTGGCAGGGACGCTGCGGGATAAGATTGTCCACCAGTACCTGCTGCAGCCCTACGGCAAGGACGGGCTCCACTCCAAGTAAGTTTGATGCTGGTGGCTGGGACTGCCACCACTGTCCCGTCCTCAGTGCCACTGCGCTGACCCTCTCCTGGTCCCACAGGTCAGTCCAGCTCAACGGGCAGCCACTGGCCATGGTGGATGACGGGACTCTCCCCGAGCTGAAGCCTCGCCCGCTGCGGGCCGGCCGCACCCTGGTCATTCCCCCGCTGACTATGAGCTTCTACGTGGTGAAGAATGTGAACGCGCTGGCCTGTCGGTACCGATAGCCCGCGGCCCACAATGGGCTCGCCAGCCCCGCTCCTGCCCCCGTGCACTGCCCAGGTCACGCTGCCTCCTTGGCAGCCCACGCAGCCTCGCCGTGGGGCCGTGTTGGGCAGCTCCACGCCATGCCCTCATCCTCACCCCCAGGATGTCCTCCACCTTGGCACCGCTCCTGCCCTGTGACCGCGGAGCTCCACATGCCCTGGCCACCATCCCGCCAGAGCAGTACGACAGCCAATTTGCAGGGCTTGCCACCATCCGTCCCGTGAGCTGCGAGAAGCACCCGGGCTCTGGTGCCCACTGGCTGCAGGGAGGGTTGGGGTGCTGAGCCCCGGTATATCCCGGGACGGACACGCTCCCCGACCCCCTGGTCCTGCTGCCCCTTGGGATGACCCCTCCAGCA
>VXBT01008840.1:261222-292753 GCA_013400235.1 Oriolus oriolus | reverse complement strand
GTCCCGGTGTCCCGGTCCCGGTGTCCCGGTCCCGGTGTCCCTACCGCCGCGGGCCATGCGCTGCGTCCTGATCGCCAGCACCGCGGCCGAGCTGCTCTTCTACTGGGCCGATGCTGCCTTCCTCCGCCGGCTGCGGTCGTCCCACGCCGGGCAGGTGGGGCGGGACGGGGCGGCGCGGGTGCGGGGAAGGGAGCGCAGGGTGCGCGGTCGCGCGTGGGCGCTGACCGGGAGCGTGTGGCGCAGGGCCCGGCGCTGGAGGACAGCCTCAACACCCTCTTCGCCCCCCTCATCATTTCCTCCGCCGCGCTGCTGGAGAAACTCTCCGACACCTACACCTGCTTCGCCACCGAGGGCGGGCGGCACCTCCACGTCCTGCAGACGGTAGGACCGGCACCGGGGACCAGGGACCCCTAGCCGGCCCCCGCCTGACCCCGCTGCCGGTTGCAGTTCGGGGACTGCCTGTACATCGCTGTGAACGGCGACGGGACGCAGAGCGAGGACGACCTGCGCCGGACGCTCTTCGTGCTGCGGCGCTTGCTGGAGGTTCACTGTGGCCTCGTCACGCTCGACTCGCACCTCATCCGCAAGGAGTGAGCGGGCACAGCCACCACGCAGGCTGGCATGTCGGGGTGCTGGGGTGGCTGTCCTGAAGTGCCTTCGTGCAGCACCGGGGGGTGGGAGTGGGTGTCTCCAGCTGGGACCCCCACCTTTGTAGCAGGACTCCCTGCCTGCTGGGCTGCGGCTGGGTTTTGGTGTGTCCGTCTCACGCGGGGAGGTGACAGCCACCTGTGCGTTCACACTCTGTGACCGCTGCAGGTTGCGGCCGGCTGATTCGGAGCAGCGGGAGCGTGTGTGGAGCCTGCTGCGGGGCCTGCTGGAGACCTACAGCCACCTGCGGGAGGAGGACCAGAGCTTTGCGGTGGAGGTACCAATGCTCTGGGGTGCCCCTCACTTTTGGGGTGTTCCAGGGATGGGAGGCTGCGTGGAGTCCCAGGATGTGGGAAAAGGCGGTGGGCTGGGGACTTTAGGGCAGCTCCCTGGAGCAGTGGAAGCTCAGACCTGCCCCTAGGGCTGCAAGGCTGGGTCTGAGGGAGCTCAGCAGCCTTCCCCGCCCCTGCACCCCAGGCCGTGGAGCGGCTGATCCATCCTCAGCTGTGTGAGCAGTGCATCGAGTTCCTGGAGAAACAGGTGGTACAGTACATCAATGCCAGCCCCGAGCGTGGTGGGGACGAAGTGGGCCATGCCTTCCTCCTGGTACACACCAAGCTGCTGGCCTTCTACTCCAGGTGCACCCGGCCCCACCACCCTCCCCAGGGCAGCCATTTGTCCTGCCAGCTGACCCTTTCCTTCTCTGGCCTGCAGCCGCAATGCCAGCTCCATCCGTCCAGCCGACCTGCTTGTCCTCATCCTCCTGGTTCAGGACCTGTACCCCAGCCAGAGCGCCGAGGAGGAGCTTGGCCCGCAGGTGCTTTAGAGCAGGATCGGGGGCGCAGCAAGTCAGGGCGCTCCCATGGGGTGATGCCTTGACAGCTGGGGCTTAGGGGTTTCTTCCCTCTTTTTGAAAGCCCACAGCAGGGAATGTTCTCCCTCAGGGACCCAAGAGAAGTGAGAGCATCCCTGTGCATGGCCCTGGCTCCCATGGAGCTGCAGAGAAGGACTCAGATGACCAAGTGAGTCCTTGAGCTGCAGGGTGGGGTGCTGGAAGGGCTGCCTGCATCACTGCCATCGCTGACCCGTCTGTTTTTGGTGGCAGGACACAGATGATCTCTCTGTGCCTGAGGTCTACTACACACCTGAGCCCTCGCCAGGCAGGCACAGTACAGGTGGGTGCCCAGCTGGGCAGCAGCCATGCCCCACACCCCCAGCCCTGCAGAGGCTCCGGGGCTGTGAGGGGGGCTGGAAGGGTGCCCTGCCGTGTTCTCTGCAGGCAGCGAGAGCTGGTCAGAGGGCGCTGAGGTGCTGAGCATTGGGGAAGTGGATGCTGCAGACGTCCAGGTGAGCACAGAGTCCTGCAACACCTCCCAGCTCCACACCTCGCCAGCCTGTCCCGGTGCCCTTTGCGGCCTCTGGTCTTCATCACTGGTCTCTTGCTGTGCTGCAGCTGTGGGTGCCCTGTGTCCCCCATGTTGTGCATAACTGTGACAGCTCTAATGTCCTTCTCTGAGGCACTGCTTACAGTGAGCTGTCAGCAGAGAGGGAGCAGGGCTGCCTCAGAGCAGTCCAGTGTCTCCCTCTGCTGCTGTTGGGCTTTCTGGGCTGCTTCCCTGATGGATGCTGCAGCACCTCACACACTGCAAGCAAACACCAGCCTCAGTTTAAGGCATTTGCAGCCTTTGTCTTTACAACAGGCTTCTTCTCTGCTGCTCCTTTGGGGTCCCTGGGCACTTTCCTCACTGCTGATCTTTCGCTACACGGCCCCTCCAGCTCCTTTGGTTCTGTCATGCCTGGTTGCAGCTTTCAGGGCCATGATGCATCCCTACAGAGCATCCTTGGTGCGACCTGTCTCATCCCCACAGGGGACTGAGCACCTCCCCTGTCTTCCCAGATGGCAGAGGACTTGCTTCAGACCTTGGGGCCTCTGGTCCCTGAAGCTTCAAACCCCAGAAGGATCTTTCTGGATGCCAGCCTGCGGGAAGGTTACTGCCCTTTGCTGCCACACACCATGCACTGCCTCCCACTCTGGCCAGGCATCTCCCTTGTGCTACTGACCAAGGTGAGCTGCCTCTGAGGTGAGGGAACCAAGCTGGACTGAGTCCTGCCTGACCCGCCTCTCCTGTCCCTGGCAGGGCCCCATGACCCAGGTGGCCGTCACCTTGTACCAGCTGCTGGATGGTTTCTTGGTGCTGGAGAAGAAGCTGGAAGAGGGACCAGAGGCGGGAGTCGCACGCTCCTACCCGTTCCTCGCTGAGCTGCGGCAGCGCATGGACAAATTTGTGAAGAAGCTGAGTGGACATGACATCCAGGTGGGAGTGGGGACATGAGGATCCTGTCCTGTTGTCCCCACAGCCTGTCACAGTCCTGTCTCTTTCTAGTTGCAGAACAGCTGGCTGGACTTTAAGAACAAGATATTTTCACGGAGTGAGCCTGGGAGCTCCCTGGAGTGAGTAGGGGGAAGCCAGGGAAAGTCTCCAGGACAGGCAGGGAGCTTTCCCAGCCTGGGGACCAGCACAGCTGTCCCTGCAGTGCTAGGGACCAAGTGTCCAAGCTTGGCACTGTCTGTGTCCCCTGGCTCAGGCTGCTGCAGTCAGTGGCAAACGTGAAGCGGCAGCTCTGCTCCGTGTACCGCCAGCTCTTCCTGACCTCTGCTGGCCACAGCCTGTCCCAAGGGCTGCGGGACCGTGCTCAGAAGCTGATGAGGTGAGTGCATGGGGATGGTCAGCATCTGCAGGGGGCTGCCCCACACCCAGCTGTGCTGGGTCCTGGCCTCTCACTATGCCTCTTCTTGGCAGGGAGAAGCTGCTAGACTGGCGAGACTTCCTGCTGGTGAAGAGCAGGCGCAATATCACCATGGTGTCATACCCATCTCTGCAGCTGGGAACCCAGCCTGGCAAGGGGGTGTCCCCAAGGGGGTAGCGGATGTAGGAGTGAGACCCTGTCCCCCGGCACTGGGATCAAGGGGAGGAATGTAGTGGGCAGAGGTGGTTTCCCCAACGCTCAGGGGCTGTCCTGGAAGGGCACCAAAGTTGTTGTACACCCTTAACCCATCCCACGTACCTGGAGGACTTTCCTGGTCTGGTGCACTTCATCTACGTGGACCGCGCAGCCGGACAAATGATGGCACCATCGCTCAGTGTGACAGAGAAGTCCAGCTCAGAGCTGGGCAAGGGTCCCCTGGCCACCTTCATCAAGAGAAAGGTACTACTCGTGGGGTGGGTGTGGGGTGGGAACCGCAGAAGAGGGTGGAAATTGGAGGGGTTTCTGCTCAGGCTTCAGGTGCCCCTTGTCCCCCAGGTCTGGTCCCTGATCACACTGGCCCGGCGATACCTACAGAAGGGCTACACAACACTGATGCTGCAGGATGGTGACTACTGCTGCTCCTACTTCCTCTGGTTTGAGAATGAGATGGTATGTGGGGCCAGGAAGGGGATGAGCCCCTCTTTCCCTGGAGCAGGGAGCAGGGCTGTAGGCACAGCCAGCTCAGACTCCTCAGCGATCCCATCCCAGCTCCTGCCCTCTGCTGTCATTTCTCCCCAGGGCTACAAGCTGGAGGTGATGGAGGTACCAGTCCTGTCTGATGATTCTGCTCCCATTGGGATGCTGGCAGGGGACTACTACAGGTGAGCAGTTTGCCAGCCCTGTGGTTTGGCACCAGGGCTCGAAGCTGTGATGGCACAGGGGTCCCTGTGAGCGGTGGCAGGATGTCACTGCAGGGTGGTACCAGTGTTGTGGTGTCACTGGGGTTGCACCAGCCCATCTCCCCAGCCTGGTGCCATGGTTTTGCCGTGTCCTTGCAAAGTACTTTATAGATGGAAGGTGGTTAGAAAGGGACAGCTTGTGTGCACTGTACCTGCCAAGGCCCCTGTCTTCTCCTTCCCAGGAAGCTGCTGCGTTATTACAGCAAGAACCACCAGGCAGAGGTAGTGAAGTGCTACGAGCTGCTGACCGTGCACCTGGGCATCATCCCCTCCGAGCTCGTGGTCCAGCAGGCCTGCGACTTGGCCCGGCGCCTCTGGGAGCCATCCCGCATCCCTCTGCTCTGAGCTGCCTCCAGCCACCTTGGGGCCAGGATTAAAGTGGGTGTGTTCCCTGAGTGTGCCTGTTCCCAGAGCCTGGGTTGCTTTCTCAGTGTCTGCGTGCCTTGCCATGGGTCGTGCCTGCAGGCAGCCAGCGACAGGCAACCTTCCCATCCTCCAGCCTGGCCGGGGCTGGCACTGTCCCCTTTCCTGCTCCCCATGCTGCCACCCAGCAGCCTCTGGGGACAGGCAGAAGGTGGGGCTGAGCAGTTGTTTGCAAATCACTGTCTTGCTGAAAAGTGCGTTTCCAGAGCAGGATTTGTAATGTTAGCTTGGCATTGCTGCCAGACTTTGGCCAGAGATCAAGATAGTGTAGCCAAACCTGAGTGGAGCAATGGTCTAGGGTGCATCCCCCTTCCCCCTCACCCCAAAATGTGGGGTGCGGGGCCCTCAGAGGTTTGGCAGGCTCTGGGGAGGTGCCGCCCATCCTGCACCCCCTTCCCCACACCCAGGCTTCCAGGCACCAGTTAGCCACAGCTCTGAGCTTAGCCGGGAACAGTGAGTAAATCCTGAGGCAGCTTACGTGTTTCCCAGGCACGTATGGGCTCAGTGCACGTCCAAACCTCAAGTACAGCTGGGAACAGGGCCAGCCCCAAGGGACTCGGGCAGCCACTGCCCCTTGTTGCTCCCATGCCACTCGCTGGAGCTGGGGACAGCGATTCAGGGAGCACTGGACCATGACAGGGCCTTTGCCCCATCCTGCTGAGCCGGAATTTGCCCTGCTGAGCAATAGTGCTGGATTCAGAGCCCAGCTCATCCCCAAGCTGCCCCTTTTCCTGCTGCTTTCAGGGCTGTGCTCGGGGCTTGCCTGCTCCAGGCGGGGCCAAACTCCCTCTGTGCTGCCGTGCTTGGCCCATCACCCCAGCCACATGCCTTTGGACCATCCCTGGAGCAGAACAGGAGCTGGGGGAGGGGGGCTCTCCGGCCCCCGCCTGCTGCTCAGCACCTTCTTGGAGTACGGGCTGGGGAGCTCCTGGCACTCTGCTGAGCCCCAGGCGGGATCTGTCTTCTTCTCAGCACTGGGACTCGTACCCGGCCCCGCTGCAAGCCCCCAGCAAAACTGTGCCAGGGGCAGCGCCTCGCTGGGGGCAGCCCCGGCGGGGCAGCGCTCGACGGGCGCCCCTGTCCTGACCAGCCTCCCCGCCTCCTCAAGGCGTTCCCTGCCCTGGCCCCCCCGTCCCCTCCCTGTGCCCGGAAGCCCTGGGAAAAGTTCCGCCGCGAGAGCAAAGTCCAGGCTGCCGGACGCAGGGCGGCCGTGGCCCGGCGCTGCGGGGCGATGGCAGCCGGGCTCCAGGGAAGGCTGAGTCTGGTCTGCTCCCCCCGCTGGCTGCAGGGCTGGCATCTCTCCCTGGGGCCATCAGGAGCGCGTTTGGCCCATGCCAGGGCTGCAGCCCGGCTGCAGCGGGAATACGACGCGGTGGTGATCGGGGCAGGTAACAGAGCAAGGCAGCAAGAGTCGAGCTGCGGGGAGCCGGCGGGGACCCCCATCTGCCCTCCCCCCGGGGCATGTTTCAGAGGAGCAGCCAGGTGGGGACCGCAGTAGTGCTGGGCACATTGCAAACCCTCAGGCTGCTCCTCATGCCGGGGAGGACGCAGGAGTCTGGCACAAATTGCAGCCCCCAGCATGCAGAGCACTGTTGGAGCATCTGCCTTGAGCACTTCCGTCCCCCTCTGCTGCACCATTAGGGCCAGGGCTGTAGGGCTGGGGGAGGATGTTCCTTGTCACCTGTATGCCTGTGTCTAGAGCCTGTTATTGGGGTGGCTGTGACAGCCCTATGCCCCGGGCATGGCAGGGTGCCCTATGCTGTGGGCCCATCACCGACACTGGGCTCTGCTCACCTCCCTCTCTTCTTGCAGGGCACAACGGGCTGGTGGCAGTGAGTACCAAGAGTGGCCTGCTGCCTCTCCTCCATCCACAGGGGACGGCAGGGGACCGGGAAGGGTCAGCGCTGTGGGCAAGGGAGGGCTTTGGTGGCAGTGTCCACAGGGCTGGGGCTCCCACAGGCCCTCCCTGGAGAGGGGGGCACCACGTGCAAGAGGGTGCTCAGGTTGACTAGGACATGCCGGCGGGAGGGATGGGCAGCGTGTGCCGTGCTCCCCACAGGCTGCCTACCTGCAGCAGGCGGGGCTGCACACGGCCGTGCTGGAGAAGCGACACGTGCTGGGCGGCGCGGCCGTCACGGAGGAGATCGTGCCAGGTACCCCCGCATGCCCCTTGTCCCCCTGGCCCTGACCAGCCCCGGTGGTGGACATGCCGCACCACCCCGCATCTTCCAGGGTTCAAGTTCTCCCGGGCATCCTATCTGCTCAGCCTGCTGCGACCACAAATCTATGCTGATCTGGAGCTGCAGGTACTGGCACCCACCCTTTGCTGGGCTGCTGGCACCTCTCAGCATGCAAGCAGGGGGACCCTTTTGCCAGACTGTCCCTGCAGTGGGGACATGCCTGTCTTGTAGCGGCATGGTCTGAGGGTGCTCCCACGGGACCCCTACTCCTTCACCCCGCTGCTGGAGGACAGGAGCCCTCCTCGCTCCCTTCTGCTGGGACATGACATGGCTCAGACTCAGCAGCAGATTGCTCAGTTCTCCCAGAAGGATGCCCAGGTACCATCAGGGACATGCACCTGGCACAGCAAAACCCACGACAGGGGGTGCAGTGGCAGGGATGCTCCTGGGTGGGGTATCCATTGCACCCACCATGGTGCAGTCCTTGTTGTCCCCCCTCTGTCCCCTTCCAGGCCTACCCTGAGTATGAGGCATTCATGGGGCGCATGGTGTCGGCCCTTGACCCACTGCTGGATGCCCCTCCAGTGGATACAGCTGCCCTGGGGAAGGGTTCCCTGCTCCAGCAGCTCAGGAACCTGCAAACCCTGAAGCCCTTGCTGCAGGCAGGTACATCTGGGATGCCAGGGAACCTCAACAGCAAGGGGTGTTCGTCAGCACCTAGGGTGGGCAGTGGAGAGCCTCCTCAGTAGCGCCAACTGGGCTGGCAGGCTCTGGTAGGCTTGCTCACCTTGGTCCCACTGACTGACCTCCAAACCCAGCTGGGCACCGGTAGCTGGCCCTGGCACAGTCATGCAGGTCTCACACCACCTCTCCACCCACAGGGCTGGCACTGGGGCGGCAGCTGCCCCGCTACTATGAGGTGCTCACAGCCCCCATCTCCAAGGTGCGTGCTGGCAGTGGCGGGGTGGAGACACCCACTGCCTCTCCCCCTGCCTGCCAGGGTACTGCGGCAGCTCCCCACCCCAAGCCTGGCCTGCTCTCTTTCTCCTGGGCCAGATCCTGGATCACTGGTTTGAGTCAGAACCCTTGAAGGCAACTCTGGCTACTGATGCGGTGATTGGAGCCATGGCCAGCCCACACACCCCTGGCAGCGGGTGAGGGGCCCTTCCCCCTGGTGCTCATGCCTGCACTGTCCCCCCATGCCATGCTTCGTGCTTGGCTCTGCTGCACCCCAGTACCCCACGCCCTGCCCCCCTGCCTCTCCCTCCCACTGCCTGCTCAGCTTTGCCAGGGTGCCTCAGGAGTTGGTGCTGGGCAAGGGGCTGCCCTCAACCCTGCTGTATGGCCCCCACCTATCCCTTTGCTGTTTGGACACCTCTGTCCCTGGGTTGGGCTGAGTCCTGGTGCGTGCTCCCTATAACTGAGCTGACATCCCATGAGCTGGCATGGTCCCACCTGTGGGGGCTGTGGCACCATCCTCACTGCCCATGCAGGGGACAGACCCATCCCCTCAGCTGGCAGCTAACCCGGGGTCCTGTTACCGCAGGTACGTGCTGTTGCACCATGTCATGGGTGAGCTGGAGGGACGGCGGGGGGCCTGGGGCTACGTGGCAGGTGGGATGGGAGCCCTGTCCCAAGCCATCGCCCACGCAGCGACTGCCCGGGGAGCCCACATCTTTACTGAGAAGGTATGGGGTGTCTGTGAGAGGGGAGCTGCCTGGCCATCCCCACAGGCAGCAGGGATGCTCTCGGTACAGTCTTGTCCCCTACACGTGCCCAGGCAGTGTGCCACGTGCTGCTGGGCAGGGACGGGGAGGCGCAGGGTGTCGCGCTGCAGGATGGGACCGAAGTGAGGAGCAAACTGGTGCTGTCCAATGCCTCCCCCCAAATCACCTTCCTGGAACTCGTTCCTAAGGTGCGGAGTGCATGGGGCTGGTGGGGGCCTGGCATGTTGGAATCCCCCATCCACAGTGCCCCTCATAGCCAGCCTCTGCACCGGTGTATCCCACCCCAGGAGCAGCTGCCGAAGGACTTTGTCCAGCACATCCGGCAGGTTGACACACGCTCCCCCGTCACCAAGATCAATGGTAGGTACCAGCAAGGACACTTCCACTGCCATCCCTGCTGAGGGAACACTAGTGCCAGGCTCAGCAAGAGACTGCACCCTGCTTCCTGCATCTCCCCATCCCATGCCCAGTGGCGGTGGATCGGCTGCCCAGCTTCCTGGCTGCCCCCAATGCCCGCGACGGCCAGCCCCTGCCCCACCACCAGTGCTCCATACATCTCAACTGCGAGGCCACCCAGCTCCTGCATCAGGCATTCACTGAGGCTGCCCACGGGCACCCCTCCAGCAGGTAGGAGTGTGTACTGGCACACCTTGGTGCGCTGGGGAAGGGGCAGGACAGTCATGGCAGTGGGTGCTGGGGAAAGAGGTGTGGAGGGGCTGGGTGCCCCTCTGCCTGTCCAGTTGGTGTACTGCTCCCCCAGGCCCATGATCGAGCTCTGCATTCCCTCAGCGCTGGACCCAGGGCTGGCCCCGCCGGGCTGCCACGTCGTGTCCCTCTTCACGCAGTACACCCCGTCCGTGCTGGCGGGCGGTCGGTCCTGGGACGAGCAGGCCAGAAATGCATATGCAGACACGGGTACGTAATGCACACACAGACCCCGGTAACAGCCGTGGGCAGAGCTGCCCTGGAGCTGCACAGGAGCTTGCTACCGTGTCCCCCCAGGCTGCCCACCAGGAGTCCCTTTATCTTTCTCTAGTGTTTGACTGCATCGAAGACTATGCCCCGGGGTTCAAGGCATCCGTCATTGGCAGGGACGTCCTGACGCCACCAGACCTGGAGAGGATCTTTGGGCTGCCCAGTGGAGTGGGTACCACGCATGTCAACTCTGAGCATTGCTCTGGTGCTAGTGCTAGTGGGCACACAGGCCTGGGCCAGGCACAGCCGGCTCAGACGCAGCTCTGTTGGCAGAACATCTTCCATGGAGGGATGTCTCTGGACCAGCTGTACTTTGCCCGACCAGCACCATCCTACTCTGGCTACCGGTCCCCAGTTCCTGGCCTGTACCTGTGTGGAAGTGGAGCCCACCCTGGTGAGCAGAGCTGAGAGCCAGAACCCTCCTGGAGGCCTGCAGAAGGAAGGAAGGGGCATGTGGAAGAGATGCATCACCATCCCCATTTCTGCTTTCTTGCAGGAGGAGGAGTGATGGGAGCAGCAGGACGCAATGCTGCCCAGGTGGCTATCAAGGATTTCAGGCACCTCTGATGAGATTGGTGACACTGACTTCACCAACACAGGGCTGCGACAGCAGCAAGGCCTACTGATCCCATGCAGAGCCCTGCCCATCCCCACCTTGCTTCCCCAGCACCTCAGGGCAGCAGGGTCTCCCGAGAGCTGGGTGCAGGGTGGCAGGGTCCCTTGTGCTCCCAGCTGCTACTGTCACCTTGAACAGGTGGCTGTTCCCAGCCTGCCACAACCCAGCCTTGCCCCAGTGGCTCCTGGACCCTGCATGACCATGGCAAGACTCACTCAGCCCCTGTCTGTGCCCATGGAAATAAACCCTGGCCGGGCTCTGTCGTGAGCACTCTCACTGTGTTTTTTGAGCAGTTCATGCAGCTCCCACTGTGCCATCCACACTTGCTGGTGATGCAGCCCTGGGGGAGCTGTCAGAGAGGGCAGGCACATTTCAGGGTAGTGAACAGGGACAAACAGCCCCTCACCCTCTCCTCTGCTCATTGATGCAGGCTCAGGTGCATGCAGGGCTTTTGTGTGGAGCCCCCCAGCTCCGGGCAGGTCCGGACCATCCTGAGGGGCTCAGAACAAGCAGGGAGCCAGGGAGCTGCCTGGAAACTGCTTTGGCACCTGGAGTCCCCAACTGTCCTCAGTGCCCCGGCTCTTGGTGGCTGTGTGTACAGCAGACACGTGCCCAGCGGCTCGGAAACCACAGGAGCCAGGACTGGCAGCTGCCCCCTCGTGCCTCACACATGCTCCTATTCCCGACGGAAGCTGCCTGCACGTGTTCTGGCCCCGTCCCTCCATCCCCAGGGCAGATGTTCCGTGCTGGCCACTCCTCATCCACAGCAGGCTGGGGGTGTGCCCTTCGCCCGGGCTGCTGCCGGGAGCCGCTGGCTGCAGATTACAGAGCTCACATCCTCTCCCTGCCCTCTTCCTCCCCCAGACAATGCTCCCAATTCAGCCGCCCGCCTCGCCTCCTGCCGGGCCCTAAATACGGTTCTGACAGGGTGAGCTGCTGCACCTGAGCTGGCTGAATCAATATTGACCGGCCAGGAATAGCCCCGCAGCCCTCTGAGAATAGCCCCGCACGCCCGCCCGCCGCCCACGGCTTCCCGCGCACGGGGCTGCCCTGCTGCCGGCCGGCCGCCTGTTTTTAGCTGCTGCCATTGCCGGGGCTGCAGGTGCTGGCACCCACCGAGCCCCGGGGGAGATAAGGGGGGCTCGTCGGCTGACACCTCAGGGCAAAAGGGGACTCCTCTAGCCTGCCACGATCACACGAGCAGCAGAACACTGCTGCGAGATGAGGCTGCCGGGTCCCAGACGTGGGAGAGCCCGCCAGCCCCCTCACTTCTCACTTCTTGCTGTCCCCAGGAGCAGAGGCAGAGCTGGGAGCGTGACCCGGCACCCGCCTGCCCTGCACCCCTGCCAGCATCTGCCGGGGGAGGAGTTCGGGGGAAGCTCCTGGCCTCACACTTAAGCAATTGAGCTCCAAAACGTCGAGACGAATGAGTCACGGGCTCCACTGCTGGCCCCAACCCTGCTCTTCCCCAGGACTTTCCGTGGCCCCACTCTGGGGCTGGCCAGGGACCGATATCGCAGCGGCGGCTTCAGGACATGCCCTGATCCCGGCCAAGGCAGAGGGCTGGGATGAGGGTCCCCTGCGAGGGGGTCCCAGCATTGTGCATCCCTGCACGCCCAGAGGTGCTGGAGGCCCTTGCGAGACGTGGCGATGAGCTCACGGGCTATTCCCGGCCGTGTTGATCCTGGCTCCTCCCGGCAGGATCCGGCTGCTTTGACTCCAAACAAACAGCCCGGTGGCCACCGGCACATTCCTGGCCGGTCCCTGGGCACGGCCAGGGCACTGGGCTTCCTGTTTATCCCCATCCCACGGCGGGGCACGGCGGGCGTGTNGGGCATCCCCAGTCTCCACGTTCCACGGAGCGGGGCTACGGGGACCCTCACAGCCAGCCCGGCTGAGGGATGGCGCAGGTGATGCCCCAAGCCCTGGGGGAACTGTGCTCTGGGCTCACGGTACTATCCCATCGCCTGCCGTGGTCTCTGTGCCCCCCGAGTCCTGGCCCCACTGCAGCACCTCCAGGCATCCTACGCCTGTGTACACACCTGAACCGTTCCGTGAGCGGGAAGGTGCAAGGAGTGTCCCTAGCAGAGCAGCCCGTCATCTCCAGAAAGTCCATGCTCTGCCTGGCCGGGGGACAGCCCAATGCGGGGAGCATCCCTGACCGAGGGCACCGGCACTCGGGGGAGGTCCAGCCTCACGGCAGGTAGGGACTGTCCGGGGCAGCTCAGATCCCGCCGGCTGGGGGAAGGACAGGCTTTGGGGCAGGAACAGGTCTGTCCCAGTGTGCGGTGAGGCAGAGTAGGGCCGGGGGTGGGCAGGGAGCAGGGCTGGGCTCCAGACCAGAGGCGGGGAGGCGGGGGGCCCCCCCGGGGCGGCCCACCCCGCCGCACCATAAAAGCGGCTGCAGGCGGTGCCCGGCGGGAGGCAGGAGCTGCGGGAGCCACCGCCGCGGGCGCCACAGCCGCGTCCCCTCGCCACCACCTTGTCCCTCGCCATCGCCTGCCCCGCACCGCTGCCGGTCCGGCATCGCCATCCCTTGCCTGGGTGAGTGCTGGGGATGGCCCCGGGAGGGGAGATCTGGGCACCTGGAGGGGGGGTCAGCAGTCCCACCAATGCTCTGAATGAGGATGCAGGGGAAGAGATGAGGTGACAAGGACCGGGCTGTGTGCAGGAGGAGACTAATCCCTGGTGTTCGGTAGAGAATCCAGGTGGAAGATAAAAGGGGGCTCTGTGGGGCCCCCACCCATGTCCCGAAGCATGGGACAGACAGGAAGCAACAAGAGCACAGGGCAGTGTTCATGGGGCTGCCCATGGTTGTCGGTGCCTGGGAGGGCTGTGTCAGAGCTGGGTGACCTGGTGGAGGGTGCAGGGCTGGGGTACACTGTCAGTATGGCAGGGACCAGCCCATGCATCCCCCACAGCACAGGGGCAGGAACGTCACCACTGTGCGAGAGGGCATGATATCCCTCCTCCATTGCCCAGCTCCTGGGGCACCAGGGGCTGCAGCTGCACCCCTACTCTGCCGTAGGTCCCCAAGGGCTCATTGTTGGGCTGTCCCCAGGCACCCCACCCACAGAACCACGATGGTGATGCCCACTGGCACAAGTCACGTCCTGCTGGTGCTGCTGCTGTGCCGGATGGCCCCCAGCAGGCAGGAGCTGGCCCCGGTGCAGCTGCGGCTGGGGGGACCACGGGGACCAGCTGGAGAGGGCCGGCTGGAGGTGCTGTACCAGGGGCGCTGGGGCACCGTGTGTGATGACGGCTTCGACTTCCACGCGGCCACCGTGGCCTGCCGACAGCTGGGTTACACCGCGGCCATCACCTGGACCCACAGTGCCACCTACGGCCAAGGGGAAGGTAGGGGGCAGGTGGAGAATGGGGGCGGGGGGTCCTGGCGAGGGCAGTGTGCTTCCCGCTGGCTGTGGGAGCCTGCCCACAGGGCTGCGGGTGCAGACAGCCCGCGGGACGCACTGGATGGGGCCTATGATGCTGTGTCCCCAGGCCCCATCTGGCTGGACAACGTGCGGTGTGGGGGCAGCGAGGGCTCCCTGGCAGAGTGTGTCCACAATGGCTGGGGCATCAGTGACTGCCACCATGGCGAGGATGCTGGTGTGGTGTGCTCAGGACAGCGCCTGCCTGGCAACTCCCCCCAGGCTACCACCTCTGGTCACCTGGGAGAGGTGAGTGGGGGCCCATGGCATGGTACACCAGGGCAACTGGAGCAGGTCCCTCTAACCCTTCCCCTAGCCCCTCTTCTGAACACCCTGCCCTTGATGCTGGAGCCCCACACCCACCCCATGCCCACTGTGCAGGTGTCGGGGCTCACCCTGGAGGAAGTGCGGCTCAAGCCCGTCCTGGCACGGGCCAAGCTGAGCTTGCCCGTGATGGAGGGTGCTGTGGAGATGAAGCACAATGGCCACTGGAGGCAGGTGTGTGATGCCAACTGGACCAGGAACAACAGCCGCGTGGTCTGCGGGATGCTGGGCTTCCCCCGGGAGAAGCACATCAACACCAGCTTCTACCGGTAGGGATGCGGGAGACACGCACTGCACCTGGGCATGGGGCGCAGGTGCCTGGCTAGACACACTGTGGGGACAAAAGGCTGGAGGAGTGGTTAGAGAAGGGCTGTATGGGTGGGTGGGTGTGAGAGGCACCAGTATGGCCTGGCCATGCCTGGATCCCCTTCTTGGGCCTTTGACAAGGGTCAGAGTTGGGCTCGGCAGCATCCAGAGGTCTGTGGGGATGGTCGCCATCATGACTGGTGAAGTGTGGGGGAAAGGAGCAGAAACACAAGTGTCTCTTGGTCCCTCCCACCCTGTCTCAGCCTGGGGCTATAAATACAGCCCATAATGAGACCTTACCAGTGCCAGGAGTCACACAGTCCCGCTGGGACACATGGTACAGACAGGCTTGGCACGGTAATTGCCAGGGGGAAGAGAACATGACGTACTGTGGGGGTCCCCATCTCCTGCCGGGGAGGGCAGAAATGATGGGGCGGGGGGTTCAGAGTCTTGCAGTGTCAGAATGCTCCCTCACCTCCTGGCTCTGTACACCCACAGAAAGCTCTGGAACAGGAAGCTGAAGGACCCCAACTCCAGGTAGGACTCAGCCCTGGGCACAGTGGGCAGGGCACCTTGGGTAGGCACCCAGCATGAGCGTTGGGTGGGGAGAGTCTCTGGCACCTGACCTGACCCTGCCCCTCTCCCTCGGCAGCCTGAAGACCCTCAGCCAGAAGAACAGCTTCTGGGTACACAAGGTGCGGTGTCAGGGCTCAGAGCCCCACCTGGCCCGCTGCCCTATGCAGGTGGCCCCACCAGCCCCTCACCAGCATGCCTGCCCCCACGGCATGCACGCCATCGTCAGCTGTCTCCCTGGCCCCGCCTTCCAGAAGGGCACGGGCAAGGGCAAGAACAAGACCGCCCCAGGAAAGGTGAGCCCTTGCAGAGTTCCACACCCTCTCCCACTGATAGAGTCCCAGAGCTGAGCAGCACTCAGCCACCCCATCTGCGCTTGAGGAGGGGGGTGGCTGTGTCCTGGGGTTGCTGACTGGCTGCTCCCCACACCCAGGTGCTCCCAGTGCGGCTGCGAGCGGGCACCCACGTTGGCGAGGGCCGGGTGGAGGTGCTACGCCACGGGCAGTGGGGCACCGTGTGTGACAAGCAGTGGGACCTGGCTGCAGCCAGCGTGGTGTGCCGGCAGCTGGGCTACGGGACAGCGAAGCAGGCCCTGGTGGGAGCCCGGATGGGACAAGGTGAGGCAGTGTTACAGCATGGACTTGGGAGACCTCTGGGCTTGGAGGGGTATGATGGGGAAAGCAACTGGTTTAATGTGTCCTGCTGGAGAATCCTGGTATGCTCAGGCAGCTCCAGCCTGCCCTGGGATGAGGCTCTCCTCTCTGCTCCTGCCATGGGCAGCCCCATTCCCATAGAGAATGCCCAGAGCAGGGGAAGGAGGATGAGGGTCCTGCTCTGGGATGGCCATGGAGCAGGGAGCACTGACCCTTCCTGTGCTTTAGGTCTGGGGCCCATCCATATGAGCAATGTACGGTGCACTGGCCATGAGCGCTCCCTGGGTGAGTGTCGCTTCCAGGATGCTGAGCAGAATGGGTGTCAGCATGAGGCTGATGCTGCCGTCCGCTGTCACATGCCCCACATGGACTTCAAGAGCCAGGTGAGCCCCTGCCTGCTTCCCAGAGCCTGTTGAACCCCAGTCCCATTGCACAGTCCCTGCTCTCCAAGCTCTGTGCCCAGTGTGGCACAGCATCCCAGAGCAGCCCTGGGATGACCCAGTGGATAGAGGGACACAGAGCAGCACCCCAGTGGGGCTCTGCAGGATGATCTGGTGGCAAAAGCAGCCTTATAGGGAGGAAAGGAGGAAGAGGAAGGTGAGGGAGATGTTCAGCTGGATGTGTGGGGCTGCTTGTCTCGTTGCAGCACTGGGTGGGAGAGCTGGGGGTCTGTGCCACGTTCCAGCTCAGCCCCTCTCTGCCAACAGGTGCGGCTGGCCGGGGGCCGCAACCCCGAGGAAGGCGTGGTGGAGGTGCTGGTGTCAGTGCAGGGGCGGCTGCAGTGGGGTGCAGTGTGCGGTGCACAGTGGGGCCTGAACGAGGCCATGGTGGTCTGCAGGCAGCTGGGGCTGGGCTTTGCCAGCCATGCCCTCCAGGTGAGTGGGTGCCAGCCTGAGGCCAGGACTGCAGGGGTCCTGCAGGATGGATAGCGTGGGCGTGGCGTGGCCAGGGGCTCCGGGATGGGACGGTGTGGGGACAAATCCTGGTGGCAGCATTAGGGCAGGAGAGGAGGCAGGGGAGGCAGGTGGGTGCTGGCAAGGGGCTGCAAGGACTGGTGCAAGCACTGTGCTCCTCCTCTGTTCAGGAGACGTGGTACTGGGCGGGCAGCCCCGATGCCAGCCAGGTTGTGATGAGCGGGGTGCGCTGTGCCGGCACCGAGCTGGCCCTCCAGCAGTGCCAGCACCATGGCCCTGTCCACTGCCCCAGCGGCGGGGGACGCTTCTCTGCGGGGGTCACCTGCACTGCCCGTGAGTAGCAGGAGCCCATGGGGTACTTCTGGGAGGGGGGACCCCCCTTCTCCTGTAGGAGAGTAGGGGGTGCTATGCAGGGTGGGGATCACCTTCTCAATCCCTGCTGATCCTCTCCATGCCAGATGCCCCAGACCTGGTGATGAATGCCCAGCTGGTGCAGGAGACAGCCTACCTGGAGGACCGGCCCCTGGGGTTGCTGTACTGTGCCCATGAGGAGCGCTGCCTCTCCCGCTCTGCTGACAACATGCAGTGGCCCTACGGCCACCGCCGGCTCCTTCGCTTCTCCTCCCAGATCCACAACCTGGGAAGAGCCGATTTCAGACCCAGGATGGGGCGACACGCCTGGACTTGGCACCAGTGCCACCGGTGAGTGGCCCATAGACGGGGCTGGCAGGGAGCTGCCCCCTCCTTGGGCCAGGCAGGGCATGGTGGCACCCGTCCCCAAGAGGCTGTCCCACCCGGGGTAATTAACAGCGTCTGAGCCAGCACTGTCATTACGGCTTTATTTGGCTTCAGGGTTGTAATTTGCTGGGTCCCTGGGTGCTGCCCTGCCGGAAGTTGTGCCGGGGTTGCCTGGGCCAGCCACATGCTCCCTGGCCCGGCACCAGTCCTGTGCTCAGCCCCTGTCCCCACAGACACTTCCACAGCATCGAGGTCTTTACCCACTATGATCTGCTGACGCTCAACGGCTCCAAGGTGGCCGAGGGGCACAAGGCCAGCTTTTGCCTGGAAGACACCAACTGCCCTGAAGGTAGGTAATCTCTGCAGAGCCAACAGTGGCCCTCCATCCTGCTCCCCAAAGGGGCCCTGTGCCTCCCTCACCTCCCCTCCTTCCTGCAGGTCTGCAGCGACGCTTCGCCTGTGCCAACTTTGGGGAGCAGGGGGTGAGTGTGGGGTGCTGGGACACCTACCGCCATGACATCGACTGCCAGTGGGTTGACATCACCGATGTGCCACCAGGCAGCTACACCTTCCAGGTATGGAGATGGAGGGGTGGGGGACACCAAGCTACTGCACCTCAGGGCTGGGGGGTCCCCTCCGTGAGCACCAGCACAGCATCCCTCACCCTGCACATCAGGGTGCTGCTCTGCACCCTGCTGTGCATGCCACAGCCCTGCCTGGCCAGGGCATAGCAGAGGTGCCCCCAGCCCTGCCCCTTGCCCTCCCCAGGTGGTCGTGAACCCCAAGCATGAGGTGGCTGAGTCGGACTTCTCCAACAACGTGATGCGGTGCCAGTGCAAGTATGATGGGCAGCGAGTCTGGATGCACGACTGCCACACAAGTAAGGCGGGATGGGAGCATTGCGGGTACGGCGGGCAGGGTGGGGGGAGTAATGGGGCTGGGGGTGCCACAGGTTTCCTGTGCCCCTGCACGCCCACCCACCCCCAACATTGCTCTCCCCAGGTGATGCCTACGGTGCCGACGTGGTGAGCGATCTGGAGAGACGGGAGCGCCTGGCCAACAACCTGGTGTGAACTCTCGGCATCGGCGTGGTCCCAGCGGCACCGCGGGACAGCCCGACTCCCGCGCCCCAGCCCCCGTGCCCTGGCAGCACCAGACTGAGCTCAGGGACTTGCAGACTTTTGTATTCATTGATGCTGCTGCAGAGGATGGAGATGAGTGCCAGGGCTGGCGGGGAGTGCCTGGGGGTGCCCAGTCCCGTGCTGCCAGCGGGACTTGCAAGAGTGGCCCAAGTACCGCAGCAGCCCTCACCTCCATGGCCCCAGGGCCCCCCAGGACAACTACCTCAGCCTGCCCAGCCCCCCATGCTCCAGCAGACTCAGGACAGTCCCTGGCCACCCATACACCAGTCCTGTCTTCAATAAAGGTTCTGTGAGGTGGGAGCAGGGCGCTGTGCTGTGGGAGAGGGGGTACTTCCTTATCAATCCCACCATCACCTCCTCCTTCCCCTGCGCTCTTTCCCACTACTACCATGAAGCCAGTCCCCAGCTGGGAACAACTTGGTCCAGGCAATGTGTCCCCAGCCAGGCAGTGTCCCCCCTGTGCCACCAGCTCCCTGGCTGTCTGCATGTGGCTGGCATCAAGCAGCTCTGGCTTGCCATCAGTGGTCCCCATGGGCCAGGGCACCCTGGCCCTGAACTGGCTAACCCTGTGCACGCAAGAAGACCCAGCCAGCTCTGTGGCAGCACGGGCTGGCAGCCAGCCCACCAGCCACTGTGTCTGCAGCTGACATGCTGGGCTTTCCCAGGCTGTCCTGGCAGCTTCCCAGACACAGGAGCAGTGGTAGGGCCACTCTGTCCCTCAAAGCCCTTGCTCCTGGGCACAGGGTGGGGACACAGGGTACACCGTGCCCTTGCTCTCTGTTTCTTACCTCCCGTGGTTTCTATCTTTTTTCTTATGACAGGAAATAAAAGGGAATGTCACGAACACACTCTGTACTGTCTGTTCCCAGATCACCAGCCATGGGGCAGTGCCACCCCTCTCCTTGCACACCTCTGTCCATTCCTGCCTCACTGGCAGGCACCAGCCCAGGGCAGGGGGCTGTTAGCACCCGCCTTGGCCCAGGACAAGTCAGGCTGCACCCACATGTGATGGTCCCTGCACGTGGAGCTGCTGCTGGGAACGGCAGGGATGCACTGGAGGGCCCTGAGGCCAGAGACCGTGGCAAGGCACGTGCTGGTAGAGGCTCCCTCGGCCGGGGTCGGGGTTTGAGGGATGCCGGATGGCGGGGAAGATGTTTTCCACATGAGAGCAGCTTTGCGCCCTGAAATTTCCACTGGCCAAGCCACGAGAATCCGGGAACGGCAGCCGAGATGGCTCCCAGCTGGCAGTGCTGCCGGATGGTGCAGGGGCAGGCAGCCACCGCCACGGGGTCATGACCAGCTCCACTGCTGCCGAGCTGGGGGACAGCCAGGGGACACAGGGCAGCCACATGAGCTCTTCAGCGACCAAAAACATGCAAACTGCTGGCAGTGGTGGCAGAAAAGCATCATCCCCATCCTCACCTCCTGTGAAAGGCCCCAAAACCTCAGAGCCTGCAGAGCTCCAGGGTGGGAGCGCTGGGGCACACAGGGCTGTTTTTCGGGTGCTGAGGGATGATGCAAAGCAGAGGAGGCAAAGGCAGGTCCCAGCCGCCAGCCTCCGCCCGGGGGCAGGGCAGGAAGCCCCCAGCCCGCCACGGCCGGGCAGCGTGGCCACATCACAGCCCCGTGTGGGGCCAGGAACACGGCCCTGCCCATGCTCCGACAAGGGCCCTGCTGTTCGGGGCTGCAGCTGCTCCGCGGAAGTAAACAGGGTCCCTGCCAGCACATTCCTGCCTGCCGTCCTGCCCGATCCCGCCTGCCTGCACATCCCCCACACCCGCTGGGGACACCCAGCACCTGGGAGGGGTGGACATCCCCACAGCGGCGCACACCGTGCGCAGCTGCCCCCGGCACGCACACCCTCCCCCGAAGGGAGGTGGAAGGGAACGGGGAGCCACCACCCAGGCAAGCAAATAAAATAAATGGCATTTATTAGCAAAATAAAGGACAGAAACTCTCACTCACGTGGCCCTGCCAGGCGGCCAGGTCCGCCTCACACAGCCCCCCATGCTCTCTGCTGAGCTCCCCGCATCCTGCTGTTGCTCCTGCTGCGGCTGGCAGCCTGCCTTGGGGGTTCTGCCCTGGGAAGGGTGGGCAGTGCTGCCTGACAGCGACAGCATCCCCACAGCACCAGCCAGCCCGCACGCTGCTCAGCCCTTTCGGCGAAGCAGCCCGGTGCTTTCGGACGCAGTGCAGAATCCGTCCCAGCTCTGAGGGACCTGGGCTGAAAGTGCAGCCTCCTGGCTCAGTCCCGGCCCTCCCAGGCATCCTCCCGCTGCTTGTTCTCCAGGCGCTTCCTCTCTGCAGAGACAAGAGGGTCAATGCCACATCCCTATCACCCCACCTCCCCGTGGGGGTGGCCGGAGTCCACCCTGGTGCAGCCCCCTCCCACCCAGCACCCTGTGAGAAGGGGC
Organism: Oriolus oriolus; assembly: GCA_013400235.1. Lineage (NCBI taxonomy): Eukaryota > Metazoa > Chordata > Aves > Passeriformes > Corvidae > Oriolus > Oriolus oriolus. Next base: position 271,982 of record VXBT01008840.1, on the reverse strand, counting down.
ATGCATGAGGAAGGGCCCCCCCATACTCCAGCCCCTCCAGGCATCTAAAACTCACCTTGAGCTTCTTGCAGCTTCCTCCGCTCGGCATCTCGCTGGGCTGGTGTCTGGTTGCTCCGCACCCCCAGGGCACCAATCACCAGCCGCCTGGCCAGGACAGCTGATGTTTCCGGGCGCTCCTTGGCCGGCTGCAGGTACTCTGTGAAGATGGGGGACATTAGCGGGGCATTCTGAGAGGCACAGGGCAGCCGGCACAGCTGTGGAGCCGTGCTGGCTGCCCCGCCCCTCCCCAGCTGTCAGGATGATGTTGCAGCACAAGCACGAAGGCACAAGCTGGCACAGGGCACACCACTCACCGGCATACGCCCTGGCTTTGGCTTTAGAGGCGCGGGTGCCCTGGGAGAGCGGGCGCGTCTTCACCATCAGGTGCTTGGTGCTGAGGGCATCGCGCGCTGCAGGGAGAGAGCAGCATGTCCACGTGCAGGGTCAGCCCCACGCCCAGGATCTGGCTGCAGGAGAGGGATGCCTCCTCTCTGCCCATCCCCAGCTGAACCAGGAGCAGTACCTGTTATGGGGCTAGAGAAGATGCCCAGGGCGTGCGTATCGTCCACCCACTTAATATCAAAGCCTTTTTTCCTGCCAAAGAGAGGGAAGCTCAGCAAGGCATCGGCACCTGACGGGCAGCCGTCTGGAGCAGAGCCCAGGCAGGGAACCCCAGCACTGGGGACAGAGTGCTGGCAGACTCACTGATAGCTGCAGAAGACACGCATCAGGTCCTCGGTGCGGAAATCCGAGGGGAAATCGTAGATCTCGATGACGTGGGGCAGCTCATCATCGCTGATGTCTGGCGCAGCAGGTTCAGCCCCGTAGTAGTTGAAGCGGGGTGACTGCCGGCTCTCCTGGTGCTTCTCACCCCCTGACAGCTGCAGCAGTAGGACAGGCACGGCACTGAGCAACCCACGCCCACCTGCCCCACAGCAGTTCCCAATCCACGGCAAGTGCTCCCCAGGAAGTTGTGCAGGCCCCTGCACCCCACCCCAACACTGCAGATGGACTCGTGGCACTGAGAATTAGGAGTTATCAGCCAGGGTTCTCACACCATGCACTTGTTTTTCCCATTACCAGCATCCCTTCACTTGCCACGCTCTGCGGCTCCGTCAGGGACATGGTGGGAATGGCAGGGGTGAAACAGCACATGCACCTCCGAGCACACCCCTCCTTCCACAGTGATGTGATGACCTGAAATATGTTTGGGGAAGAACAAGGAGCAGGACAGTAACGCCAGGAGGAAAGATTGATGTCTCTCTGCCACATGGAAGCACCAGGCTCAGCACGCCCTGACTGCAGCACACGCACCAGAGCAGCCCATCAGCACCCCAGATGCCAAGATAAAAAAGACAGTGCTCCACTGAGGAGCAACTTCTGCTGGTTAATCACCTGTGCACCTAAAAATTTATGCTTTATTTCTCATTTGAATTTGTCTGACATCACTTTCCAACCAGCAGTTCTTGTTCTGCTTCTCTGCTGGATTAAAGAACCCTCAGTCCCTGGTCCCCTCCCCACCACAGCACTTACTAATGTTAATCAAGTCCCTTCTCAATCTCCTTCTTGATAAAATGGGTTGTGCACCTTTAGTACCTCACAGTGGGGCACTTTCTCCAGCCCTAAAAGATGATGGCTGTAGAGCTTTTCCACCTTGCACTTTTTTCAACCTTTATTTTAAAACACAGGCAGCAGCCTCCCACTGCCACAACACAGGGGTGCAGCCAGCCCCTATTTCCCTCCGTCCCACAGCACTGCCAGGGCCAGCTGGTCACCCTGCACCACCTTCTGCCCAGTGGACCACCCTGCATCGCTTGCTGAACCCTCGCTTTCCAAACCATGCCATGCCAGTGGCCAAGGGGACTCACTGCCCTGCTTCAGCTGAGACACCAGGCCAGGAGCAGTCCACAGCCACTGACAGCTCCCCTGTTCTCCCGGGAGTGTGGGGCTGGCACGGTGCCAGGAAATGGGTACATAACTCAGGCAGGTTCCCACCCCGATCCCCTAAGCGATCATAGCAGAGCACACCGTGGCTGCAAGGTTAGAGTCCATAAATCCCAGCCAGCTCAGTCGATAAAAAGTGCTCATTCCGACAATTTTATGGGGAAGATGGATTCACGGCAGGTGAGGGGGTGCTGCCATAGTGGCTGGATGCCGGCGGAGGGTAGAGCTGAGTTATGGAGCTCACGGGACGGGCCAGAACTGCCAGCAGAACCGCCTGCCCTGCCATCAGCCCCGTGCAGGGCAGCACACTCGGGCACCCTGTGCCTGCTCGGGGGAGGCAAGGGAGCCATTCCCAGGCAGGATAAAGCCCTGCGGTGCTGCTTGAGGGAGCAGAGCACTCAGGTAGGGCCAGGCACTGGGAAGATGATTAGAGAGCAGGAGCACAGAGTGCTGGAGCGGTCCTTGACCTTCACAAATCACCAAGGGTGGCGGGGCAGGAAGGACAGGAGCCGTCTGGCAGCAGGGCTCAGCCACGCGGCAGGCACGGCTCAACAGGTCCCCCGGCACTGCCAGCCCCAGCACGCAGCGTGCCAGCAGCTCCCCAGCCACGGGGCAGGACAGGGATGGGAGCCATGGCACGGCCCCCAGCCCTGGCAGGCATCCTGAGCAGGGTTCACTGATGGATGGACAGACAGATAACAGGGAAAATGAAGCCCGTCCATCACATCTCGCTGCCCTCTGAAGACACACTCCTGCCAGAGCAGGTCAGAGGGGTCCGTGGCTGCTCGCTTACACCACAGCCCTGGGCGGGCACGCACGCACCACAGTCCCTGCTGTGCCGCACCGCCTGATGGAGAGCCCACGGAGCCCGCAAGGAAACGGTCGCAGTGCTTAATTACTCTGTGTTCAAACTGATTTCTACTCTGAATTCGTCCGGTTTCAGCTTCCAGCCAATGGTGCTCACTGTGGTGTTTTTCTCCTGCTAGATTGAAGAGCCATCCGCTATCAGAAATCTCTCCTCCACACAGAACGTCATAAATCTTGCTCTCTGCCAGCTATCTGCATTGCATAAGGATTCAGTTACGAGGAAGACGTTACTAATTTTCTTGTTCTTTTTGTTAATTAACAACAGCTCCATCTTCCCAAGAGCCTGCATGCTCCCCACACAGCTACATCCACCTGCCAAGAGCTCAGAGGGCTCAGGAAGCACGAGGCTCCACATGGGAATCTGCAGGGGACAAAGATGGCAACTTTTGACAAATCCCTACTTCAGGTTCTTTTTCACCCATTTTGGGAAGCTCCCTGAAGAGCTCAAACTTGTCTCAGAGCTTGTGCATGGGGGAGCCAATACAGATCCTCCCTGGAGTGAGAACCTGCACTGCACAGCACAACCTTGCCCACAGCATCCTATGGCTGCACCATAACAGGGATCCTCCCTGACCTTCCTCCCCTGGGGACAAAGCCATGCCCATGGCATCAGCCCACAGAAAGCCAAGGCCACCTGCACCAGCTGCCTCAGAGCAGCAGCGCTGTCCTCCTTGCACCAGCACTCACCACAGCCTCTCGTCTGGGGGGTGGGGGACAGCAGCTGAGGGGAGCACAGCCAGGCAAGGATGGGGATACCCAACGCCCTTCCACATCCCCCCAAATGCGAGCCCTGTATGTCCCACCCACTGTCTCAGCACCATGCCAGGCTCTGAGAGGACACATCAGCCCAAGCACCGCCTTGCAGACAAGGTGGGATCCACGCCCCTCAGTAAATGTGTAGACAGACGCTGGATGTAACAATATTAACGCTGTTTGTTTCTTCAGGTACATTAACGTCATTTGGAAAATACCAGTTTGACGCTACTGATTTAAAATGCAATAAGGGATATCCAGCCTTGCTGCAGGAGCCGAGCTTTCCTCGTGAACGGCAGCAAAACGGTGAGGGCCCTGGCACCAAGCAGCCAACTGTAGTAAATTCAGCAGCACGTGTGCAGGAGGGAATGGCAATGAGCCACAGCTGATTAAGAAGCCATAGTTTCGAGGAAACATCCCGTTGCTGTTTCAATGGGAGCCCATACATCTCAGCCCATTTCTTTATCACCAGCCCTGGTTTCCTGAGGGTGCAGTTGCAGCTTACGGCACTTCAGCAGTTTCACTGGGTGCATTTTATGTACTACAGAGGGACGATCACCCCAGCCTTCACCAGCAACGCAGGATGGGACGGGACAGATGGGGGAAGATGGAGATCCCAGCTGTTTTGGCACCACAGGGGAAGGCTGGCTCTAAGAGCAGGCAGCACAGCCAGCTAGGCTGACTATGTCCTGGGTGCAGCCCGCCCACCCCATGCACTCACCCCAGAGAACACAGGAACAGACATCCCCCACATCCCAGCGGGCACCAGCCACCATCCCTGCAAATCCCCACGAACACTGGCTTGCACGAAGTACCTCCTCCAGCAGGCGTGGATCCAGGCAGTCCCCATCATCGTTGAACAGCACATCCCAGCTCTCCGCGGCACCCGGGCTGGTCTGGCTTAGGGTTTCAGCACTGGCACTGGTCTGTCCTTCCTCTGGGGAGCTGCTGTGGAGACCTCTCTCTTCCTTCTCAGCCTCCTGGTGCTTCTGCAGTGAGCCCCCATCCTCATCTGGCCTTGCCAGCTCCTTGGCCCAGGATGCAGGCGAGATCCTCTCCATGCCATGGCATAGCAGCTCTAGGGGTGGTGGGGGCTCACAGCTTTCCAGAGGTGGTCCCTCCCACGCGCTGCTCTCAGCCCCAGCACTGCCATCCGTGCAGGCAGAAGTGCTGCCCGCTTCCTCTACGGCAGGCACCAGGTCACCCTCCCCCCCGGGACCCCCAGCACCAGCAGTGCTCTCCTCCATGAGAGGCAGGAGCTGGGATGGGTTGCCCGTGCCCCGCTGCGAAGTGCTCCCCGCTGCGAGCACTGGCACATCGCCCACGCTACCCCCCAGTAACACAGGCTCGCAGCTGGCTCCTGGCACACACGAGGTGCTCTCCCCAGGAAGCTCAGCCCTGCCTCCCCATGTCTCTTCTTCCTCCAGCACCCCAGTGGCACAACCTTTGCTCTGCTCTGCCAGGAGAGACCTGTCTTCCTCCCTCTCCTCCTCCCAGGCTTTCAGACCCACTGTTTCCCCCACCAACTGGGGTACCCTGCCGTGGTTGCCCACCCCTTCTGACTGCAGGACAGCCTCTCCCAGGCTTTGGGAGAGGTCCCCAGCTGGGTCTGGGGTGCTGTTCCCCAAGTGTTCCAACACGCCTCTCAGACCTGTCTGACAAACCGGTGTTGGGCTAGCAGCGGGTGTTGGGCTAGTGGGGCCATCCCCAGGCTTGGGGGTGGCCTTCACAGCCCCAGTCTGGGCACTTGGTGGGGATGGAGGGTCAGGCTCAGTCCTTATCATCCTGTGGCCGTGGCTGAGCTCTCCGGGTCCTTCATGAGATGCTTTGTCCCGCCTGTCCCAGGGCCGAGCAACAGCTGGATCTGGGCATGGCTCACACGTGCTGGGCGATGTCTCCTGGCTTTCCAGTGCAATGGTGCAGCTGCCTCCCGTCCTATGGCTGTGCCTGGCAGAGGCTGTCCGCAGCTCTTTTGGGCCAGCATCCGCCTTGTTCTCCCTCCTTGCCACTCTGCCTGCCTGTGTTCTGGCACGGGGGCTTCGCCTCTGCCCCTCGCCGCTGCCGCAGCCAGAGTCCTGCACCAGGCGGTGGTTCTCGGGCTCCCGGCGGTGCCCGACGCGCGTGTCGCCTGCCGCCCGTGCCTCTCTCTCCCGCCGCGCCTTGGGCACGTAGAGGGCCATGTCGGGCTTCCTGCGGCGCGTGCGGCTGCCCTCCGCCTCCTGCTGCATGGTGCCAGCGCTGCCTGCCAAGGAGAGAACAGCGTCACTGTCCCGCCCACAGCCCAGCAGCCCCGGAGCCGAGCACACAGTGGGCAGCCCCTGCCCAGGTCACTGCCCGGGTCAGTTGGGGTCCCAGCACCCACCCTTGCTCCCTCAGCAGCTGGCACACAGTGATGGACTGTGGAGCCCCAGCGCTGCCCTGCAGTAGCGTATCTGCAGACAGGGTTTGGGGCCCGGAGCACCCCGCAGCCCTACAGCCTTTGGTGGGGTGTATCCGGCTTGGGGGAAGCAGGGAATTCCTGACAGAATCACTGAGTCACCTGCCCCGCTCCGGCAGCTGCTGCCTGGGACCCTCCAGCCCAAGGGAGCAGTGTCTGCAGCTGAAGCAGAACACTGAGACCACGCACTACTCAGGCATCAAAAACCACAGAGAAGCCTGAGGCAGCCACAGAACAGCAGAAAGCAAACCCCAGCGCAGGGATACCCTGGCACGGGACCATGGCATGCTGCAGCCCTGCTCACCTGCTGCCCCGTCCCGACAGAGATTTATTTTTCATCATCTTTGGCAGAAGCAGGCACGCCGCAAGCGGCCAGGCCCCCTGCCCCTATAAATATGCATCAGACAGGGTTTATGGAGACGGATGGTGCGGGGGGCTGCACTGTGGTTGAGGGGAAGGCAGAGTGGGGCTGGGCTGGGGCCCCATGATTAATCACTGCCCACTCCGTTTAGGGGGATTCATCACAGGCCGCTGTCAGGTAAATCACTGGAAAAACACCTCTTCAGTAATTAATGTGAAGTGACGGATGGACAGCCCCTGGGCCCATTAATCTGGACCATCAGCGCCGAGCGAGATTATGAATGTCAGGATGCATAAACTGCCGGCAGATCAATAGGGCCAGGAACCCATCCAAGGCTCTCATTTCCGAGGCACCTCCGGTACATTAGCCTCCCCTCCACACAGCCCCTGACCGAGGCGCGAACGCTCCCCGTGGCCCCTCACCGACAGCCAGCAGCGGTGCCAGGAAGGCGAGGGGAGGCCAACCACTGGCTGGAAAGTGGCTGGGGCTGCCCATGCCACGCGGCATCATCCCCTCTTCCTGATGGATGGACAGACCGTTGCCTTGGTATGATGGATGAGTCTCTGGTGGCTCTCTGGAAACCACTGGAAAAGCCCAGCAGGGCAGTACCCCCAGCATGACCGCGGCGCTTCATGCTGTGAAGGTGGGCAGGAACACGATGTGCAGGCATGGGCGCCGTGGCGATGCTGAGCACCATCCCAGGGCTGCCCCAATCATTTTTCTGTCTCCGCAGCTCTTGTCATTTTTTTCCCCCTCTTTGATACACTAATTTTACTGGCAGAACGATCCCCTTTATCTTTATCGACCGCAAGAAAGGAATGTATCCTACAAACCTTCCAAGGACTGGATTAGTCATTTTTCAGCACTGAGGCATTATACATTTTCTCACCGAGTGGCAGCTCAGGTGCCAGAGGGGAGGGGGCACTGGAAGCCCCCCCGGCACCACCGTTTCCAACCACAGAGAGCTTCCAACCAGACTGAAACATGTTCTGCTGAGGGACTTTTCCCAGCCAAGCCCATGGCTGAGTCCCAGCCCATGGCTGATCATAGAATGTCTTGTGGGGGTCAGTGATCTCCCCGGGCTCTGCTTCCTGAGAATTTCCAGCACGGGGAGCAACCAGAAGCAGCACTGCTCCATGCACATCCCATGTCACCTCCAAGAGCCTTTGCACGCAGGATTTATGGGCTCCTCAAAAGCTTGCCATTCACCTTGCCTCACCCTCCAAAGCAGATGGTGCAGCATTAGCCAGACGGCTGGTGCTGGGAGCATCCTCTCCCTGCACAGCTTTGCCTCTGCCTGCCACACACTGCTGGGGAAGAGCTGCTTCCTGCAGCCCGGGAAGAAGCACGGCAAGGTGGTACATGATCCACACAGGCAGGGATGCCGCAGCACTTTGTTTTTCCCCCACAGGGCAGCACAGCTCCTGCCCCCAGCCTATTACACACTTCATCGATGCCACAGCCACGGATCGGCACCGACTGATTTCATGCTCTGGGAAGCAGAGCAATGGCCCTGGCTTTGGGTCTCATTCACACTACGCTAGGCAGGGCAACCCCACCACTTCCAGAGTCTGGGACCAAGCTTGCCCCACAAAGACAGGCAGCGATGGGCAGTGCAGCCCCAAAAAGGCCTATGCTGCCCCAGATGCTGCCCTGTTTTACGGAGCCGCCCAGCAAAACAACTCAGCTCTGTGGCACCAAGCAGGGAAAGGCCATGGCACCATGGTAGAAGTGGTGATGGGAGCACTGCCCAGCTGTCTGGCATGTAAAGACCACCAGCCCAGCACAACATAGCCTGGCATGGCCGGAAGGATGCTAGATCATCAGCCAGGAGGCAGCCAGAGCTCCCTGAAGGCACAGGCTCCTCTCGCACTGTTCCCAGGAACACGCTGCTCGTGGGCAGCTTGTGCTCATGGTATGTGTTTGTGAGGTCTCAGCGAGCTGCCCGGTCATGTGCCAGCCTGTGTCTCTCCTCTAGCAAACATCTGCAGCACACGTGGGCAGTGTTTTCTCCCTGATTTCTCTCCCTGTCCTGCCCAGGAAGGACCCCACAAACAAGAGCAATCCAGCCACAGTGCTGCTCAGGGAACCTGGGAGCAGGCAGGGATGCTGGGCTGTGGTGCTCACGTGGAACATGCCAGTTCCTGGAGAAGTCTCAGTGCCACGCAGCACCCTCTCAGCAGGCTGCCGCATTTCCTGGCAGGGAGCTGTATTTTTAGCCTTCGAGGTTTCTAATTCCACTCAATCCATATTCCCATCGATAGAGTAGATAACCTTAAAGCCTTGACAGTGAACAGGGATGGCAATACTGGGGGACCAGGAGCCTTGGGGGACCTCACGCAGCCTTGGCATGCAGCTCGCACACCACAATGTCACTCTTTACAGCCTGCAGCAGATTGGGCTCTTGGAAGGGGAAAAAAATAACTATAATAACAAGATTAATAAAAAGGCAGGTACAAGGAGATTCTAAACAGCTCCACTGGGGAACCTGCCATTCGCAGGACTCATCCCATGCCAGGCACGTGCCATGGCACACTCACCAACTGCACAACACCAGCCCCCGGCAGCCCGGGCAAGGATTGTCAGAGGTTTTGGCTACCCTGCACCTCTCCTGCTCTCAGCAGAGCTCCAGCCCAGGCCACCTGGCTCCTCAACAGCAGGCAACAGGGCCAGGGAAGGAGCTGGATACCTGGTGGAGACAGACAGAGCAAAGGCAAGAACACAGAGCCACTGGTACGAGGCAAAGCAAAGCATTCAAAGCGCGAAGAGCTGCATTCCATCCAGCTTCTGCCCGCAGCCCCGCGGGCTTTAAGATGTCCCTGTCCCCTGCTGCCAGGAGAAAGACGCTCCAGCAGCCACAGCAAACACTGGCTATTCAAGGCGGTGGCAAAAGTGTCAGAGGCACTGAGAGAGATTTCAATCGTGCCTTTCACTTGCAATACTCTTAGGAGACACCTGGAATAGATGCTCTTAGGAGATACCTGGAACAAGAGAAGGGGAACATTCCAAACAGAAAGATGATTTGTAAGTCAATAGTGTCCCCTCGCAGCTGCAGGGAGGCAGGGGGAGAAGGAAGGGGCAACAAAACAGCAGAAGGAGTTAACAGCCAGAATGCTAAGGGGAATACAAAGGACTTTACAAATATACCCAGGCAGAATCAGCACAAAAGTGAAAAGGTCTATTAATAAACAAGGAGGGATAGAAAATTAATGATGGCTCAAAAATAAAGATGACTCAAAAGGGAAAAATCACTGTTTTTAAACAGAAAAATGCAAATGAGGCAGAAGCCTTGCAAAAACAGCTGCAGGGAAAGCAAAAACAGCATGTCCACACAGACACAGTCACCTGGCTGGCCTGGCCAGTGCGGAGATGAACCTATTAACCCGCTGACACACAGTGCCGAGGAGAAACCAGGGCCCCAGTGATGGGCAGAGCAAACAAGGCACTGATTTTCTGTGCACGAAAGGACAACAAAACCAGGGCTGAGAACAGGATAAACCCTGTTCCTATCCCTAGTGCAGAACTGGTAGTTAAAGGAGCCTGCATACCCAACACAATGAATGGTGGACACTGGCTTGCCCAGAAGAGTTATTTCAGAAGAATCACTGGGCAAAGCTTTTTGATAAGGCAACCAAGAGCCAACTTAGCTGAACTTCAAGTTCTCGTTTTACACCATCTCTCAATCTTTTACTTGAACAGTGAATTATCATTAAATTTGCAGATGATACTGAGCAGTGAGTTGTTGCAAACACCATCCAGAGTAGAGACACCATTCAAAGAATCCAAGAAATGTAAGCAGGAAACAAAGCAAGACCCAGCCTGGGAAAACGAAGGCAAAATAACCCAAAGTAGCTACTCATAGAGCAACAGCAGCCTGAAAATCAAGGCCCAGAGCCCTACAGCGCACTTACACCAGAAAGCAAGTGACTGGGGTGACCACCCCAAAATGCGCAAGAGGCGAATCTGGTCACCAGCATCGTGCCATGGGCCACTCTAGGGCTGTGACAGCCCCACAGCAGGCAGCACACAGAACCTCGCAGGTGGTGTGAATAGACGAGGATGCCGGGGGCCCGCAGGCAGCCATGAAAAACAGTGCCCAGCATCCATGAGCACCAGACAAGTGTTCTACAAGGCATGGCAGACTGGTGCACCGAGCCCCCAGGAATCTGCGTAACTCCCCTGCACTCAAGGGCTGGCACATCGCCCTGTGACTCTGTACAGCGGGCACAGTTATGGGGTCTGCAATGTGCCGTGTTATCCGGGTATCCCGGGGGATGCCTGCCAGCGGACTGGGGGAGGTGGGACTTCAGGTGGGGCTCAGGGCTGGGACAGGGCGCGGGGGGCAGGGCTGGGAGGAGG
>VXBT01008840.1:234570-251448 GCA_013400235.1 Oriolus oriolus | reverse complement strand
CGGGCGGCCCCCCTGGCCCGTGAGTAGCGGTGTGGTTTTGCTGCTCCGCGAAGTTTCCCGGGGACTCCGGGGCGGGGAGGGGCGGCTGTCAACTCCGGCACGGTCACCGGCCCGGGGAGAAGTTGGTGGAGGGCGGAGCAGGACCGCGGGCACGTAGCCTGTCCCCGTGGCGTGGAAGGGAAGCGGGGTGGTGAGCCGGGAGGGAGCGGGAAGAAGGATGGGATGGGCATGGTAGGATGCTGGGCTGGGGGGAACCGTGCTCAAGAGGCTGTGCAGTGATGGGGGTGTGTGCTGGGACTGGGGAGCGCTGGCAGGGGCAGCAGGGCGGTGAGCAGCGAGGGACAGCCCCTCTTTGTAGCGGCACTTGTGCTTGGTCGTGGCTGAGCCCGTGGAGGAGCGGGGGGCAGCGAGCAGAGGGGTCCAGCCATGTACCTGCCTGCGTGGGAAGGGGCTGGCTGTGTGCTGCTGGGCCTGGGCCCCCCAAGGACCTGGTGTCCCTTTGGGGTGAGCTCGGAGGCTAAGGTGACTGCTCATCTCCACACTGCATTAGCTGCTGCTGGCTGAGCCCCAGCCTGCCGGGTCCAGCACTGAGGAGTCCTGCATAGGAGGGACAGGCTCGCAGCAGCGAGCAGACGTCGCAGCAGGACCCGGGCTCATGGGCTTTGGCTGGAGCAGAGGCACTGCAGGGTCTGGGCTGCTTGGGACTGAGCTGCTGTGGAGGGGCACTGCTGGTACTCCGGGCAGCCCAGCTGCTGTGGAAGAGGGGTCTGTGGGACATCTCCTGCCTGTCCTCTGCCCTGGCAGGTACAGCTGTGGCAGCCTGGGAATGGCAGGAATGAGAATATGGTGTTCCTGGGGCACGTGCAGCATGGTNGGTGGCATGAGGTGCTGTGATGTCACCGCTTTGGGGTGCATTTGGGGTGCAGCGAGGCCCTCGCTGCACGATGTCAAGAAACGTCGTAGAGGTGCTGGAGGTGACTGCGGCCCGTGATGGGATATTGCTGCAGTGGTGGAGCGTGACATCACTGGGGCGCGTGGTGTGGAGGGCAGCAATGTCACGGTGACACGCGGGATGGGGTGGCCACACACGGGGAGTGAGCACCCACCTTCCCCGTGATGTAGACTAGGGGCTGGCGGTGTCCATGCGTGTACAACGAGGAGATCTGGGGACAGCATCTCCCCACTTGCGGTGAGGGGTCTGGGGCACAATCGCCTGCCTGTCCCATGGCTCCCTCTCCAGTCCCATCCCACCCTCCCCACGGGGCACTGGCAGTCATGGCAACGCATGGGGTCAGATGAACCCCACGTGCTGCATCCCTGCCATGGGGCCAGCACCCTCCCCCGTGCTGCCTGGCTGCACCCTGCGTGGGTGCCTGTGACATCCTCCCAGTGCCTCTGCCCCTGCTTGGCACCTTGGCTTCGTGTCACTAACCGCACCGAGGAAGCACCCTGGGGTGACCTTGCCACCAGATGCCAGGATGTGACTCTGCTGGAACAAGACAGACTGAGGTCTGCCCTGCATACAGGCAGAACCCCATAGCCTCAAACCCCAGGTGAAGCTTCTTGCTGGGACCGTGGTTCTATCTACAGCATGCTGGGAATGATGAGGCCTTTCTGCATCTGACATACAGAACCTGAGTCTCTCTCCTTTCCCCTCCCCAAAATGGCCTGGCTCTGGGCTAGGCATCCCTTCCCCATGGCACCAAGCACCGGATCCACTGGGAAAAGCTTTTTGTCTCCAATCAGGAACATTGTTTCCTCCTGGAAAAGCTCCATCCAACTTGGAGGGATTTCAGTTGCAGCTGGATAAGCTGGGGGGGGGTACCTGGGTAACAGTCCAGGCCCTGGGGAGTGGAAGCTGGAGTGAGGAAAGGCAGGGAGCCCTGCCAATGGCCTGGGGACAGCCACCCATCGCCTGGCTGTGGCTGGGAGTGAGGCAGCACTGCTCTGCAGGGCCAGGGGCTTACGTGGCAGCCTTGCACCCATGTGTCCACAACGTCAGTGGCTCTCCCCCATGCTTGTTTTGGTAAGCCCAGAGTGGGGCTGTGGCAAAGGCTCCCCCTCCTTCACTGTCTGGCGCTGCAGAGTGACACCCAGGGACTTTCCCATCCCTGAACAACCCAATGAACCCTGTCCCCAGCACATGTGTCTTGAATGGGACCCCTGCACCAGGGAAAGATCTGTGCCCCTGCCCCTCAAGAGCTGTTCCAGACAGTATGGCAGGGTAATGGGCACAGGAAGAGAATAGGAGCAGCACAGGGTAGAGCTAGGGACACACACGTCCACCCTTGAAGCTGTGCCCGAGGTACAGATGGGGTCGGAGAGGAAAGGGGATCAGGAGTGGTGCAATGGAATACAGGGCTCCGAGTGTCGTGGGCAGTAGGGTTAAGGCTTCCTCTGCAGCTGGAGAACAGCCCCTTCCTGACCAGCCATGTAGGCCTGGAAGCTGTTTAGTTGTGGTAGGGGAATCCTGGCCCCCAGAGAGCCTTGGGACCATTCCCATCCCCAGGGGAGGCAGCAGCAGGTCGTTCACAACCCAGTGGGTCTGCCAGGGTCTAAATCTTGGGCACCTTCCCCTCTCCAAGCTGGGCATATGTGGTACCACGCAGCTGCCACAGCTTCCTTAGCTGGCTCTCAGAGTCCGACAGCACGGGGATCAGCTGGCAGTGGGGTCATTCACTCCTGTACAGGGACTCTGTTCCTGGCTGGGGAGGGCATTGCTGCCCAGGGAGGTGGCACTGTCCCCTTGCAGGCCAGGTGCCCCAACCATCCCTCCGGTTTGCAAGAGTGAGCCAGACTGCTTTTTCTCCCAGCTGGAGCGCAGGCATGTGGGTTCATGCCCAGAGCCTGGGGACACACAGCTCGTTTCTGGGCTCTTCCCCTCTGGAGGTGACTGCCTGGCCTGGGATGAGGGGTAGCCCTCCTGAGTGCCATCTTGCTCATCACCTGTGCTACAGCCAGGTCAGAGCCAGCTCCAAAATCTCTGCAGCCTTGCCAGCAGTGCTGGCAGACGCTGTCCTCCGCAGTCCAGGTTAAATGAGCCTCTCCTCCCAGTCTCCTGTTCCTCCCAGCATCTTCTCGTGGCTGCATCCCTGTGCAGAAGCCTTCCCTGGCCAGGCTGGAAGGAGCTCATCCTGCAGAGACCGTGGGAGGAACAGTTCCAGCAGGATGGGGAAACTGAGGCACATGGGAGTAACCTGGTAAAGTATCCCCGTGTTCTCCCTGTGGACTTCCCCACCTCTGGAAGACCAATGGGACAGAAGACAAGCTCCTCAGGCCAGTGAATGCCTTCTTCCTCTGATCCTGCCAAGGGAGCAGTTATTGACATTTTGACTTACCAGGACCTTGGATGCCAGTGGCCCCTTAGGTCAGAGTGAGCTGGGCCTGAGTCCAGATTTGTCAGCACCTCACAGCCCTCCTGCTGCCTCCCCAGTCCCTCCAATGGGATGGGCGCCCAAGGTTGGGCTGCTGCTCAGCCCCAGCTCCCTGGAGTATGATCTTGTCCCCCCTCTGACCAGCACCCAGCACAGTCCATGCATGGGGATGCCAGAGTGACAGTGGCCAAGGGGCGGGTGGTGTGGTGCAGGCTGGGGTGCTGTGGCAAGGGGTGCAAAGAGAGCGTCTCCCATGCAAGGACAGTGGGGCTGCTTGGGCGTCGTGGAGCAGAGTCTCCTCCTGGAGCTGATGGGCTGTAGGTCTCTCCCAGGTGTCCAGGATGCTGGCGTTGTGCCTGCTGTCCCTGGCCTGGCTCAGCGAGGGCTCCCAGCGCAGCGAGCCCATGTTTGCAGCCGTCACCCACCGCCTTCTCCCGCCTGACTACGACAGCAATCCCACACAGCTCAACTATGGCGTGGCTGTCACCGACCTGGATGCTGATGGTGACTTCGAGATTGTGGTGGCAGGGTGAGTGGTGCACCTCACGCCTCAGTGACAGCAGGACTGGTGGCCCTGCAGGGACAGGAATTCCTCTCTCCTCTGTGGTCTTGTGGCTGGCTGGGGGGGGTGTGCACAAAGGTGCGTGGGTTGGGGTCTGCATGCACTCTCTAGTGTGTGTGTGCACCCACCAGGGTGTTGATGCCAGCTGAGTGCCTGTGTAGGACCACGTGAGTGCCCCCATCGGTCCCTGCTCTGTGGGGCAGTGGCAGCTGCCCAGCAGCCGGGGTCCTCCCTGCAGCGCACAGCCAGCGTGTCCCCAAGCCGTCTCAGCTCCGCTGACAGGACTCAGCGCTCTCCGGAGATTCAGTTAATTGGCTGGAGGTTTTTTATAGTCTTTTATTGGAGTGATGGCTGGGAAGGGCTGGCAGGAGCCGGGGAAGCAGGGAGCCGTGTGCTGTGCTGCCAGTACCCAAGCGGGGCTGGACACAGAGCAGCTGCTGCCAGCGGGTCCAACCCTGGTCAGGAAGAGCAGGGGACCATGGTGCAGGCTCTGAGTGTGTGCTGGCACTGCTGTGAGCTGCTACTGCAGGGTGTCTGTGTACATACCACCATCCTTGCTCCCTGGGGAGGCTTGCACACACGGGTGTGCCCACCTGGAGAGTGTTCTTTACCCTCACAGATGCCATCCAGCTGGATGGAGGCACTATGGTGGCAGGCAGTCTGGCTCTGCTGCTGCTCTGAGCAGCACCGAGGCAGGAAAACACGGGCGGCACTGGGAACCCTGGAGGGGTCTAGGCCACCACTCCCAGCTGTGCTGAGTCAAGAAGGCAGCTGGGGTTTTGTAAGCAGTTGTGGTGCCCGTTGTATAACTTGTTTACTGGTGCGTTGGGCAGGAGCAGGCGAGGAGGCAGCGGGATGCACCGTGCTGAGAGGATTTGCCTTGCGTGCTGGTTTCCTTGCCCTGGGAAAGCTCTGCAAGCAGGGACCTGCACCCCATCCTGTACTGCTATCTGCCCGGCCCCCACTGCTGCCCTGGTGTTGCCAGTAATGGGATGGCTGACAGGGTCCTTGGCCTCCATGGACCATGCAGTGCCCATCATGGGGAAAATCCAGTATCACAGCCAGTGTCCCCCCAGGGATGAGATAGGGGCTTTAGTCCCGTCCCCAAGCCTTGGGAAGCCAATACCCCTGCTTACACTCCCAGGTACAACGGCCCCAACCTGGTGCTCAAGTATGACAAGGCCCAGGGGCGGCTGGTGAACGTGGCGGAGGATGAGCGGGGCTCCCCGTACTACGCACTGCGGGACCGGCAGGGCAACGCCATCGGGGTGACAGCCTGTGACATCGACGGCGATGGCCGCGAGGAGATCTACTTCCTCAACACCAACAATGCCTTCTCTGGTGAGCCCTGCTGGCAGCCGAGCCCCAGGCACGGGGGGAGCCCCCAGCATGGCTGCCCGCGACCTTCGGTGTGTGAGGGATGTGTGCGGGCTGGAGTTAATTTCTCAGTTGAGTGGCTCCATTGATTGATGGCAGCACGGGTGGGACACTGAGCCCAGCCAGCCACCGAGTCAGCACTTCAGCTGCCCATCGCCCTTTTCACGGCACCCCAAGTGGGACGGAAGATTCCCTTCTGTCCCCCGGGCTGTCCTGCCACGGGGACCCTGCACTGTAAGTCCCAGCTGTGCCCTGCAGCAGTTGTGCCCTTCGGTCTCATGGCTCTCCTGTGCCTGCTGGACCAAGTCAGGTCTGATCCTGCCCCTCTAGTGCTGTCCCTGCTCCTGGCGTGCCTGTTGTGGGAACAAGACTTACGTGCTCCAGTCTGGCACTGGGAATCCCCAGATCTCCCTGGCTTGGTGCTCCAGCCCAGCTCTGCCCTGCGTCCCTGACCTCCAGGCAGCAGATCTGTCTTCCCAGTGCTCCTAATTACCTGGGCTGGCAGTGGCTGCTGGCACACCTGTCCCTAAATCAGGCTCTGCCATTGGCGCTGTCACGAGCAGTGTAGCTCGCTGACTGTGCCTGCCACTGGATCGATTTCTTTTTTAATTTTTTTTTTTTTAACCTTCCTGGGGATGATGTACAGGGCTGTGCCCCATTGGGACATATTTTAACTTAATGAGTTGATTCTTCTGTGTGTCTCTCAGTGGCCCTTAAGGGTCATGGGGCTCTTGCAGCAGCACCCACCTAGCCCTATGGCACTGTAGGGGGCTGTAGGAACAGCAGATATTTGGGATGCTCTGGAGAAAGGGTTCCTTTTCCACAGCCTCCCTTGCTGCAAAGCACCCTCCTCGGGAGGAGGTGGGGTGCTGGAGCCCACTGACCTGTGCCCCCTCCCCCAGGCATGGCCACCTACACGGACAAGCTCTTCAAGCTCCGCAATGGGCGCTGGGAGGACATCCTGAGTGACGAGGTGAACCGGGACGTGGCCAGCTGCTTTGCCGGGCGTTCCGTCGCCTGCGTGGACCGGACGGTGAGCAGGCAGGGCTCTGTGGACAGCAGCATCTCTGCCCCCTTCCCACTCCCAGTGCCCCTCCAGCGGGACAGCTCCCCTTGCCCATCCCCAGCCCCTGCTTGGGCCAGGGGTGCCCCCCAGCTGCCTGTTGACTGTCAGGGCTGGCAATCCCCCCAGCTGTAGAGACTGTGGATGCCTGTCCACATGGTTGCCACCAGCTGATAAACGTGCCTGTCGAGGTGATTTATGTTCCTGTCACCTGCTCTTTCTTCATCCTCCTCCTCCAGCGGTTTGTTTCCAAATGATTATCGCTAAATCAGGGTGCAGCTGCTGCACGGGACAAAGGGGGCGGTGGAGACTGGGAGGACCTGGCACACGAGGGATGCTGGGAGGGGGGATAACGTGCCCCGTGCCAGCACTGTGACCAGAGAGCTCCTGGAAGCAATGGGGCACATCCCTACTCCTGGGATGCTTTTTGCCGTGGGCTTTGCAGAGCTCTTGTTCAGTGCACAGCAGCAGTGCCTGCTCCCACGGGGCAATAAGAGCATTGGCGGCAGGCATCCTGTGGTCCCCGTGGAGATGAGTTGTGGGTGGGTGGGTGCTGAGGCGGTGCTGCCGGCTGCAGGGCTCCGGCAGGTACTCCATCTACATCGCCAACTATGCCAGCGGCAACGTGGGCCCCCATGCCCTGATTGAGATGGATGTGGCTGCCAGTGACCCTGCCCGTGGTGTCGTGGTGCTGGTGGATGTGGCCGCCCAGGCTGGCGTCAGCAAATACACAGGTACCCGGCTGCTGTGGCCCTGCGGAGGGGACGGGGCGCTGCAGGGCATGGCGAGCGTGAGACCCCGCTGTGGCAGGGCAGTGCGGCCGGAGGTCCGTGCCACGCGTTGGGCTGCCTGACTGCCCCATCTAGTGGCAGCCCCACGGCCCGTGGAAGGGACCGGGAGCACGGGACGCACACCCTGTGCCCACCATCGCCGGGGCTGATCCCTCCAGAGCTCGCAGCATCCATAGGGCAGGCAGCGGGGTTTGGGAATGTAGGCGTAGTGGGGAGCAAGCCCGCCTGCGCCCCATGCTGCCCCACCACCGCGGGGACCGCTGCGTGCCCCAGCAGTACATTGACAACACTAATTAGGAGTGTTGTCACCATGGCGATGGCAGTGATTAGGGCTGGGAGTGACACAAGCGGCTGCCAGGCCCAATTAGCTCCTGATGAGAGGGATTGGAGGTGGGCAAGGATGGGACACCGCGGCGGGCAGGGGGGTGCTTCGGAGCACCGGGTGGGCAACACTGAGGGAACATGGGGAGCACAAGCTCCCGTGGGGCAGCTGTCCCCTCACCCCGGGCTGCTGTCCCCAGGGGGCCGTGGGGTGGCCGTGGGCCCCATCCTGAGCGACAGTGCCTCTGACATATTCTGCGGTAATGAGAACAGCCCCAATTTCCTCTTCCACAACTGGGGGGACGGGACGTACAGGGACGTGGCAGCTGCTGTGGGTGAGTAGGGGAAGCTGGGGGGAGCACCCAGATGCTGGGGACCTCAAAGCAGGGCTGGCTCTGCTTCTCATCTACTGGATGAGTGCAGGGGGAGGGACAGCCCCAGGGACCCAGAGCCCCACTGACGGCTGTGCAGTGGCTGAGATGCATAGGGGCATCCATCAGCGCAGGGATGCAGCCCTGCGCACGGAGGACCGGTCTGGGGACGATGGAGCACATCCTCGGAGATGTGCTGGGGACAAGGAGGCAGGGAGGGGTTCCCGTCTCCCCCTGTCCCCTTGCGGTTCCCCAGGGCTGGATGACCCCTACCAGCACGGACGCGGAGTGGCGCTGGCTGACTTCAACCGCGACGGCCGAGTGGACATCGTGTATGGGAACTGGAACGGGCCGCACCGCCTCTACCTGCAGAGTGGAGCTCCTGGGCGTGTCCGATTCCGGGTGAGGGCTGGGACCCCCCGCACGGATGGCTTTGCCACTGAGCCACCTCGGCCAGGGGGCTGGCTTCACTCTGAGTTGCCTTCGAGCCCCACTTCCCAGCGACGCGGGGACCCGAGGCATCAAAGCAGGACCCGGTGTCCTGCTTCCTGTGCCTATCGTCAGGCTATGCCCACGCCTCGTGCAGGACATTGCCACCCCCAAGTTCTCCATGCCGTCCCCCGTCCGCACCGTCATCGCAGCCGACTTCGACAATGACCAGGAGCTGGAGGTTTTCTTCAACAACATCGCTTACCGCGGCTCCTCCGCCAACCGCCTGTTCCGGTAGGAGCCCGCTGGGGCCGGGGCGCCTGCTCCCTGCTCTGGGACTCGAGCAGCCCTCACAGCACAGCCAGGCTCTCAGGGCTCCTCTCCAGCAGTGCCACGGCTCGGGCTCAGCTAATAAAAGGCGTCGTGACTGAGCCCTTCCTGGCATCATTACCAGTCACTGTGATCGTGCCTGCAGCAGCCCCTGGGGTCCCCGGCACCGCTGATTAGCAGCCGTGTGGAAGCTTGTTCATGGCTTCTGTTAATTGTGGGGGTCAATTCTTCATTACTGCTGTGTAGCACCTCCTTGCCTGGTGTGCAGGGCGGTGGGAGCTGGTTATCTACCCGATGCTTGCACCCGTGGGTGGGAGGAGGGCAGGGGTTTGGCAAGGAGTCCTTTGGAGACTTCTCAAGGTTCCAGAGGGATGCAACAGATGGTGATGCTACTCTGCAGTTCAGACCCAGAATCTCTCATGAAACTCCTGTTGCCCCTGCATGGAGTGGGAATGTGCCAACAGGCAGGGGACAGTCACATCCCCCATCCACACCTTATAGCCACCAGGGCTGTCACCCCTTGATTCTGATTCTGCAGGAGGGGACAGACATGCCCAGGAAGGTTCTGAGGACTGCAGGAGCTGGCATTAACACCCTGTGTGTGTCCTCGGCAGGCTCATCCGCAGAGAGCACTCAGACCCCATCGTGGAAGAGCTGAATCCAGGGGATGCACTGGAGCCCGAGGGACGGGGCACAGGTGTGTCCACCCTGCTCTTGCAGGGGAATTCCATCTGCCACAGCACTGCTTGGCACCTTCTATGCCTGAGGATGTCGCACACCTGGCTGAGTTATCTGCCTGCTCCCCACCAGCAGGCTGGAGCTCCCATCACCCAGGAACAGCCCTATGCTTTCTCCCTCCGCTCATACCCAGCCAACAGCGCCACCTCCAGTACCCCAGAGATACGCTCTTGGAGGGCCCACTGTTCACAGCCAACCTCTGCACTTGGGGGGAGGTCAGGCCTGTGACAGGCACTGCCTGTCCCCCCCACTGCCCAGGGGATGCCAACCACGTAGAGGCCCTTACTCCTGCGTTGAAGTCACCCCATCTTCCATTTTGTCCCTGCGTGGCTGGGAGTGCTGCTGTTGCCAGTGGAAGGCCACAGCAGCAGCCAAGTCTAGTGCTGGGAGACATGGGTCTGGGCCCCAGGCACAACATGATCCTGTCCTTGCAGGAGGTGCAGTGACAGATTTCGATGGCGATGGGATGCTGGACCTCATCCTATCCCATGGCGAGTCCATGGCACAGCCAATCTCCATCTTCAAGGGCACCCAGGTGAGCGAAACAGGGAGTCCTTGTGTCATACCCATCCCTTCTGTCCCTCCCAGCTCAGTCTCTCTGCTCCCTTCTCCCTCGCAGGGCACCCGCAACAACTGGCTGCGTGTCATCCCCCGCACGCGCTTCGGGGCCTTTGCACGGGGGGCCAAAGTGGTGCTGTTCACCCGGCGCAGCGGGGCCCACCTGCGCATCATCGACGGCGGCTCTGGCTACCTCTGTGAGATGGAGCCCGTGGCACACTTCGGACTGGGTGAGCCAGAGGGTCAAGGGGCTGCCTCCACCCCCAGCCTTCCCTGGCACTCCCCAGGGCAGGGGCCGTGTTTGCTGCCCCAGTGTTCTGCAGCACAGTAATCATCCGTGCCTGTCACCCTGGGTATGGTGGGCTCCGTGCAAGGCTGTGGGCAGGGTGCCCAGCCACCGCAGCTGTGCTGCAAGGGGCAGCTGCCCGCTTCCCCAGCCCCTGCCTGCCGCTTTGCCTAGGCACTAGAGCTTTCCCCGCCCTTCAGCCCTCCCCTGGTGCAGCCTGTCCAGCAGCCAAGCCTGCAGGGGTGTCCCTGCCCACCGGCAAGCCATCGCATTGTCCCCGTGTACGCCCCTCAGAGTACATCCGTGTGCGTGGGCTGCCCGCACGAGCACCTGGAGCTGGGCACAGGGAGCAAGGGGAGGCTTTGCCCCTCCCATCCCTACCACCCCGCTGGCCTCCTTTCAGCCCCTGCCCACCCCGGAGACCCTCCCTTTGACGGGCTGCCCGCCCGCAGGGCATGACGAAGCCAGCAGCCTGGAGGTGACTTGGCCGGACGGCCGCGTGGTGTCGCGAGCTGTGGCGAGCAGTGAGACCAACTCTGTCCTGGAGATCCCCTACCCGCTGGATGTGGAGGAGCCACTCATGCCTGCCCCGCTGGAGGTGAGGGCCAGGTGTGGGTGTAGGGCGCGAGACTTTGGGGACAGGAACGAGGGGCTGGGCTCTGCTGGCTCAGTGGCTGCCCAGGGCTGATTCCTCCCCCTCCCGGCGGTCTCTGCTTCTCCCCACATGCAGTGCGGGCAGGGATTCTCCCAGCACGAGAATGGACGCTGTGTAGGTGAGTGGCTGCTGGAGGCACAGGTGTGCCTGTGCCCAGGATGCTGTAGCATAGCCCCATGGGGGACACTCTGAGACGAGGAGGTGGCTGCCTGCCACCTGGCTCCCTGCCAGGTACAGCTGCCTGCCTGGCGCACGGCCTGGGAGTGGGACAGCAGTACAGCTCCAGAGGGGCACCGTGGTGTCACAGGGAGCAGCGAGAGCGCTGTGCTGGGGCAGGAGGCGTGGCTGGCATGTGGCAGGCTTTGTGCGGCAGCCATGAGCGATGGAGGGGCAGCAGGGATGCAGCAGGGTGGCTGTGGCTGTGCTGTGAGCCTCCTGGGCAGAGGCATGGCTTATGCATGGCTACCACTGGGGTGACCATCCAGTGTACGGGGGGAACTGGAGGGGCTGGCAGCCCCAAGCTCTCTGCCCAGACATCTCACACTGAGGACTCTCCCTCTTGCAGACACAAATGAGTGCACTGAGTTCCCCTTCATCTGTCCCCGGGACAAGCCCGTCTGCATCAACACCTACGGCGGGTACCGCTGCCGCAGCAACAAGCGCTGCAGCCGAGGCTTTGAGCCAAACGAGGATGGCACAGCTTGCGTGGGTGAGTTACAACTGGGACACCCTGACTTCATACCAGCCACCACCTTGGGATGCTGTTGCACCCCTGACAAAGGCCAAGCCACAGCCTGCAACCTGTCAGGTGGCAGCCCAGCCACCTCCACCCTGGTTTTGTGTCTGTTTGTCTGTGCCTCCCACTGAGCTGCCACTGACTCCCCTTCTCTTTCTGTTTTTCTCTCTTGTCCCTTCTCTCCTTCTCTGTGCAGCTCAAGTGGCCTTTTTCGGGGGATACCCCTCTGCTGGGAGCTGGCCTGGGCCCCCTCACACTGCCCTCCTGCCTCTAGTCCTTGGACTCTGCCTTTGCCTCTATGCACTTTAACCCCTGCCCATAACGTGCCAGAGCAGCCTGGGCAGAAGGATGGGCCGGCCTCTGCCTGTCTCTTTTTCTCTTCCTGTCCATGTTGGACCACCCTGGAAGTGCTGGCTGGGATGTACTGGGGTGACCTGCAGTGGGATGGGCACAGACCTGGCTGTCCCGTGCACCATCTCTGGGAAAGCAGCCCTGGAGCAGCCTGGCAGCGCCCCTTCCCCAGCACCCCACTGCCCCAGTGCTACTCCTGCCGTGCTGGCACCTCCCCGGTGGTCGCTTGCTCTGTCGCCTCGATACCGTACCATGTGCCTGCTGGTTTGGCCTGCGACGTGTGTGCTTTGCCTGCCCCCTCCTCGGTGACGGGGACCACCTCCCCAGCCCTGGCAGAGGAGGGTCTTCCCAGCCCTGCAGGGGCAGGACCCTCCTGGTCTGTTTTTTAACGTATTGACCCTACTGTTTGGAGTCGGACCCTGCTTAGTCCCAACAGTCTTCCAGCCCCTCTCCTAGAGAACCCCCAATAAACTATATCCCATCTATTAACCTGGTCTGCTGAGCTCTGCGGGGCAGGGCTGTGCTTGTGCTTCTGCCCACCCTGCCCTGGGGCTGCACAGGGAGGGAGCCCAGGCTGGGCAGCACCCCTAGCCTGCCCCAGCTCTTCCCACCCCAGGGCTAGGAGCTGGCTGGAAGGTGATGGTGGCCCTGGTCCAGCTCTGCACTGGGGCCACAGGCAAATGTGCAGCTCTGGAGGGGCTGGGGTGCAGCAAGCAGCCCTGCCTGCACCCCAACAACAGGGCTGTGCTGTGTGCTATAACCCCACACTGCTCTCTTCCCCACCACCAGACATCGACGAGTGTGCTCAGGGCTTGCACAACTGCAGCCAGCTCTGCATCAACACCCCTGGGGCACACACGTGCCTCTGCCACCCAGGCTTCCGTCCCCTTGATCCGGCTGCCAGCCGGTGCCTGGGTGAGTACCTGCAGTGCCCAGCTACCTGCCGCTGCGGGGTGCTGCCAGCTCTGGTGCTGGAGGGCAGGATGGACAGGCTCTGGCTGTGCAGGAGTTGGTGGAGTAAGGAGACATCTGCCACCCAGCAGCCTTGGGCCCAAGCAGTGGCAGGATCACCTGCCTTTTGTCCCAGGTTCACCCAGCCCTATAGCTGCCCCCATCATGCCCTCTCCATCCCTTGCCTTGCCCGTGCCAGGCAACCCCTGTACCCTTGGCACAGCTCTGACCTTTTCTCCTTCTTTCCCAGACATAGATGAGTGCCAGGCACAGCCTGGCCCCTGCGAACATATCTGCCACAACAGCCATGGCTCCTTCCACTGCCACTGTCACCACGGCTTCTCCCTGGCTGCTGGGGGACGCTGCCAGCACAATTAGCCTGCCCTGGCACAGCCAGGTCTTCCCTGCTACCCCCAGCACTGTGCTGGTTGCACCTGATACCAACTGAATAAACCCTTTCCTGCACTGTATTCCTTGTGTGTCCCTGTCCCAGGGCCACATGACTGCTACACCAGTTTGTCCCTACTCCCCTAGACTGCCCCCTCCACCCCATCCCCTCCCTTCCCCATGCTCACCCTCGTGGGGCTCTGTGCAACCCAGTGTGAGAAGGGATGCCCAGTCTGATTCTGAGCCCCCACAGCGTTGTCCCACTCCCCTCTCCACCACAAGAAGATGCAGGGCAGGCACTGGGGGAAGANGGTGTGCTCCAGCAGGAACGTTGAGGCCAGGGCCACCCCACACACACGTCATGACCGAGCCAAAAGGAGTCCTACAGGGCCAAGTCCTCCCTCCAGGTCCCCAGGAGAGAAATGCCAGCTCAGTTCAGCCCTGCACCCAGATAGGAATTCTTCTCCTTGGGGTGCTGGATGTCACAGGAACCCTCCTATTTCCCCCTATCTGACCATGAACCTCCCCACCTTGCAGCCAGGCCCAGGTGCCCCCTGAAGTCCCCTCTTAGAGGCCAGGTTGAGAACTGGGGTGCTGGTGGCAGATGCATGCAGGACATGTGGGCATGGGAGGGCTCAGCACTGTGAGAGGAAGGGTCCTTGTGGAGCTGCTCCACTGGGCACCCTCCCTGCATTAGGGCAGGTCATGGGGCAGAGTTGGCAGGGGGCTGCTGGCAGCCAGGCACAGGCAAGCTCTGCCAGGACTGGGCGGGGAGCCTGCCTCACCTGTGCCACAGCTCAACCCTGTGCTGGGCCATGAACGAGCCCAGGGCACATGGCACAGGGGCAGCATCATGCCCAGCACTGCATCTCCCTGCCCTGGACACTGGGATGGACCTGGGTCCAGCTGGGGATGGCAGCAGGGCATGCAGGGAGCAGAAACAAGTACCCAGTGTCATGGCAGTGCTGAAGGATGCTGCTGGTGAGGATGCAATGCCAGACGGGGGAGGGGGCCAGGGGAGCAGTAAAGGGGCAGCATATGGGGCAGAGCTGGGGTGAATGCATGGCCCATCATGCAGAAGAAGCAGCACCAGTGCTCTGCCAGGCCCCCTGAACAGTGGACAAGCAGCAGCTGAGCCCACACCACAGCACCAAGAGCAGGGTCCCCCAAGGAGGGGGTGCAGAAAGAGCTGTCAGTGTCTGTGGGCGTGGGGCTAAGTGTGCGTGCCCTGCTTAGCAACGCCTGAGGCTTTGCCAGTCCCAGTGCTCCCCAGTGCGCGGCGACAGGGACACTGCCAGCTGGGACTGCCCGCAGCACGGCAAGCTCCTTTCGCCTGGGGCAGGGGCAGCAGCACCAAGCACATGGAGGGCTGTAGAACCCCCTTGGCAACAGTTTGGCTCAGTGGGAAGCACCTGGGATGCCCCAGCACCAGTCCCTGCGCACACTGGGTCCGAGCAGGGGCAGACCCACTGCGGGGGACAAAGAGCAGATGGGGGTGGGCAGCCCCGCTGGGTAGCCCCGGCCTCCCCATCCTGCTCTCCCTGGGCTCAGAAGCGGGTGCTCTGGTAGTGCAGCCTGCGGAGCTCGGAGAGGGCACTGTCCCGGCAGTACGAGTCCCTGCAGGGACTCCCTGCCAGTCACCGGCCCCCCGCCCCGCCCCCGCCGCTGCTGCTGCTGGAGCTGCCGCTGCTGGAGCTGCCGCTGCTGCACCGGTCCTCGTAGATGGAGATCTCGATCTGGGCCCTGCTAAGGATCATCGGTGACGTGTGCCAGCCCACGTTGCTCAGCACCCACGCCCAGTCTCTCTTCACCCCTTGCCATCCCCCGAGCACCCCGCTGCCCAAAGGATACGACTCTCATGCCACGCTCCAGGGGGTCAGTGAGCAGCAGCCCCCGTGGTGCATAGATCTTCTCATTCTGGTCCTGGATGTACTTGGAGATCTTCTTCAGGACCTGTCGGCACAGGGAGGGACACTCAGGGCCTGCCAGCATCGCTGTCTGCTCTGGCCTCCAGTGCCATGCTCCCTGTGACACCCCTGAGCCACGCCTGTGCCCACTGCCAGCTGTGCCCATCCCTGAGCCCTCCCCTGCACCTCAGCACCTTCTCATAATGTGTCTCCATGCAGAGAAAGATGAAATAGGCAGTGGCACAGGCCAGGCACCCCTCGAGGTATGAGCTGCCCCCAATCTTCTCCGCCTCGGCGTAGAAGCCGTTTAGGGTTTTCACGGTTTCCTCAAAAAGTTGCCGCTCAATCTAGGACAGAAACCAAGGTGAAGAGGAGTCTGGCCAGGGACAGACTCCCTGCATTGCTTTGTCCCCATTCCTGGGGGCACTTGGAGAACACTTAACCCTCTCCTCTCTGCCCAGCTGATGCCTCAGCTTGCAGGCCCCTGCCCACCTCCCACCCGTACCAAGACCTGCTGAGCCTGCAGCCTTCACCAGAGCCTCCCAGTCCCCAGGAGCACCAAAGTCCTTGCACACCAGCCAAGGCAGCTGTGATTTCATGCACCCAGAAGCATTGGCTGGCCCAGGGCCATACAACACTGCATGAGTCCTCACACCTTCAGACCCTTCTTCCCACTGAGCCCCCATAGGGCACTGCCATAGGGCACCCCCCTACCCTGACGATCTGTCAGACTCCCTACCCGGCTCTCCAGCTCAGGGGGAAACTTTGTCTGGAACTGGCATGTGGTCCCATCACTGTAATCCCGCTGCACGAAGACCTTGGTGGCCAGGGACGCGCTGCGCCGCAGCTCCTGCAGGCTGTGCACCTGGGGGCAGAGGGTGAGACAGGGGGCTGCAGCCAGGGGTGCTGGGCATCCCTGCTGGAGGCCTGGAGGCCTGGAGAGCAGCGCCATTCCCCAGCGTCAGGGGCTGCAGGCTCACACAGCCCGGGGCAGGGAGCCCCTCGCATAGGCTGTGCCATGCCAGGAGCACAGCTTGGCGCTGGAGGTGCGAGGCCAGGGACGAGGGGAGGATGGTGGCAAGGGGAAGATGCTGTGGCAGCCCCCTGCTCGGAGTGAAGGTGAGTGCGTGTGCTCTCGCCCTGGGCTGGTGTCCGGGCTCACCCCCAGTGGTTCCTGCATGCAAGAGCGTGCGTCGCCAGTGGGCCACAACCCGGGGAGGGGACAGCCCCCTGTCCCCAGCAGCGCCCCAGCACACAGCCAACCCAACAGCTCCCAGGCAGGAGCAGGGACTGGGCAGCGGGGCTGCAACAGTGGCACAGCGGGTGGGCAGTCTGCCGTGGGGCGTCTCATGAAAAGGACCGGCAGCCCCGGCAGCAGGTGCCAAGTCCTGACCCGCCCCCCCGGAGTGTGAGAGCCCGTGCCAGCCCCCGAGCTGCGGGTGGTGGGGCAGCTTTGGTGGCTGGAGAAGGGGATGGAGGGACC
Source organism: Oriolus oriolus (assembly GCA_013400235.1). Lineage (NCBI taxonomy): Eukaryota > Metazoa > Chordata > Aves > Passeriformes > Corvidae > Oriolus > Oriolus oriolus. The sequence goes on along the minus strand of VXBT01008840.1, from coordinate 234,778 downwards.
AGGTTGTGCCAAGGGCGGGCATTAGGCCCCTCCCTGCCCTTCCCGCGGGTGCCAGGGGGCTACTCCCTGCTCCGTGCCCCACAGACCGCCTGACGCTGTCCCGCGTCCGACCCACGGCATCTGGGAGAAGAACCCCCAGCCCCACAGCCCAACCCAGACACACGCTCCTCCCTTCACCAAAGGCACCCTGCAGCCACCCTGCATCCCC
>VXBT01008840.1:213032-234159 GCA_013400235.1 Oriolus oriolus | reverse complement strand
CTGCTGCGCGTCCCGGGGGTCTGGCACTGCGAGCGCCGGAGCCCGGACACCTTTGGGATGCGGCTGTAGGTCCCTGGGGGGAAACTTGGCCGCCGAGGGGGTCCTGCCGGAGGTAACAGAGGGTCTGAGCGGCCGTGAGGCTGGACCGGCAGGGATCTGGGGAGTCGACCGTGGGGCTGGCAGACCGCCGTGCCAAGGGGGCTCGTCTGAAGCTGCTTGCGAAGGAGTTGCAGCTGGTGCTGCGATCAGAGCGCGGGCAGACATCAAAGAGCAGAGCTAACGAATTCCCTGTTATCTCTGCCCATTGACAGCTCAATTAGAGCCGGAGAAATGCCAAACGGGGGGAACAGAGGCTCTCCAGAGAGGCGGAGAAGGGGGGCTCCCAGCTGGGGCTGTGGTGGGGTGAGGGATGCGGTAGCTGGGCACAGGGCCCTCAGCAGGCAGGAGAGCAGCCAGCCCTGCCCTCAACACCTGGGCGATGCTGGAGGCAGCGCAGGGCCCTGCTGGAACGTCTGCTCTGGCAGCAAACACAGCTAACACAGCTGACACACATCTAACACAGCTGACACACAGCTGACACACAGCTAACACACAGCTAACACACAGCTAACACAGCTAACACACAGCTAACACAGCTGACACACATCTAACACAGCTGACACACAGCTAACACACAGCTAACACAGCTAACACACAGCTAACACACAGCTAACACACAGCTAACACAGCTGACACACAGCTAACAAACACACAGCTAACACAGCTAACACACAGCTAACACAGCTAACACACAGCTAACACACAGCTAACACAGCTAACACACAGCTAACACAGCTGACACACAGCTGACACAGCTGACACACAGTTAACACAGCTGACACACATCTAACACACAGCTGACACGCTAACACACACAACTAACACAGTGAACACAGCAAACACGGCACAGCCAGCTGCCTGCAGCACAGGGGTAGCTCTGACTCCTGCTCCCTGCCCTGAGCACCAGCCCAGGCTTTGGGCAGAGCAAATGGAGGCAGGGCCTTGGGGTGGTTGGTAGGCAGCCCCCTTTTTCTGGAGCATGGCAGGGTTTGTGACCAAGGGACCAAAGGACACGTGCAGTCAGGGACCCCAGCTGGAGGGCTCATCTTCTGCACAGACACAAAGCCATGGATCCCATCACTTTTGGGGAAACCTGCTGCTCCCATGGTTCAGAACGACCCTGCCAGCCCGCACCCCAGAGCAGTGAGGTACACCCTGCCCTGACAGCGCCACAAAACCAAAGGACACCCCTTGAGAGGGTGGTGTGTGAAGTCTCCCATGCACCCAAACACGTGCATGCACACTGGCACAGGCACTCGTGCATGCACTCAGATGCCCACATCCGCCTGTGCACCCCATGCACCCCAGGCACACACCCAGGCGCACATGCAGTGTGCTCACACACCTAAGCCTGTCCTCAGATGTCCCCAAACCCAGACCCTGCATCCCATCTCCTTCCCGTGCTGCATGCCACTGCCACGTCAGTGCTCGCCTGCCCGCCTGGCAGGTCCTGCCTGTTGCCATGGCAATACCGTGCCTGCCAGGAGATGAAGTTTGCTCTCCTATGCTGCAGTGAGGGGCCGAGAGCAGCGGGGGGATCAGCTCTCCCTGCCACCCCAGGCTCTGCCCATCATCCTGCACCCTGTAGTGTTGCCCCAGGGTTGTCTCCTCTGGCTACACCAACACAGCCAAGCACAGGACCCTCAGTTCTGGCCTCCATATGCCTCACAGGCCGTGGCCTGCTGTCTGCATGTGTCAAGGAGTATCCTGTGGTGGGACATCACCCCACCACAGGGAGCCACCTCCTGACAGCCATACTGCCCAGGACCAAGCCTTGTCCAGTGGCCAGCAGGACACGGACCTGTCCCAAAGCACTCCCCATCACCACACAGACCCTGGCCCTGCCTGTAGTGCCTGCAGACCCTGTCATCTCCAGAGCCCAGTGGGGTCTGCCAGCTCCCCCGTGCAGGGTGTGATGTCATGGGCTTTCCAGTTTTAGCCAGAGCAGGGACACACCCTGCTGGTTTCCGTGCAGAAGGAGCAGGCTGGTGCTATGCCATGCCGTGCCATGCCGTGCCATGCTGTGCTACAGCTTCCAGCAGGGCAGGTCAGAGGTGGAGGGGGGCTGGCATAGCCAGTGGAATCCCAGGCAGTAGGAGCAGGGACAGCAGGGGCTTGGGGCAGCCTCAATGTGCTGCATGGCCCTGCTGCCCTCCCCAGACCCCGGCACTGTGAGGGGGACTGATGCCATGATGATTTTTTGCCTTTTCTTTTTATATACCTTTTATGGATTCTCAGTATCCTTAACATACATACTTATAATTCTTTAAACCTACTATCTTAACATAGTCCTAATATTGTACTAAGCCAAAAAATCAAACATCCTAAAAACCTCATAATTAAAAACCAAAAAAACCTTACACTATCTTAAAAAATCAAAACCCTCTCTAAAACATATCCTATAAATTAAAATTAAACCCATCTGAAAAAAAAATACTTTAGAATAAAGAAATGTCATGCCATTCATTAAAACCTCTCATTAAAACATCTTTGTCAAATATACTAATTTACAAAGTCTATAAAATTATATACACAATATACCATAAATATGCATTTCAACTGTTACACCATAAAAATCCATATTAAAAACTGAAATAAAACTCCTTTTATCCCTTAACCATATCTAACTCTTAATTCTAAAGTCAGGAAAAAGGCATCAGGACTGGCAGGGCTCTGACCCTTCTGCTCCATCTGCTCAGCCCAAAGGGGCCATTTTTCAGGCTGCCCAGCAGCAGGGATGGGCATAGCTGGTGCCAGAGCTGCCTCTACTCCCCTGCCTGGCTCATCCCTCGCACCTGGAGTGAGGCTGCTCTGACCTATCTTGCCGACAGACCCCACAGATCTCTGCCCCCGGCCCTGGCTAACCTCCCAGAGCCCCTGCCCCTGGCCCCGTGGGACAGACGTGGGGCACACTTGGTAGCCCGATGGCCAGCCCTCAGCAGACAGTGTGCCTGTGCCCATCACACCACAGCAGGCATGGCCCAGCAGTGCCCCTGCTCCAACCCCTGCGCTTGGCTCCCAGACCAGGGCCAGGGGGTGTCCCTAGTGTGTCTCTGGGTGCACGGCGCTGCACCTCATGCCAGCATCTCAACCCTCCCTGCAGTACAAGAAGGATGACCGGGGGCCATGGAGGACAGCTGGAGCCCTGCAACCAGCCTGGGATCAACCCCTGGGGCTCCATCCTGCACCCACTGTCTGTCAGAGCTGTCAGCAGCTCCAGCTCTGCTTCAAAGGGGCCACAGAAGGGCCTGGCAGCTGCTTCTCCCAGCACTGGAAGTGCTTTCAGTAATGGTGGGGAGCATGAGCTCACCGTCCCAAGTGAGGACAGCGGTGACATTTGGGAGGCACAAACACAGCGTGATTAGCTGATAACCTTTCCTGAGAGATCCCAGGTGTGTGCACCTGGGAGGGAAGAGGAACGGGGACGTGGCCCCCACGCTGTGAGCCTCTGCAAAACAGCTCCGAATGCCCCAGCCTGCCCCTTCACACAAGACATGGAGAGTGCCCCAAACTGGGGCCACTGACCCCACGGACTGGGCACCCTAAGTGTGGACACTCCTCTGTGGCACCTGCAGTCCAGCTGTGTCCATCCGAAGGGGTGGTTCTAGGGCTCCCATTGCACTGGGAGCCCCCGCAGAGGGTGGGGGCAGCCCCCCAGCACATCCCACAGGAGTCCACAGGCGCTGGGAGACACAGCATCCTCCTGCACACACGCAAGCAGAGGAGGATGTGGTTTCAGAGCAAGGTGCCAAGGTCTGGCAGTAGCAAAGGTGCCAGCTGGGAGCAGGGACTGTGCGAGGATTGCTCCCACACCGCGGAAGGGGCTGTGGTGGGAGCAGACGCGGTGGGGCGGGGAGGGACAAGCAGCACTGCAGAAAACGTCCCCACGCATGGTGCGATGCTGTGAGGGAAAGGGACTCTTCCTCAGAGGGTCCCCACATGCGACATGCCCCCTCCCTGCCCTGCTGAGCAGGACCAAATGCCGGGGGCCAGGATCGGGGTGTCCGGCAGCGAACAGGGAGGGTCTGTGTGTAAGCTGGCAGGAACTGGGCAGGGCCAGGAGGTGCTGGGTGGGGGCTGAGAGGGCGCCAGGGCAGCCTCGGCTCCGCAGCTGGGCCGGGAGCGCTGCCAGCACATTCCTGGGGCTGCCGGACAGCGGGAGTGTGTGTGGGCGCAGGGCAAGTGCGCGGCAATTGCTGACCCTCCCCACTGCCCACCCCGATGGTCCCACATTGCCCCCGGGCAACCTCGACCCCACAGCGTCCCCAGCCATGCCCCAACCTTCTGCGGCCTCTCCCAGGCAGGAGCATCCCGACGGAGCCGTGCTGCCCGCCCAGCAATGCCGCCCAGCCGGGGTGCTCTCCCCTGGGAGCTACTGGGTGCCATGGGACGCGTATCCCTGCACGGACAGCCCCGGCGTGCCGGCCCCTCCTGAGGCTCTCTGCATGGCCAGCCCCAGTGCGCTATCCTCTCCCAAAGGCCCCTGCTCACACTGGGTGCAGCCCAGGAACCAGTACGGAACTGGGACAGGGAGGATGAGAGGATGGGGAAAGAGGAGGATGGGAGGGAGCCCACTGAGCCCACCCAGCCAGGCCCAGGGGATGCACCTCTGCTGACAGAAACAAGGTCGGTAGCGCCCAAAGCTGCGGCAGGAGAGTGGGTGGGGACACAAGGATGGAAGGAGGCGGCCGGGACGCTGCTCAGCTTCTCATTTCCTGGAAGCCTCCTGCTGCCCTGGCTCGGATCTGCTCTGTGCTACAACCAGGCACGGGTCCTCCACAGGGAGGGTCCGGAATGTCGAGGGAGCACCGCCAGGGGATGTGCTCTTACCATGCCACCCTGGCTGGCCTTCCCCGAGGTCCCCGCCGCGGAGGTGGCAGCCCCCATGGCCCCGCTTCCGGTCCCGCTGCTGTGACAAGTGGCACAGGCAGTGACACAAGCGGTGGCACAGCCAGCTTTCTGGAGTGACAGGAGCAAGTGTCAGTCTCACAGACAGTTGCCTGGGTGCAGAACGGGGATGTGGGCACTGGAGCAGCCTGCGCAGACAAGACGCAGGGAAGGGTGCCAGCCCCAGCTGTCTTGGGTCCATCCCCTTCTCTAGGGTACAGCCAGATCTACCTTCCCTGGGGCATCCTGGGTGGGAAAGGGTTAAGGAAGCAATGCGAGTGCAGCAGGGACTCCCCAGAGCAGAGGCACAGTCTCAGCTCGGAGATAAGGCTGCCGGGACACCGCACGGCGGGGAGCAGGGGACAGACACCGCTCTTCTGGGGCCAGCCCTGCTCCCCGCAGCATGGCCAGGGAGTGATTCGGGGCTCTAATGAAGGCATCATGACAGACGAAGGGACTGGGCCAGCTGGCAGGGAGACCCTTGCTCAGCCCCAGCCTCGCCAGCCCCCTCACCTGCATCTGGTGGGGTGCCAGCTGGCACAGAGTGCTCAGCACCCCTGACACCTTCCTGGGAGGGACTGGGGATGTAGATGCCAGACCGGGCTGTGGGACAGGGCAGGCTGAGGTCCACGGTCAAGAGCAGGACAGGGCTGGCAGTGCCACGGGAGCAGCCCAGGGACGTGGCACACCCGCGACCGTGCTCAGCAGCCGCACGCTCGCAGGCGCACCCTGCACACCCAGCCTCCCTCTGCCTCCACCTCCCCACTCCTGCTCCCAGGCCTCACCAGCCCCTTCCCAGCCCAGCTCCCAAGGCAATTACACCCTGCCCAAACCCATCCATCACGGATTAGCTATTTTCTATCAGCATTTATCTCCAGACAATCTTACTCCTGCCGTGACAGCCTGATGCCTCCATCACCCTCCCTCCTGCTACCAGGCAGCCCTGATAAAAGGCTGCTGTATCTTATCGGGCTCCCTGGCAGTTACACATTAATGGTGCCATCTCCGGGGTTGGCTGGGGTGGGATGAACCCAGCCCACCCTCGGGCTGGAGTGAGCATCACTGGGTGATGCAGCGGTGGGCGCTGAGCCCTGCATAGAGCGCATGGGCAGGGCGGGCTGGCTACAGGTAAGGGCAGGTTGTGCAGCTGAGGTTCCCAGCATTGCCCCAAAGCAGATGGACCCCACCAGGGCTGGGGGGACAGTCCCTGCCCCCAGCCCAGGGCAAAGAGCAGCTGCTATCACTGCCTGCACTGGACTGTTTGCTCTATCGCCCATTAACAGAGCTGCCTTATCCGGTGGGCAGGGGCCAGCAGCAGCCCAAAGCCCGTTGGCCAGGCAGGGGCATCGATCATGGGAAGGGGAGGGGTGCCCCAGATAACCCTTGCAGACAAATGGGTTTCTAATGGGGTCTTAAGCCTTGTACCCCCCATCTCCAAGGGAATGGGAGAATGTCGTCCAAGCAGGAGCCTCACACCACTTGGGCTCCAGCTTTGCCCACAACCTGAACACGGGCAGAGCCTAGATACAAGAGCTTTCCCTTTGCTGGAAGGTGTAATCCCGGCTATGCCTGTGCCAGCAGGCCATGGACTGCCCAAGGTGCGTGCTGGCACAGCCATCCATGAGGAATAAGGACCCCACGCCCATGCCATTGCCTTGGCACTGATGGCACTCCTAGCACCTGGGTACAGCAGCCCTCCCAGGGCTGCAGCATGAAGCTTCCAGGGTGTCCTCTTCCTTAAACCCCAGCACCCCAAGCATATTGTCTTGGGAGAAATGAGTGGGGAGTGGGGTGGCCCAGGGCAGGAGCCAGGGTCCCCTGCCCCTGGCAGAGCATGCCTCTGGGGTGCCAGGTGGGATGGGGGCAGAGGGACTGGTGAATAACGGGCCCAACTTGTGGCCACAACACATTGCCATGGGACAGGCAAGCCAGCCCTTCTAGAAAGCACCACCCCAGGGGCACACAGAGCCAGGGCGGGCTGGGGGCATGCATGCAGGGGGGCTCCGTGGGAGGGCGAGGGGCATGGAGCACCATGCACCGGGGAGGGAGAGAGGGAGGGAGGTGGCAGCGGTGTGGGCAGACTAGGGGGAGCCGGGGGCCAGCCCCGGGGGGCCCGGCAGGCAGAGCAGATTGGCTGCCGGCGAGGTCTCCAACCTCCTTAGAAAGGGCAGCGAGCGTGGGAGGCGCTAAGGGAGGCGGCAGGGTGCCGAGCCGCGCTCCCGTCCAGCTCGGCCGGCAGCGGCAGGCGGGCAGCGGCGATGCCGCGGGCGGGCAGCCCCCCGGGCTCCCGGGGCACGGCGCTGCTGGCGCTGGCGCTGGCGCTGGCAGGGTCCCTGGGCGGCGGGCAGCACTACGACTACTACGGGTGGCAGCCCGAGAGCCTGCCCCACGGGCGCTTCTACGGGCGGGAGCCGCAGTGCCTCGACATCCCGCCCGACATGCAGCTCTGCCGCGACGTGGGCTACAAGCGCATGCGGCTGCCCAACCTGCTGGAGCACGAGACCATGGCCGAAGCCAAGCAGCAGGCCGGCAGCTGGGTGCCCCTGCTCGCCAAGCAGTGCCACACGGACACCCAGCTCTTCCTGTGCTCCCTCTTCGCCCCTGTCTGCCTTGACCGGCCCGTCTACCCCTGCCGCTCCCTCTGCGAGGTGGTGCGTGACTCCTGCGCCCCTGTCATGGAGTCCTACGGCTTCCCCTGGCCTGAGATGCTGCACTGTGGCAAGTTCCCCTCTGACCACGAGCTCTGCATCGCCGTCCAGTTTGGGAACAGCAAAGCCACGCCGCCACCAGGTAAGTGGGAAGGGTGCTGTAATGGCGTGGGAATGCATGAGGAGCCCCTGTACACCTGTCCCTTCGCCCCTCAGAGCACAGCCCAGGACACTGGTGGTGGCCAAGGACTCTCTGTCTGCAACAGGGCACGAGTGGGCACAGTATCAGCTTTGTCTGGGCACCACTCATTGCCCAGGAACACTGGGCTCCCAGCTGCCTGCACAGAGCTGTCCCGGGATAAGGAAGAACATGGGATGAGGTGGGAGCCACTGGCAGATCCCCTGCGGTGCTGTGTCCCTCTCCTCCCACCGGGTCCCATGTCAGCAGCAGAGAGCATGCTGCACCTGCGGGTCTCAGCCCCAAACTGCTGCTGCAGGGTGGCTGTCCCCTCAGGCAGGAGAGGGGACATCACCCAAAGGCAGCCTGGGCTCAGGATCAGGGCTGTGACAGCCTGTAGGATGGGGCCACCCTTGCTGTCGCTGTGCTTCAAAGTGCCAGCATCTGATGGGAGGGTGTCCCCATATCTCTTCCCCTCCTGGGGGATGACCCTGGCCAGTGAGGTGCTCTGTGCCTCCCCCCATCACCCCAGCACAGCTACCTAGGGAGCAGAGGAGCTGCTGGCTCTCTCCCAAACATGTCCCCGAGGAGCTGGCCCAGGTGACAAGTATCAGCAGCAGGAAGCTGTGACAGTGACTGGTCTCTCACCGCAGTGTCCAAGATCTGCACCCAGTGTGAGATGGAGCACAAGGCAGATGGCATGATGGAGCAGATGTGCTCCAGTGACTTTGGTGAGTGCTGGGGTCTTCTTCCCCGCCCCCCTGGACAAGGGTCTGCCTCCCCTATGTCTGACAGCTGGGGTGGGAGCTGGCCTGAGGGTGGGGTTGTATGGGGACAGTCCTGTGGGAGACCCCTGAGCCATTCCCTTGGACCCTCCGTGCATGGGATGGGTGCACTGCAGGGGAAGACACTGGGAGGGGGATAGGCAGAATGGGACATTTGGGAGGGTCACTGAGGGCCTCTGCTGGACCCCCCCCCAGCAGCCCCTTTCCCATCCCCACACAGTAGCTTCCCCAGAGACCCACCCCAGGGGTGGGCTGCACCCTGTCCTGCACCCTGTCCCAGACCCTCCCCAGCACCCCAGCAGTGCTCCCCTCCCCCAACCGTGCCCCACGGCTGCCCCACACAGTGGTGAAAATGCGCATCAAGGAGATGACGGAGGAGAACGGGGAGCGGCGGCTGGTGGCTGCCCAGAAGAAGAAGGTGCTGAAACTGGGCCCTCTGAAACGCAAGGACACCAAGAAGATGGTGCTGCACATGAGGAACGCGGGTGCCTGCCCCTGCCCCCAGCTTGACAGCCTCAGTGGCAGCTTCCTGGTCATGGGCCGCAAGGTGGGCGGCCGCCTGCTGCTCCTGGCCATCTACCCCTGGCAGAAGCACAACAAGGAGATGAAGTTCGCGGTCAAGTTCATGTTCTCCTACCCTTGCCCCCTCTACCACCCCCTGCTCTATGGGGCTGGGCAGCACTAGGGCTTTGCCCACCCTGCCCTTTCCCAGGACTCCTGTACTGACCCAACATCACACCCCTGGCCTCCCCAGGGCCCCAGCTCTGCTCACCTCAACCCTTTGGTTGTGCCCCAGAACCCAGCTCTGCACCCGCAAGATTTCCCTGCTGCATTTGTGGGAGCCCTGATCTGCAGCCAGGACCCCTGCCTCCTCCTGAGAGCTCTGCTCTGCACCCCTGTTCTGCTCCGAGGACCCCCACCCCTGCCCAGGAGCTTTATCTGCACCCAGGACCCTTGTTTTGCATGCTTGTGAGCCCTGCTCTGCACCAGAGACCCTTGTCTACTCCCAGGTTTCCTGCCCAGAAGCCCAGAGACCCTTGCTTTCATTTAGGACTCCTGCTCGGCACTCTTGGCTGCACCTGGGACCCCTACCCTGCACCCATGTCCTTTGCCCAGCTCCCTCACAATATGTCCCAGACCCTCAGAGGTCCCTCCTGCCCCTCTGTCCCCACACGCTGTCCCCCTCAACACCAAGTGCCCAGACCAGCACAGCCCCTTCCTGGGCTCCCCCACTCCCCCCCCATACCACATGGCTCAGTGTGTGAGGGGGGGTCGACCTCCAAGGCCCCCAGACCAGCCCTGCTGCATCCCTTGCACACACCCCTGCCGTGACCCAGCCCTCGCACACACCCCTGCTGTGACTGACCCATCCCTCACACACATCCCTGCTGTGACCCAGCCCACGCACCCCTTGGCCGTCCACACCTCAGTAAATTATTCCACCTCAGAGAAGTCTGTGTGCAGTTCACTGCAGTTCATGGGTAAGAGCCCCTTGGGGCTCCCTCAGGGGCCCCAGAAGAATGGGAGGGGGGTCCCAGTCCTGCCCACTGAGTGAGGCAGCCTGAGGGAGCGAGGTCACCCCAGGATCTGGCTCTAGCCGCACTCCAGGTGCCGTGCCCAGAGCCTGAACCTGGGCAGGCCGGCCAAGCCAAGCGATGTGGTTCCGAGTGGTCACAGGCATCACTGGAGACTCAGGCACCCCTGCCACTCCAGGGAGCCTGGGAGGGCATTGAGATGAGGAGGGTGGGGGGACAAGGCCGTCACTGCTGCTGGAGCCCCACAGCTGGGTCTGACAGTGCTTGCCAGGGAAGTTTCTTCCTTCGTCACCCCAGGGGATAAATCCACGGTCTGGGAACTTGCAGCACTTGAGAGAAGCCTGGCACTGAGCATCGTAGGGGGCAGATACTGGACCAGGCAGCCTCCAATCCTGTCCTCCCCACACGGTATCATCTGAAAGCCCTGTCTGCAGCTCCCTGCCAGCCCCGCTCGGCTGCCAGACCTCCCATGCCACAACCTCCAGCCTCCTCTGAAAAGATTCCTAGGGCCACCCACCTGCAGTAGCCAGGACCCTCCCAGGAGCACAAGGAGCAGGGCAGCCCTCAGCCCGGCCCCTCTGAAGGCAGCAGGCGCTGTCCCCTAGCTCAGCTCCACTCCCCCAGCTGCCCCCCAGTCCCAGCTGGCAAGGGGGCAGCCTGAACCACCCAGTCCTGTTTGCCCAGTGCATATTCGTGGGGGTCTCCTTTGGCCTCCTCCTGTCCCAAAGGGTGAGGAGGGCCCGAGGGTGGCCACCAGGATATTTACCCAGCGCCTGGCTGCCTGACAGTGTGTCTTCTCTTTGGAGCTGGCCCGGCCTCAGGGACCCTCCTGGCACTAGAGGGAAATGGAGGCTGCAGGATGTCTGCACCCACCCTCTTCTGGCTGACAAGAGCACTGGGCACCTGCCCTGCTCTGGGGTGACCTCTTCTCCCTCTGCCCTCCTTGGTCATGGCCTTGGCCCCACTGGTCAGCCTCCAGAGCCCCAAATCTCCTGCTCTGGCCAGGGAGAGGTGCCTGCGCCCCTGCCCCACAGCCAGCCAGGAACATGGGGTAGCCAGCCCCTGCCCCAGCCTCACACCAGGAGCAGACACTTACTGCCTCCACCTTCCTCCCTGGCCACTGGGAAAAAAAATGGGGAAAAAAATCAAATATTATTATAAGGTATGTTCAGAGCTTGACTGCTGAGCACACTTCCATAGGAATAAACACTGTCAATTACATTTTACTGCACAACTTAAAAAGCATAAACAAAACCCCATCTCCCACAGCCTAAGTTTATCTGTAGCCCTCTGTATTCTGTGTCATTAGCATCTTCCCAGAGAGCATTCAGACATACATGGTCATCGTGCTCATTGCTCCAAGTGTTTTCTCTAGAAATATAAGTAGCTCCTCTGCCTCCCACTGTCAGCTGTCTGAGTGAGCTCACCCCTCATAGCCCAGTAATCATCCCATTGCAGACACCCTCACAAACACACCCACAGCTCTTGGGGTGCTCCACAGCCCCCTCCCCAATGTTACAGCTGCTCCACTGCCCCCACGAACCGCTCAGCCCTCGGCACACCAGTCCCCTGCACACCCAGCACAACCCAGACACCCTCATCATCAAATGCCAAGTCCAGCTTTTCCCCAAATTTCCCTGTGAAGGAGTTTATGAGCCCACAGCCAAGATGAGTGTTTAGGCAGCCTGCCCCATAGGAGCTGCCACACTGGCAGGATGTAGAGCCTACAGTGAGGTCTGGGCTTCAGCAACTTCTCAGACTGGTGGGTGTCACAGCCTGGTGGGCACTGGCAGCCCAAGAGCACTGGCCCCCCAGATTCCCTGGCTTGGGGGAAGCTGCAGCTGGCTGGCAGGGACTCAGGCCATGGCTGTTCCCAGCTGCACAGCAGCCAGGGTCACATTCCTGGGATAGCTGGGAGCTTTGCTGTTCACACAAGGAAAGGTCATCCTTGTGCACACAGGCAGCTGGTGGGACCACTGCCCGGGGAGGGCAGGGGAAGGAGCGGCCACGGGAGGCAGAGGAAGCTCAGCAGCTCCTGTCAGGGCTGAGGTGCTCCCTGGCTCCAGCCCAGCAGGATCCAGCCCTGGCACAGCTGACAGGCAGCTGCACACAGCTCGGAGCAGGGGGCAAACGAGGCTACAGCAGGACCGAACATGAGAATTCCAGTAAAGCACAGAGGGCTGGTGGCACAGACACACCGTTTCTCCAGGAGCACCTGCAGCACAGCAGGGCCAAGGCCACAGAAGTGTCAGACCTGGGACTGGGACAGCTTTCACTGGGATGACACAAGAGCCAGCTGAGGACAAGAGATTTATTGGTCATTTTCTATATGCAATTATATATTAATCTGTAGTAGAAAGCAGCAGTCACTAAGTGCACAGAGCAGCACCAACTCCTGGTTTTCCTCACACTGGAGATCCAGCCACACAGCCCAACCCAAACTCATTTTCTTTCCTCCTCTGGGCTACAGCCAAATTCGGGGGTAAAAGACTAAACCTGCAGGCAGTGAGGCTGAGGAGCACAGGAGTGACTAGCAGAGTCTCAGCTGAGCCAGGATGAAAGATCTAGCTAGTCTAGACCTCGAGGGACGCAGGAGGAGCTCTGACTTGATCCCAAAAATACAGTCACTTACAGCACAGTGCTGGGAAAGGTAGGGACAGAGCCCTGAGATTGTTCTGCCCCACCCAGGAGGCGAAGGCAGGACCACGAGTAGGAAGGATGGCTCTTCTACCACTGAGCCAGGCCAAAGGGCCTGGGCAAGCACGTGGCAGGGCACAGCAAGTACCAGAGAGCACCCAGGCCTTGGAGCAGCTGCAGGGATGGGGCACAGCCGTGGGCAGTGCTCCAGCACAGGGACCCAGCTGGTGCATGGCAAGGAGGGCCGGTCCGTCCAGCCTGGCGCTGGCAGGAGGAGTGCAAGTGCAAGCACCCTCTGGCAGGGGAATGCCATGCTGGGATCCAAACAGTCCACGCTCCCAGTGGCCAGGGTGCCTGCCCACTGTCCCAGGTGTCACAGCGCAGGACACAGGAGCTGGCTGGGCCTGTTTCATCACTTGATGAGCACCTGGTTGCAGAGAGCGCACACGAACACAGTCTCCTTCTGAGCCTCCGGGGCTGGAAAGGAAAGCGCATGGCAGCGATGATCCCCCTTTCCCACCATGGGCTAGGGACCCCAGCCACAAAGCTGCTTCAAGAGCTGCAAATTCATCACTGCTCTGTCCTGAGCCTGTCCTGTCCACCCTCCCCACCAGGGCTGGGGCAAATGCCTGGGCAGACAGAACAGGTGGAAGCAGGAGCTCTTCCCTCCTCCACCTTACAACTCACCCGTGGCTCCCATCACGGCCTTGGGGACTTTGAAGGAACAACACCTGGAGCAGAAGCTGTTCCCACAGTTACTGCAGCTCCGCTGTGGAGAAAGGTGGAGGTGAGCCCGAGATGTGTATCAGACTAACCCAGGAGTAAGTGAAGGGGGCCAAAAGTCAGCACCTCCTTCTGACAACTGCCCATGGACTGTGTGCCAAGCATTACACACAGGGCTCAGATAAGGCAACAGGTCATTCCCACTAGCAGACCCATGCTCTGCTTCACCAGAAAGGCCACAGGAAATGGAATAAACCAGGGCACAGAGCAGGTACCTTCTACAATAACACACGTAACAACGTGGGTTTGGCCTGAGGCAGCTTCCAAAGGAGTAAATGGACAAATGCTCCACAACACAAGGGATCCCTGGTACCATTAGGCATGTGACAACACCCAGCATTTAGCTGAGGTCATCTGGGCTGTGACCGAGGCCAGACACCTGAGCTGCTGGAGAAAGCTGGGGCAAGCCAGACATGAGCAACACCTCTGCCCCAGGTGCAGACAGCAAGCTGGGGCAGAAGCCGAAGACTCACCCTCTTCTTGAGCACAGAGAAGGTGGCGGCACAGCCCGTGCAGTTCCCTGGAAGAAAGAGAGCAGAGGTCAGGCAGGGCTCTGCTGCCTGGGGCTGCAAGTGGCACAAGAACATCCACAGCTGTTGTAAAGGCTCAGCTCAGAGATAACACTGCTGCACCTGCCCGCCCTTGCCCTTCCTAGGAGTGCTGGGACCATCCACCCCATGGCATGGAAAAGGTCATCGGAGGTGTGAGCACAGCCCTAGCAGGTACCACACCACTCTCTCCACTCCCAGTCCTATGGTCACCACTGGAAGCAGCACAGACCCCACACTGCTGAGCTCCCCCAAGAAGCACCTGCTCCCAAACTCACCAAAGTTGTTGCTGGGGTAGCGCTTGCGCAGGCGCTCGGTCAGGCGTGACACCTTGCTGCGGATCACCTCATTTTTGCTCATAAAACCATTGTCTGGGAGGCTGAGGTCAAAATCTGCTGAGCACTGAGAGCTCTCATCATCCTCCTGCAGAGAGCAGAGCCAGCTGAGCACAGCAGGGTGGCTGGGGGCACACTGAGGGCTGCAGGGCAGCCCACACCACAGTCAGGCACCCAACGAGCTGCGTGCTCCACCTGGCATTTCTACAAGCCACCGACAAACCAGGCAAAGGTCCAGCTGGGAGGAGGTGCCACCCCCTGGCATGGCTGTACTCACCATGACCAGCAGCTGGTTCTCCTTCTCCCGCAGCATGGGACAGAGAGGAGAGTGAGTACAGAGTGAGAGGCACCCAGCCCCACAGCCACCCTCCCTGAGCACCCAGTTGGCCCAACAAGGCCTTTGTCCCTTTCCCACCCCAGCTGCCCTGCAGGCACAGCCTACCCCAATCAGCCTCAAACCTCAATAGCATCTTTGAACTCTTCATCAGGTTCTGCCTCCTCTGCTTCCTCCACACTGCCAGGGGTAAGGTCCTACAAGAGATTGACAAAGTTAGTCCTGCTGTTCCCCTGCCTCTGTTCAAAGGTGGCCCCACATTTCTGAGCAGGTTCCAGGACAACAGATCTGGCCCCAGGCAGCCCCACACAAGTGTCAGAAGGTGAGGTGAGCCCTTGCCTCCTCAGACCACATCCTTACATGCAGCAAAAGGACTGAGCCGAGCCCCCAGGGCACAGAGCAGCCAGTAACTCGGGAGTGGCTCACAGGCTTCCAGCAAAGCTGGCAGCTGGAAGAAGTTTGTGCGTAGAGGGACACAGGTACGGTCAGACCCAAGGGCTGGCTCTGCAGCTCCCACCCCACAACTGCCAGCCCTGCCCCTATCTCACCTCTGTGCTGGTGGGGGTGGGGGTCCGATCTGGGGCAGCAGCTGGTGGCAGGGGTTCAGCAGGCTCTGGAGTGCTCTCGAGGGGTTTGGAGCCCACACACTGCTCGATGGAGGCCTTGAGCTCCATTATCACTGGTTAAGAGGGGAATATAGCTGGAGTAGAGTGGCATTTCCCAACTCCCAGCCACACCACACCAAAGCCAGCTGCAAGACCTGATCTCCAGGGCTCAAGGTGGGGCACTGACACATATCATTCACCCATCAGATGTCCTGAGCCCTCCTCTGCTCACACATCAGTTAGGGCAGAAAGGAACCCCCTCCACCACCTGCCCCAGCTCAGGACAGAGAACAGCAGGGGCCAGTGTCACAGCTCAGACACATCCAACACTCATCCAGCACGAGCCACAGAAGAGGGCTCCTCTCCCTTCCAATGGCACGTTTTCAAGCCTCTGTCATACACTGCCACAGGCACTGAATGTGTTTCAAGGCCTGAAGAGTAGGGTCAGGGATCGAGAGGGGTGGAGATGCTCACACACAGCCTGCATTGACAGACCCTGGTTTGCCACACCACAGAGAAGAGAAGGAAACAGCATCTGGGCTGGGACACACATCAGGAGAGACTCTCACCTCCAACAGCTGAACCCCTAAACCAAACCACCCACCCTGGGCTGCTGAGCACCACCCCTAGGACATCACTGCCTTCAGGGGTTTCAGGGTCTATGGCAGAGCCTGACACGGGACAGTGGGCTCATGTGAGAGAGAGGTCCAGGGCAGGATCCCTGGCTTCAGAGGGCCTTTCCCCAACCCATCCCACAAAGGGCACTCCCAGGCAGGTCTCATACCTTGGTAGAACTGGGTGTTGCCCAGGAAGAGGGTGCTGTTGAGGATGGCCAGGACCCAGCAGAGGGGCAGCAGGTAGAGGACACAGATAGTGCCCAGCAGCGCCCCATAAAACCTGTGGAAAGCAGCAGGATACTGCTGGTGGTCAAGTCAGAGCAACTCACACAACAGCATAAAACCCCTTCCTTCACCTGGTGTTCCACCTGTTTTCTCCAAGTACCAAACAAACCAAACACAGGCTGAGCCCCTCTCCCCACCAAGCCCACCACAGGGTGCCTGACCCAGTACTACTCACTGGGAAGAGACAGTGGGGTTCTCCCAGTACAGCACACGGTACACTGCCTCACAGCTGCAGCACATCCCGCTCAGAAACCCCTCCAGCTGGATCAGGCTGCGAATGAGACAGTCACAAAAAAGCCCCTCAAACGCACACCCTCGTTCCCCCACATTCACACGGGTTACAGTGGCCAAACTGGCACGAGTCCCCCTCAGCGTCCGAGCAGCCTTTCTGGCTGCAGAGGCCCCCACAGTCGCACTCTGGGGCGGCCCCAGGGACTCACAAGCTCTTGACCTGGGCGATGGCCTCCTGCCGCGAGAGCTGCACCTTGCGCAGATCCTCCCTGCGGATGCTGTGGTACCTCCTGCGCACCAGCTCCGGCTCCGAGGGCCGGGCCCGGCACGTCTCTTGCAGGTAACCCAGCAGGGCCGGCACCGCCACCAGCAGGGCGAGCACCGAGTACCAGGCAGCTGGAAGAGGCGGGACAGCGTCAGCGCGGAGGGTCCGGGCAGGGGACCAGCCCTGACCCCCGACACGCACCTTGGCCGAGGGTGAGCAGGAGGAAGTTGAGGCCGAGGCAGACCAGGAGAGAGCACACAGGCCGCTGCCACCTGCCGAGAGGGGGGAAGGCAAGGGCCATGAGACCCCGGGGACGGTCTCGGTCTCGATCCCGGCCCAGCCCGCACCTACCGGAGGAGGGAGCGGACACCCTCGGCGGCGTCCCGCAGCGGCTCCAGGTAGAGCTCCAGCCGCCGGTAGCTCCGCACCAGCTCCAGCAAGTCGAAAGCAGCGGCGGCCTTGGGCGGCGACGGCTCCGGCGGGGCCTCAGCCGCTCCCGTGGCCCCTTCGGGGCCGCCTGCTGCCCCGTCCCGCTCCACCGCCTGCATACCGGGACCGGGACCGGGACCGGAGGCGGAGCGGCCCCGCCGCGCTCGGCCCGACCCCGCCGCGCGCCCCCGTGACGCGGCCGGCGCGCCGTGGTGCCGCGNGCTCTGGTGTAGGGCTCAGGCACAGCTTGGATCCGGTCCCAGTCCAGGGCTGGGCACGGATCCGGGTCTAATCTTGATTATATTAGTCCCAGTCTGGGTCTTGGCATGACCTGCATCCATCTGTGTCGGGCACGGTGGGTTTGTCCCCATGAGCCCGTTGCTGGGCCAGCTCTCCCGGAGGAGAGACCAGAGAGCAGCCCCACACCCGGAGTCCCTAGAAAGGAGCAGCAGGTTCCCCACAGGCCCGTGAGCGTGGCTGGCAGCTCATTCGCTGCCCCTCCATGCCTGCAAAGCAGCCCAGCCCTGGGTGCACTGGCACTGCCCTGCCCAGCAGCCTGCGGCCCTAGGGATGCTGGCTCCCAGGGATGCTCTGGGGATCCTGCGCTTCATCTGATGCCAAAAGTTATAACCTTGTTATAACCCTATGCTGGCTCTTGGACAATGAGGGCTCAATGCTGCTACTGGCTGCCTGCAGCCTCTGATGAACAGGGCATGTGTCCCATGGGCAGAAGGCATGACACCCCAGCTGCAGGTCCAAGTCCAAGACTCAACCCTGTCCTAAGAGTGCATCCCAGAGCTGGAGCCAGTCCTGGGAGATGCTGGCAGCCCTCCGTTGGCCCCTGAACCACAAAGGGCCAGTCAGTGTGTCCATGATTGCCCAGCCGTGCCCTGGCCCCGGGACAGAGGGCCCTTTCAGCATGGAGTGATGAGGCGCTTAGGAATGCAACTACATCCTGTCCTCAGTGCATCCCACAGCCACAGAGCCCTGGGTACTCAACCTCCCTCTGCTCTGTCGGGAGCCCCATGTGAGCATCAGGCTGTGCCCTGTCTCTGGACAGGCAGCAGGGCCAGGGACAGCCCCTGTCCCCAAGGACAGAGGCTTAAGCCTCTCCAGCAGGAGCAGTTGCTCACCACCAGGGAGCCTGCCTGTGACCCCAGAGCACCCCAGGACTTGGTGACCACGGCTAGAGGCTCCAAGCACAGAGGCCCCAGGGTGCAAGGCTACAGAGCTGGGTGTGATCTCAGCTCAGACTTCATACCCAGCAGGTCCCAGCCCCAGCACAAAGCCCCAGACACCCAGTGAGCGCCAACATTGCTTTATTTGGAAGGTGAATCCATTGGCACCTGAAAGGAGGCTGTAGGGAGATAGAGCTGGTGTGACAGACAGGGCTGCAGAAAGCCAGGGAAAGGCACTTGTGGTGGCAGAAGCACCGAGGGCATTTTGGACAGCCTGTGCCAAGGGCTGCACCAGAGTAGGCAGAGGCAGGTGGTGTCAAGGACCAGCCTTGACACAGGGCAAAGACAGCACGTCCCACCCAGGGAAGGGGTACATGGCCCAGGGGTTGGCAGCGCCCCTGAGCATGATGGGGTATCCACTGGGACAGCACGTCATGATGGAAGTGGTGACCCAGTACCAATCCCTGGTACCCCTTCAAGCCCCCAGGAAGAATCATGGCTGCTGCTCTCCACCTCAAAAAAGGCTCCAGGGAACCCCAGGCAACAGCCAGCTGTGGCCAGCTGCTGGGGACATCCATCTCACTGATCTGAGTCTACACAGAGACCGGAGCAGACCATCCCTCGTGCCGGGAGCAATAGAGAGGACCTGCCTCCAGGCAGGGTGAGGAGGGCTTGTGGCAAGGCAGCCCTAGTGTGGTACTGCTCCAAAAATTCTGTCTCTGGCTGCCCATTTCTCTAGTCAGCCCCACATGGCCTCGTCAAGGCTTGGCACCTGGTGGGCTGTGGACGCTGATCCAGGGCTGGGCTGGCTCCAGTGCCAGTGTCCTCTTCTGTTCTCCAAGATAGGCTGTGCTCCCACAGTGCCTGGCCCCAGCTCCCCCATGGCCAGAGTTCCAGCACAGCCTAGCACTGCCATGCTGCAATGCTCACCCTTCCCCTCCACCTCACCACAGTCTCCAGGCACTACCCAGTCCCAGAGAGTCCAGAGATGGGAATTTTCCAGGATGATAAACCAAGTGTGGCAGAGACAGGCAGGGCTGCAGGCTGATCTCCGGAACCATCAGCGAGGCTGTTCCTGTCCCTTTTGGAGTAGCCTGGCCCCAGGGCTGGTTCAGTGGCTCTGGGTGGCTTGGAGCCACAAACGTCTCTGCAGGACAGCAGGAGGAG
Organism: Oriolus oriolus; assembly: GCA_013400235.1. Lineage (NCBI taxonomy): Eukaryota > Metazoa > Chordata > Aves > Passeriformes > Corvidae > Oriolus > Oriolus oriolus. The sequence continues at coordinate 214,613 of VXBT01008840.1, read as the reverse complement.
AGAACAACCCCATGACTGGCTCCCCTCAACCCCAGGGGCACCCAGCCCCATCCCAGGACTGTACAAACTCCAAGGCTGGAGGAATGTACCCCCTGCCCAGGGTCACAGACCAGGTTACAGCTCTGCTTGCCCTTCCCCTCACTCCGCAGCAATGGAGGCCTTGGTGCCCTGCTCAATCCCCGACCTGGACTGGGGTGATGCTGGATCTGGCTGTGCAGTACCTGGGTGTCTCCACACCCCCAGAGTGCAGGGCAGGCATGGACTGAGCCCTTTGGGGCTCCAGTAAGATGAAGGACGTTTTCAGGCCAGACAGAAGGAGGGGCCCAGGCTGGGGAAGCCAAGTTCAGAGCCTCCCTTAGGGAATTGTAGAGGCACCATGCAGCTGGAATGGCAAGAAGGGGCTGCCAGCAGGTCCCCCTTCCTTCCAGGAGGGTTTTTGCCCATCCAACTCCACTAGGCACTGCTGCCCCCAGCTCAGCTCCCCCAGGCCAGTCCCCCTCCACCCCAGGGACAGGTCAGCACCCACCTGAGCATGCAGCATCTGCAAGACCAGGAGCAGAGGATTTTGGCTGGAGTCCTAGCGGGGATCCCAAAGATTGGTACCCCTCTTAGGGGCTCTCCATTTGGATCCTTCCACTTGCAGTAGCCTATGTCTGTCCAGGGGTGGGAGAAGGGCCTGTGCAGTGGCTGGGTGTCCACGGTGTCTCGGTGCATTGCAGGGGAAGCCGTGCTCGGCAAAGGCCTCTGTCTGTCCATCCATCTGTGCAGGAGTCTCTGGAGGAATTGCAGTGCAGTCAGCCAGGAGAGGATGGGGCGGCAGGGTCGTGTCATCCCAAAGACGGGCTGTGTTCTGTCTATGGCTGAGAAGGGGAGCCCAGTGGCACGGGATCTCAGATGATGTCTCGCTGGTCCTGGCAACGCCGTGACAGGCAATAGAGCCCGGAGAAGAGGTACAGGCAGGCAGTGATGCCCCCGCAGATGGAGGCACTCAGGTAGGCACTGTAGAGGCAGTGCTGGCTGTAGCCCGGCAGGTTGCAAAAGCTTCTCTGCTTGGCCTTGTGACCCATGATGCCAGTGGCAGCTGCGTAGAGCCCCACACCCAGTGCCAGGTCGTGCACCAGGTTGGTGAGGAGCCAGCGGGAGCCTAGCCAGGGCACCAGCTCCCAGCGCCCCAGCAGGCTCAGCCCGAAGAGGGCCAGGGTGAGGAGCCAGACCAAGACGGCGGCAAACAGAGCGAAGTGGGCCGCCCCCTCGTACTTATGAGCCGCTACCGTCACCCAGAAGGCAGCGCCCAGCGCCAGCTGCCCCAGGCGTAGCAGGCCCAGCGGGCTCCGCAGATAGGCGCGATGGAGGCTGAGGGAGCCGCGGGCCGGCGGCCCCGGGGGCGGCGGCACTGTCGGGGGAGCCGTGCGGGCCATGGCGCGGCCCTGCCTGCTCCGGCGCGGCTCGGGCGGGACTCAGCGACTTCCTCCCCGACCGTTGCCAAACATCTGGCACTGAGCGGTCCTCCCCGCGCGGGGCCTCTCTCCTTTCCTCTCCTCCCCGCCCCCCCCCCGCCCCCCGCCCCCCCCCCCCCCCCCC
>VXBT01008840.1:186582-200705 GCA_013400235.1 Oriolus oriolus | reverse complement strand
TCCCACGGCGTGCCCCGCAACGAAGGCTTCTTTGAGAACAACAAGCTGCTGCGGCGGGAGAAGTGCACGGCCATCATCCAGAGGGCCCAGGGCGCCTCCAAGTCTGCCCACAGCCTGACAGCGTGATGGTGCCCCGCATCCCCTCCCACCAGAGCAGGGACCCCCCTACGTGGGCACTGGCTGGCCCTGGAGAAGGGATGTGGCACTGCTGGGTGCCTCCCTGCCCTTCATCCCCTCCAAGTGTCGTCCTGCCAAGCCCATGCCGCTGGAGGGGATGGAACCCTCCGCTCTCCACCCAAGTGCCCTGGGGCAGCCGTGGTGCCTTCCCTTTCTGGCTGTAGCCCTGGCACCTGCTGGAGCAGCAGAAGGACAGGGTGACGGGCTTGGCCCCTCTGCCCCCCAGGAAGACTGTGGACCACTAGGGCTGCTAGCCAGCTGCAGAGGATGGAGCAGGGGGGTAGAGGCTGGTCCCTGACCTCACTGCTAGGGTGCCTTGGCTGGAAGCTGCTGACTGAACTACGTGCCCCCAGAGAGGCAGCTCCTGGCTCACTTTGGTGCCCTGGTCTGGAGGCAGGCTGGGCACCCCAGGCACCCTGTGGCCTGCACCCTCAGCTCTGGGTGACTGGCCATCCCCCTGTATGCCCAGGGTAGGGTGACATTGTGTCTCCAAAGAACCCAGCCTGCTCTCAGGGCCAGCCAATGGGCCGTGTTCCCCTCATCCCTGTGCCAATGCACCCACCCACTGCCTTGGGGACTTCAGCAGCAGCATCCCCACCAAGGGGAACTGGGGAATGCCCAGCCTGGCACATGTCTGCTGCACGCTGGTGGAGGTTGGTACAGTGGTGAGCAAGGAGAAGGGTCAGCCAGAGCCTGGAATGAGGGACATGAGCTGGGCTGTGTGGGGTGCCAGGGCAGGAGCAGGGGGCCTGGGCAGGGCGGGAGGGGATAGAGGTATGGCAAAGGGGCAGGCAGGGGGCACACAGTTCCCCATCTTGCCCCCCACATGCGTCCTTCATCTCCCCACTGCATGCTCACCTTCACCCCTGGTGTGGTCTGGCTGGCTGTGGCACAGGGGTCCGGCAGCCCTCACTGCCCAGTGCAGGGCTGCAGGGGCTGTGCCCTCCCTGCCAGTCTCTGCCTGCACCGGGTCCCGTGCCTTGCTGTGACCCTGCCTTGTGCTGCTGCCTGCACGGGCCTCAGCTGAGTAAACCATGTTGCCAAACACCCGTGCCATGTCGTTTTTGCTGAGAGCAGGGACAGCATGGGCGCCTTGCACAGGCAGGACTGCAGACACAGAGAGGAGACAGCAGGTTTATTCATGGCACAAGGATCCACCTCTTCCTGGGTGAAGACGACAGGACCCTGGGGGCTGGCAGGGATGCAGGCTGGCCTGGGGTTGCCCCCCTCTGCCCACTCTGCCCAGTGCAGCCCTGTCCAACAGGAAAGAGTAACGTGGGTGGCCTTCTCCTGGCCACCTCCCAGTGTCCCTAGCGTGTCCCCAGTTCCCAGGGTCCCTGACTCCTGTACCTTCCCGGTATGAGAAGGGGCGGATGGAGAACACCTCACAACCAGCCATTGGCACTGAAGGCGCTCCTCAGCTCTTCAACCTGGGCGGGGCTCAGAGGGGCCAAGGGTGCGCGGCAGGGACCCCCGTAGTAGCCAAACCACTCCATGGCCTTCTTCAGCCCCGGGATCCCGAACCGGCGGGTGACCTGTGGGAGGGAGGGCATGGGGGCTTTCTGGCTCCCATGGGCCAGCATGCTCTGGGGGCTCTGCTGTGCAGCCCCTGCTCCTCTGCTTGCCATCACTCCTGTCCTCCCCACGCGAGGCTGCAAGGCAGCCAGGGTGTGAGGTGGCTGCAGCACCCCATCAAGTGCCCACTGTGGGGTGGGGGTGCAGAGCACACCCACACAGGAGCTGTGTGGCACAGTGAGCTCTGCAGCGGGGACAGGCCACTCCCCAGTGGGATGAGGGGCCCGGGAAGGAGCAGCTCTTCCCCCACACACACTGCTGCCTATAAATAGCCAGCAAGGCTCTCACGGAGGGTTGGGCAGTGCCCAGTGCCAGTGGACAGGCTGTTCCTTAACATGGTAGGGCTGGCATTTCCCACCTTCTCACCTCCAGCCTGTCTCGGCTCACTGGCCAGGTGCTGTGCCATCCTGTCCCCCTGAACCACCCCTCCACCCGCTGCAGCCCCAGGGACTTCTGTCCTTTGCCTCCCCCTGGCTCTGTCATGGCCTGGCACCCCCTCCCCTCAGCATCCCAGGGGTTCTGCCTGCTCACCGCTGTGTTGGGCTCAATGAGGCGGTGCTGCAAGTCACGGGCCTCCTGCCACTGGCCCTTGCGGCACAGGTGGTCCAGCTGGCACAATGGGTCACCCAGAACATTGGCGAGGGCACACACCCCCCCAGAGGCACCTAGAGACACCAGGACACATTGGCAGCCAGCTCAGCCTGCTGTGCCTAGCCAGCACCTCCCGGTCCCTCCCCTCCCTCACCCTGCCAGTGTCTCCAGGCAGTGGCCCCAGCCCAGGATGGGCAGCTGCACCTACCCACAGCATAGCTTGCCAGCAGGAAGCCAGCTGATCCTGCCAGCACCTGGAAATCCTCCTGCCTTGTCTTGTGGACCATCAGCCCCATGCGGGTGATCTGCAGAGAGACATGCTATGCCCTGGGGCAGGCATCACCCAGTCCCCCTTGCTGCAGGGTGCCTGCTGGCAGCCCTGGGGTCCAGGGAAGGGCTGCAAGTCCCAGTTCCCCTGTATTCCCAGCTTAGATCCGGGTTTGGTCATAAGCAGCCTTGGGAAAGTCCTGCTCCACTCACGTCCCCACCGCTGTCCTTGATCCCAATGATGTTGGGGTGCTGAGCCAAGGTGATGACAGCCTCCATGGGCAGGTCCAGGCCGGTGTTGGCAGGGACACTGTAGAGCACCATCGGGATGGGGGATGCGTCGCCAACCTGCAGGCAGCCAGGCAGAGCTTAGTAGCTGGGGTGGATTGGAGACACATTGGATATGTTCCCTATCCTGCTGCCCCAGCTGCAGGCACTGGACTTGGCTCACCTCCGTGTAGTGATGGACCAGGGCAGCAGTGGTCATGGCCCCCCGGTAATAGCAGGGTGTCACAACCAGTGCCACGTCAGCCCCTGCCTCTGCCATGCTGACTGTCAGCTCGATGGTGGCCTGGGTGGCTGGGGAGGAGGCAGAGAGATGAGGGCTGCTCCAGGGGGGACACATGGCCCCTGCACTGCCCCCCGCACTGCCCACACAGGCACTCACATTCACAGCCCGAGCCGGCCAGCAGCAAGCGGTCCCTGGGCAGAGCCCGGCGCACACAGCTCACCACCTCCACCCTCTCGCGGGGTGCCAGGTATGGATACTCCCCGTTGGAGCCCAGCACCACCAGCCCTGGAACACAAATGTGGGGAGGGCAGGGCTCAGGCACAGGAGAAGGGTGCCAGGACTGTCAGGTATCCCCAGTACTCTCACTCCCTTCTTCGCTGCCAGCACCCAGGCAGAGCTCTGCAGCCCACAGAAGCTCTGTGCCTTCCCCTGCCTATGTCCCTGCAGCTCCGGCCTCCTGGTCAGAAGAGAGGAGACTCTGGGGAGCATCCTTGCAAGGCTGCAGCCTCTTCTGCAGCTCCTCTCCTATCATCTATCCATCCTTGGCAATCGACAGATACATATCCCACGGATGTGTGAGCGTGCACGGGAGTGCAGGGCACAGGTTCAAGCCTGCACATGTGTGCAGCGGGTGTGCAAGCACGTGCTGGCATCTGGGGGCGGTGTGCAAGGGCACACACGTGTGCCTGGGTGCGTGCCATGCCAAGGGCCTCAGGTGGGTGACCCGAGGGGTTGCCAGCCCCGGAGCAAAGTCCAGCTGGAGGCTGAGCACCCTTGGGAAGCTGGCAGGCTGCCTGCATGCTGCCGCACAGTCTCTGTGGCAGGCAGGGATCTGAGGGGAGCCTGCACAGAGAGGGACCGCGGGCAGCGCTTACCTCGGAAAGGGATGCTGGCGTAGTGGTGCAGGTTCCCCTCCAGCTGGGTGTAGTCCACCTCCTGTGAGGGTGAGAAGGGAGTGGCGAGGGGTGGGAAGATGCCCCCGAGATCGAGTGAGGGCTCTGATCCCTGGGAGGTGCTGAGCCCCCGGCACTGCCTGGGGGCTGCCCAGTGCAGAGCTGCCAGGGCAGGCCGGAGGGAGGAGGCGAGGCGGGTGCTGAATGCCATGGTGGCTGGGTGCTGCTGCTGCCTGTGCCGCCTGCCTCGCCAAGGGGCTGTTAATGTTTGACGGGGCACGTGAGGGACCCGCAACCCTGCTGGGCAGATGACATGGGGGATGGTACCAGATGAGCTCAGGATGTTTTTCCCCTTCAGGAGCTGGCTGCAGGAGTTCAGCACCCCTCCGGGTGAGCTTTGGCCACTCCGGCTGTGCTTTCCCTTCTGCTTGCCAACGCTGGCAGCCATCCCTCTGGCTCCTACAGAGCTGGGCTGCAAGGCCAAGAAGGCATCAGGCATTGCAAGCAGTCCCAGGGCTTTGGTCAGAGATCACCTGATCCAGCTGTCAGTGTAGGGTCTCATGTAATCAGGTGAGTGTGAGCATTTCCGTATAGGGAGCAGTGAGCACTGCACTCAGCATGTGTCCCAGCCCGCAAAGGGACCACATGTCCCCCAAGGATGGCTGCAGCAGGAAAGGCAGAAGGACAAGAAGCCATCCAACCCCACCGAGTGGCTGTCCAGCAGGGGTACGGCTACTGCTCTGTGTCACAGCCCCAGCTTCCAGCACAGCATGGACTCAGGTTGAGCTGCCCTCCATGTGTTTTAACTCCCTGAGCTTGCCCAGGTGGGACTTTGAAGGACTGTGAGCAATCCGGGTGTCCTGCCCTTGAACCACTTGGTGTCACCAGTACTCGAGTCTCTGTGATAAGAGGCAGGGCTCATCATGCTGCCAGATAACCCTGCTCCCAGGATAACCCAGCTTCCCCAGGCGCATAAACCCCGGTGCAGGCTGCCCAGCCCCACAGCCACCTGGAGCCAAACACTGCTCTTTGCTGACTTTTATTGACACAGACAAGTCTTGTCTGGATCCTGCTCCTCGGAGCTGAGCCCAGCCCCTGGTCCCTGCCTGGTGCCATCATGCAGGGACCTCCATCTCCCCCTGCGGCTGCTCCTTGGTCTCCAGCGCCTGGCGGGTGTCCACCTGCCACTGCTGCACCAGGTCTGTCGGGGTCTTGCCAGCCTGCAAGAGTGGGCAGAGAGAGGCTGGGCACAGGGTGGTGTGACATGGTGGGGCAGCAAATGAGCTGGCCCCCCACACTCACCTCATTCTTGGCCATCATGTCAGCCCCGTGCAGGATCAGCGTTTTGATGATCTTGTAGCGACTGAGCCGTGTGGCATCATGCAGCGCTGTGTCGCCTTCCTGTGAGAGACACAGCTTCACTGGAGATCATGGTCCAGGGACAGGGACCCTCTGCCTGTCCCCAGCACTGCTCCCCAGCTCCCAGCACACCAACCTCCACCGGGACAAGGGGGACTGTTCCTGTCCCAGCCCTGGCTGTGGCTGCAGCTACCCTGTGTGTGTCCAGATGTGCCCCACTGTGGGTGCTGGAAGCCCTTAGAGGGGGAGGGGATCAGTGTTGCCCCCCAGTGATGCCTGCATGGCTGCAGCACTCACCCTGTCCGGGGCATTGATATTCACCCCGCAGTGGATGAGATGCTCCACAATGTCAAGGTGTCCAGTTCGGGTGGCCACGTGAAGGGGTGTGCTGAGCAGCTTGGGGGGAGGGTGAGATGGACATCAGGGGAGATCAGCACCCACATCTGCTAACCCAGCACAGGGTCTGCTCTGGTACTCCAGGGTATGCCCCTGCCCCAACCCTGTGACCCGCTCTGTCCTGCTCACCTTGTCCTTCACATTGAGGTCTGCCCCACGGTCCTGCAGCAGCTTGACAGCATCCAGGTGCCCACCCCGGCAGGCCCAGTGCACGGCGGTGCAGTCCAGCTGGACATACAGTGCTGTGTCACGCTGGGGGACACCCCCACCCTGTGTCTGTTCCCTGCCCGGCAGGTCCCCGTGCTCGAGCTGAACTGGCAGAGCCCTGCCTGCAGCCACCTCCGTGATGGGGACAGCACTGCCCCAGTGCAGGGTCCCCAGTCTTGCTGTAGTTCTGGCTGCATGACACCCAGGTGCTCAGACCAGCATGCAGCTGGAAGCAGGATCCAGCCTCACCCGGTCCCTGAAGTCAACAGTGGCCCCACTGTCCAGCAGCTTCTGCAGGATTTCCACGTGTCCCTCCAGCGAGGAGCGGTGCAGGGCTGTGCGGTGGAACTAGGGGACAGGGCGGCACATTGGCGGACGGATGCATCCTCCCTGGCCCAGCCTGGTTGTACCTCCAGCCCTGTCCCAGGGGTCCCAGCCCTCGCCCACAGGCATGGTGGGGCATGGCTGCAGGGCATGGTGGCGTGGCACAGGCGGGGGGCAGCCAGGGCTGCCAGGGATGCTACCTCATCACACGTGTCAGGGGAGCCACCGTCTGCCAGAAACTTCTCAATGACGTGCATCTTGCCCTGGACAGCGGCTCGCAGGAAGGTCTCTGGCTCCACAGGACCCTCCTGGCAATGGGACAGGCTTAGGGCTGGGGCAGCACAGGGGTGCAGGAGAGGGGACAACATGGGGGCCCCCTGCCCTGCTTCCCCAGGGAGGTCTCTGGCTGGCAGGGTGACCTGGGGGCTGGCCTGCGGGTGGTCCAGCCGCTATCCCAGCAGCCTCTCTCCCGCATCGTGGGACCCCCTGACGTACAATCTCCAGGGGCTCAGGTGGCGGGGTGGGCTCAGGGGTGGCCGCCCGCTCTGCCCGGCGCTGCCGGCGCTGCTTGCGGAGCTCGATGAGTCGCTGGATGCTGCCCACGTCGATGATCTCCCGCCTCAGATCCACTGAACTCCTCCGCACCCTCTCCTGGCCCTGGTGAGCACACACAGCGCCCCGTTTGACTTATCTGCGACCAGCCACCCCCGGCCACCCCGCACCCCAACCCACTCACCTTGATGGCCTCAAGGCCCCTGTTCCTGGGGCCACAGCGTTTCTCCTCCTCCAGCTCAGGTGTGTTCATCCGCTCCACGGCCGGCGGCTCCCGTGCACCATCCCCTTTGAGTCTCTGCACAGGCACAGTGGGTGCTGCATGCTCTTGGCTGGGCACAGGGCAGTCCCACTGCCTCCATCCCCAGCCTGCTGAGGAAGGTGGCTCTGGGCGTGGCTCCCAGCTCGCCGCTGAGGTCTACGGGGGTGCCTGGCAGCCCTTGGGCTTGCGCTTCCCTGCCCACCCTGCTCGGTAAGCTGGGCACCTGCCTGCTGCTCAGCTCTGCCCCATGGGCTGGAGCTGCCGGGTTGGGAACCTGATCCCCCCGAGGGCCCTTGGACACCTCGCTGTATCCCCCAGGACGGCAAGGTCGGTGCCAGCCTCCTCACGTCCGAGTCCCTAAGGATGGACACAGTGCAATGGGGGTTCCTACTACAGCCCAGGAAGGTCCCCCTGCCCCATAGACCCACCTCCTCCTCCTCCTCTGCCAGCTTCTGCTCGATGAGCTCCTTGGCCCGTTCCACATCCAGCTCCATGTCTGCCCGCAGTGCACAGTCCTGTGCAGGATGTGTCCTCTTCTCCTTGCTACCACGGGCAGGGAGTGCCCAGTCCTGGCTCCTGGTGCTGCCGGCGGCTTCGCTGGCCGTGGGGCTTTATGCTGCTGGCCCCTCTGTCCCACAGACCAAGGGCACCAACAGCTGTGGCTGCTCCACATGACTGGGGCAGCTTTGCCATGAGCTCACCCTCCTGCTTTCTGGTGGCCCTGACTCACCTCTCCAGCCCCACACTCTCTTAAAGAGACCCCCCCACCTCCCACCCCGGGTTGACCAGGACACCTGTGCTTGTTCTGGGGAGCTGGGGTGTGCAGAAGCTGTGACAGCCAATCAAGAGAGGCTCAGCAGAGCAGGGACATGATCCAGGGTCATCCCACAGGCATGGCATCTATGCCTGTGCCACCCACTCTGGGCAAGCAAGACGCTCCCATGGCTCCCATCACCCCATCTCTGTGCAACCAGATGCTGCAGCAGCCACTAATATTGCCCAAGGCTCCCTGCACCTTGGGCAGGGAGGGGGCCTGGGGGGGTGCCTGCCCACTCCAAAGGGAGGCAATGGGTCCTCTCAAGCCTCTCAGCCAGCATGGGATGCCAGGAATCACAGCCCCTCTGTGCTGCTTTAGAGGATGACCTCAGGTGTGGAACGTTCTGAGCAGCCCTGCCAGGGTCCCCGTGGCTGCCTGGCCTCCCTCACTACACATGTCAGCCTGGCAGCAGGAGACTGGCCTCACGTGGGGCCAACAGGCAGAGCCGGCAGCTATTCCCGGCAGCAGGAACATTGTTCAACCCTCCTAAGCACTCCCCCTTTGTAAGATGAGGCCAACACTGCCTTGTGCCAGGACAGTTAATGCGCTGGGCACTGTCCACCAGCACAGGACCTGGGGGAGGGACAGTCAACCACGTCACTGTTACCCTCCTGGGCAGTTCCCAGGGCCATCCTTGGGTGCCCTGTCCCATGGCTGTGACAGCCTCCTGCAGCAGAAAGACACTATTTTCACCAGGGCAGGCCATGGTGGCCATGGAGGTCCTCTTGGGACTGCTCCCTCCACAGATGGTCCCACCTAGCTCAAGGGCAGACACCAGCTTAAACCTCCAGAAGGGAAGCACCAGGAAAGGGAGGTGGTGACCCCACACTGAGAAGCAGCCGGGATGGCAACGGGACAATGCTTGCAATGCTGGGAAGGGTCCTGGAAGGCAAACAGCCAGGGCTGGCAGGACAGGGTCAGGGTGGCACTAGGGAACAGAGCTGCGGTGTCCAGGCTACCCTTGGCCACCCTGTGCCCATTCTGACCTGGGAGCAGATATAGGACAGGCACAGGGACCTCCCGTGGCTATGGGTTACAGCCCCCTCCAGCCTGTCCCCAAGGCCAGGGGAAGGATGAAAAGGCTTTATTGATAAATACAGACTATGTACAGAGGGGAGACATCTCCACCCAGCCCAGCACCCCACGGGTCTCCTGGCCAGGGGGAAGCCAGAGCCCGGTGGGTCACAGCCTCTCCCTGCCGGCACAGCCTGGCAGAGGAGCCCCAGCCCCAGAGACATTTGGTCTCGAACCTCCTGCAGCAAACACGGCGCCTGCCCGTGTCCCCAGCCAAAGGCAGCCACCATGGTGGCACAGCCCCACGCAGACCTTCCTGGGGGTTCACCCGTGTGGAGGGCAGCCTCAGGGGGGAGCAGGAGTGGCTCCAGATGGGCTTGAACACAGCACAGGGAATCCCCAGAGGTACCACCGTCCCCCAGCCCCCTGCCCTCTCCCCTCAACCAGTAGGGGGTGGCTCAGTTCCTGGGTGGGAGGGGCTGGTTGACAATCACTTGCACAACGAAATCCTTCTGGATCTTGGTCTCCTGCAGTCGTGTGCGGTCAGTGAGCAGCTTGCCTGAGAAGAACCACCGCTGCCAGGCCAGGTCAATGCCCTCCTGCGCCTGCAGCTGCTTCTTCAGCTGCCCGATGGTGTCACTCATGCTGGCGCTGAGCCGCAGGTCCTTGCCGGTGGAGAGGCGCACCTTGAGGGCGAACTCCCGCCGGGCGTTGGGCAGAGGCTCCGCCGGTTCCACCGCCTCCTCCTCGCTCCGCTCCAGGATCAGGTTGACGGGAGGTGCGAGGCAGTAGACGGGCAGCTGGTACCGGTTGCCCAGCTCATCATAGCACTCCGTCAGGGACCCTGGGGACAGCAGGATGAGATGCTAACGGTGGGCATCCCCGTGGGCCACCCAAATGGGGACAGGGCCACCCCAAGCAGCGTGGCACAGCCTGCCTTGCCCCCCTTGACCAGGCTGAGATCTGGATAGGAGGTGGGAGCCCCTTTTTACTCCAGCCTGGTACCCCTGTGTGCCCAGACATGGGGCACTCAGCACACACCCCACCCAAACCCCCAGTGCTGAGCCTCACCGTGGGGCAGGGTGATGCTGGCTCCATCGAGGATGGCCTGGGCCAGGCTGTGGTCATTGGCTTCTACAGCATAGGCAGCTGCCTTCAGGGCATCCCAGATCTCCTTGCGGCCTTCAAAGGCGGGTGCCGTGTCCCAAAACTCGTCCCGCTTGCTGCGCAGCTGCCCATCTGTCATGGGGTAGTCGCTCTTCCACTTGGGACACTCCTTCTTCAGGGGCTCATTGCGGCCTGCGGACGGGGCGATTCTCAGCCAAAGGACAGCGTTTCCCCTTGGGGCCTGAGCCCCCCCACCTCCCCATACCCACAGGTTCTTCCTGGGGACCTCCTGCACCCCAGGGAGGGTCCGAGGGATCACCCTGCCCTGTGAAGAACAGTTCCCAGTGCAGCCAGGGGGAACTGGGCTAAAGCTCACCCTGCCCAAGATCCCACTGGCCCCACAGCAGTTGCTCCCCCAAGTGACACCCTTTGCCCTCAGAGGGGACAAGGGCTCTCGCTTCCCTGTTAGGGGGACCAGTAGCTGCCCTTGTAGGGTGGCCACAGGGCCTCGGGGCCCTCTGAGGCAGAGCAGTATTTATAGCTTGGGGAATTAGCCAGGAAATAAGCTGGTCAGTCGGAACGAGAAGGGGATTACAAAGGCTGAGCTGCAGCAAAGGGGGGTCAGGACTTCATCGTCCCCTCTGCCCACCCCGGGATGACAGGGACCAGCTGGAGGCAAGACAGCAGGCACACAGTGTCCCGGGCATCAGGGGGACAGAGGGCATCACTGCCACACTGCAGCTGCCCCAGCAACAGGCTGAACTGAGCTGGCTCTCCACAAAACAGCCCCCAGCCACGTCCCCACAGCCCTTCAGCAGCCAGCACTGCCCAGGGATCTGAGCCACCCCAATGCCAGTCCCACACCACCATGCCCTCACTACACTGGGCTGTGGTCCTGTGGGAACAGCCCTGTCCCATCGGCCCCACGGCCAGGCCGGACACGTGGGGCAGGAAGGAGTTGTTGTCACTCCCAGCTGAGCTGGGGACAATGAATGATAACAGCTCCTTCCTGTCACCCCTCTCCCTGAGCTGGCCAGCCGGCACTCTTCCTGTGGGGACAGGACGAGGGTGAAGTGAGGCTCCAGCTGGGCAGGAAGATGCCTGTGCCCACACAGTGACCTGCCAGGCAAGGTGATGCCACACATCCCAGCCACCAGAGACAGCCATCGCTGCCAGCTGTGGGCTGAGCCAAGTTCCCCAGGCAGCTGTTCCTGAGCAAGTGTGTGGTGACACAAGGCACTACACGACCTTTCTGACTGTACCAGCCCTGCCTCACCCTACCCAAGACCACTGGCGCCAGCATAGCATCTCCTTCCCAGCAAGCACCCACCTCAGGGGCACAGGTGCTCAGGTCCCCCAGGATGCGCTGAGCATCCCTGGCAGGCAGCATCCTGCCCACATCCCTGGAGGAGCAAGAGCAGCCGCTGCAGCCAGTGCTGCCGATTCAGCAGTCACGGTGCTGGGCCAGAGGGATTTGCAGCACCACAGGACACAGCAAGGTCAGAGGCAACACCTGTCCCAGGAGGGCAGCGGAGAAGTGTCCACAGCCACCCTGAAGGACATGTCTGGGATCATGTCCCTACACTGCTGTGGCCACCGAGCTGGGGCACGTGTCCTCACAGCCAGGACTCCTGGCCAGCACTCCCAGGCAGCACCATTTCCCCAGCTCTGCTTGCAACAAAAGGAAGAGGCTGGCCCAGGGGAGGCAGCGGGATCGGAGCTGCGGGGGTCAGCTGCGGCAGAGAGCAGGGACAGGCTGTGGCTGCCTCGTGTGTACAGGCGTGCCCAGCAGCCTTGCCCAGGTAGGCAGGGGCTTAAGCCTCGTCTATTTATTGCTACCGCCTAGCCGGGCCTGCACTTTCTAATCACCTCCTGCTGCTCTATTCCTGGCCCCTTGTGCAACTCTCCATGGCAGCACCACCAGACAGGTCCATCCGCTCGCTGTGCCCGGCCTCGAGCCAACAGGATCTGGCTGGCAGCCTGCCTGCCTCCTGCCCTGTGCCTGCAGCACCCTGCCCGTGGCTCAGCCCCCCGTGGTGCCCTGGTGAGGGACCCCCAGGCAGGAAGACGTGACCCTAAGGCTTCCCTGCCCTCGGGCTTGCTCCCTGCCTGCAGGAGCCTCAGGCAGCCCCAGCTGACAGGTCATGGAGGCCCTGGAGAAAATGTCAGCCAGATGGCACACATCACTGCTTCCAGCAGTGCTGGCTGGTCTGCTCCCAAGCCAGGCAGAGTTGGGATGCTGCATGCCACGGGCATCCCCAGCTCCTGCTTCGGTAAGCTGGCCACCCCAGGAACAATGCTGTCACCTGCTGCTGGGAGCCCCCGCAGGACTCCTCCACAGCGGGTCACAACAAGCCCAAGCCAGGGCAGGAGCTAGCCAGGCTGGTGGGCTGCTTAGCAGGGCCCCTGTAGCAGCAGAGGTGAGCAGGAAGAGCCCCCTCCCTGCTGACAGCAGGTCCTCGCATACTGGGACCTGCTGGCCCAGGGCCGTGCCCCCATACTGCTGGTGAGGGCAGCTGTAGCCTTGCTTCAGCCTTCACCACCTGCTGAGCAGCACCCATGGGCTGGTGGCACCATGCAAGCAAGGCAGGAACCAGCCAGGGCACCCGGCACAAGGGACAGCCCTACTCTCCCCGGAAGGGACACACTGCAAGAAAGCAGCAGGAACTGCCAGCAGTATACCAGGAAGGGACTGTGACCCATCCCAGGAGAGAGAGCGGGGATAGAGACACAGGCTCTGCAGCCAGCTGTTGCCTGGCACAGGAGGGGATCACACAGATCCAGATGTTGGGATCTGACCCCACCCCCTGTCACAGCAGCCTGAGCTACAAGGTGATGGCCCCACATCCCTCCAAGCAGACGGAACAGTCAGCCAGTGACCCGAGGCCTCACTGATACCCACAATAAGGCACTACTGGGGGGCAAAGTGTGCCGGGGTGAGGGGGCTATCACCCCGATCCGTACCAGCAGGGCATCCCCGGGGCAGGCTGGCACACCTGGAGCCCCGCGCGGTGGAGGCGGCTACCCATGGCACGGGCACGGGCACAGCCCGGCCCGGCTGCCACGGCACCCTGCAGGTGCTGCCGGAGCGGCGGGCACCGTCCCACGGAAAACGCCCGTCCCTCCCTCATCCCAGCTGCGGGCGAGGGCCGGGGCGTCCCGTCCCGGGCACACGCTTCCTGCCCCTCCTCTCCCACCGCCCACTACCGCTCTGCCATAAACACGGTAATTACCGGCTGCGACGGCACCGGTCGGGGAGGCGGCAAAGGAAAGGCGTGATTCATCCTATCAGCCCACGGCTTCTCCGCCGAAAGTCCCCTGTACCCATCCCTGCGGCCTCCGGGACCCTCCGGGATGGCATCACCGGGAAGCGCCTCGTGGCACCCGGGTATTCGGCTACCGGTAACTCCGGGGGGCCGTGGGGCTGCACCAGCCCCCGTGCGCCGCCGCTGCTCCCCGGACCGGCGCAGCCGCTCCCTGCCCGACCCGCACCTCCCGAAGCCCCGGGGCAGCGGGCATGGGGTCGCGCCCGCCGGCAGCAGCCAGGTGTACGGGGCAGCACCGGCCCCGAGCCGGCAGGACCCTGCCGTTCGCAGGACGCACCGTGCCGGGGGACGCTGCCGAGCGCAGACGGGGGTCACCCGCCACCCTGCAGTCCCCCCCGGACACCACCTTCCCGGGAGCAGCCGGGAACTGGCAGGGCTCGGCTGGACGCACCCCAGCCCTTACCCCGCAAAGCCTCCGGGGCGCCGGGACGGGAGCCGCGGTGCCTGCCCGCTCCCGCGGCCGCGCACCGAACCGGGACCACCGGGGTCCGGGAACCCCAAGGGCGCAGAGCGACTCCCGGGGTCGTGCAAGGGGGGGAGCTGTCCCGTGGCGGACTGCGCCCCTCCGGTGCCCACGTTCCTCCCGCGCTCCTCCCGCGCCACCCCCAGAGGGACACGGGACCCCCCCGCCCCGGTGCCCGCGATCGCGGGGGTGCCCAGCTAGGACGATCCCCGCTCACCTGCTCGCTTGCGGGTGTTGCCGCCGGCGGCGGGCCGCTCCCGGCGCTGCCGCCCCACGCAGCCG
>VXBT01008840.1:159537-186346 GCA_013400235.1 Oriolus oriolus | reverse complement strand
GGGTGGTGGCGGTGTGGGGAGGGGTTTGGGAGGAAGCGTGGGGCTGGGTAGGGCAGGGTATGGAGGCGCGGGACGGAGCGTGTCCGTGGGTTGCGAGGCTGCCGTGCGAGGCACGGCACGGGGGAATGGGTAGGGTAGAGGCTGCAGCTCGGAGCTGACAAGGAGATGTGCGGTAGGAGTGGGACAGCAGCGAAGGTGAGGGGCTCCAGGAGCGAGGCAGATGTGGGTGGCAGAGAAATGGGCGTTGGGAAGAGAGCTCATGGTCTTGCTGAGGTACTGTGGGAGGTGACTGGTGCAGACTGACCTCACTGTGGTTTCTCCCCCTTTCCTAGCATGGCTTGAGACATTTGGTTTCCTCGGATAATTTATCCTTCTGCTTGGAATAGCAATTGAGTGACTTTGCATTAGGGAATTTACAGCATCGGGAATGTGGCTTTCTAAGGATAAGGTGGTACTTTTGTGTTTCTACGCAGTGGCTTCAGCATGTTTCAAGAAGGAGCTGAGAGAGCAGAGAAGGGCTATCTTTATATGTTCCATTACACAGAGGGGTACCTTATAGACCTTTCCCAAGGCCTGATGGATTGTGAACTGCTCTGTAGTGTCTTGATGGTGAGATGAGCTGGCAAAACAGGAAGGTAACCTGTAACACAGAGTGAAGAAAATGGCAAGGAAATTTGGAGGAATTCAGTAAACTATGTGACATTCAAGATGTTGCAGAAGGGTGGCACAGTCTCCGACATATTTGGGATAGACGTGGGGAAGGATAACCTTACAACTGCTGTTGTCACCTGACGTCATGTCACAGAAGTGCCTGGGGAAAGCTTTGTCTCTTGGAAGACATACAAAGGGAATTGCCCCCCATTTGCTCCCCCCAGCTCTTTTCAGCTGCGTGGCTCTTGTGACCAACCCACCTTCACAGTGTCATTGGGCCCTGCTGACCTTGTACAGAACCACACATCATAAATTGCGTTATGTATCCTTGAGCACAAGGGGAGGTTTTTCCTAAGCTCACGGCCATTGTGCAGTTGCTGTAAGAAACACACTGAGCTTCCCCCGTTTGTTGCTGAGGACTCAAACGAGCGTAACTTGGCAGATGGCAGAAAGGCCTTGGTGCTGTCACAGGCAGCTTGGGCTGCATGGGTCAGTGGGTGGCAGGAGGAGGCTGAATTCATCTTGCTTAAAAAATGGGGAGAGAAGGATACTGCTGTTACAGAATCCATTACACATTCCCTGTGAATGTTGTGCTCACATTCATGCTCATGTGTGTGGGGGAGACAAGAATGGAAGGCCTCCAGAAGTGACTAATACCTAGAAGGACACTGTGTGAAAGGGGGACAGACCTGTTAGGAAGGGGAGCATGTTGGATCAGAGTAGCAATCCAGCACAGGGTGAATGGCTTGCTTTTGTTTAGTCTCTGAGAACTACAGGAATCCCAGAATAGGAAGGCAGCACCTCCTGGTAAAGGGATTCAAGGTGCCTAATTAACCTTGGGGCATATGTGCTGCTGCCAGATGTGGAGGCAGCAGTTTCAGGGGCTCACCACTGTGCTTGCTGTGCTGATGAGGCAGGTCCAATTAGTTGTGCTGGTGCTCACGGCTGCCCAGGAGCACACCACGCTCACAGGCTGTGCCGGGGAGGGGTGTGGCCACACCATGTGAGGCGAAGCTGGTCACACCTGGGTCCCTGAGAACAGAGGGATCTCCCTTGCTGAGCTGAGCAAAGGAGCTGCTGACCTCACTGCTGCTGACCACGGGGAGTATCAGTTCCTGGCTGTGGTTTGGCCATCACCCTGCAGCTCTTTCCTGTTGAGTCGGGAGCTAGAAGCTTTGTGTAGAGCTGCTTTCGCTCTCTGCAGACACAGAGAAGCAGAGCACTTGGCCACAGAGATGGTGTTTGTCTCAGACCTTTTCTGTTATGGTGCAGAGGCACAAGGGCTCTTCATGAGCTTGCAGAGTGAGATATTGGTTGCTGGATGTGGAGAGGCCATCCAAGCTCTCCCTGCAGCCCACTCTGCTTTGGCTGATGCATAGCATCTGTTTGCTGTTTCACTGTTGTTATTCTGCAAGAAATTTTGCCAGCACATTATGGCTTTCTCTGAGGGCACCCCCTGTTCAGTCTGTGCCTGTCAGTTCCGAGACCTGCTGGGCTCTTCTTCCACGCAATTCCCCTTATCTGTTCTGTTCCTCAGTTCAGGCTCCCTCTCCCTGCTGCGCCAGGCAGGATTGAAAGCTCTGTCTCTGGAGCTGGGACTGCCTGCTGTCAGAACACACTGTCGGAAAACGTTGGCATCCCATCCCTAGACACAGCTCTATGATGAACAATGTATCTTAATACTGGAATTAACTGCTTAGGAAGAGACAGTAAATGCTTGCAACAGCAGGAGACACGAGCTGGAACAAGGCCTGAGAAAACCCAGAATGAAACCTTTGGGCTTCTGAGAGGGTGAGTGCCCTGTCAGTCGTGTAGGTTCAGCAGGTTCAGAGAGGTGAGCAGGTCCCTCCAGAGTGCCCAGAAGAGGTCCTCGGAAAAGACAGTGACTCTCAGTGACTGCAAGGTGATTTGTGGTTTATTTGTGGAGGAATGCTGTTTTGTCCAGGTAGAGAGTGAGAGGTGCTTGTTTCCCAGTAATGTCACTTGACACCTGAGCTGCAGGTTAGGGGTCCGAAGGTAAGGCAGTCCCTTGCCTGCCACCCCATGTCTGCTCAGAGTGCATACACAGAGCTTTCCTTCTGGAAAGCTGCCACATTGGCAATGGGTGGCAGGAATGGAGAACCTGCCCTTCTGCCAAGGTTCTTGTAAGGTGCAACAAGCAGGTCCTTACCAAGCCTCCTGAGGAGTGACTCTTCCCCCAGCTGAGCTGCAAGAGTATGGAGGCAGGAGGTGCATGAGGCAACCTGGCAAAGTGTCTGAGTCAGAGTTGGAAATAGACTCCAGGAATCCCAGAACTTTATCTTTCTCTGACCACAAAGCTGCCTTTCTCCCTGCCCTCCATCTTGGAGGAAGTTTGTGCAGGTCTTGCTCAGTAGAGTGTGGAGATGATGGAGCCAAGGTAGGAAGCTGAGTGATCACTGGTGTCTGGGCTGTTTGTTCAGCCAGTTCTCCCTCAGGAAGCACCTGGAGAGCTGCCCTCTGTCTCCTCACAGCGTGCTCACATTAGAGAAGGGGGTTTTAGTATCTCAGCAAAGTGGGGCACAGCAAGGCTTCTCTCAGAGCCACACATGCGGGGAGAGGGTGAGGCAAAATGTGGGCAAGTTCTCCCCTGGCTGTCGGCTGTCTGCTCTCAGTCTCAGAGGTGGCTGCAGGCAGCTCCACCAGTTAAATGCACATGGCTCCTTTGGTGCTCAGTGAGGAGTCAGCACCGACCAGCCTTTCCCACTGCGGTGCTGGGATGCTTCCCAGCATCCATCTCCAGTACCATGCCTGCATGATCTCTTTGGTTCACTCTCTTTGCCTTCTTTCTCCAGGGGTGAAAGATGGAAGGTGGACAGTGCTGCAGCTTGTGGAAGCCCTGGGGTAAGAAAAGCCTTGTGCAAGTTATACATCGAGTAAGGGCCTTGCAGGGGACATTCCCACAAGGAGGCACAGTTAGAAGGAAAAGTGTGCTCATCCAGGATGAGCTTCAGCACTGGAAACACTTTGCAGCATGCAGGATGTTGTCTGCTCACAGCATGGGGCTTGAGCAGTGCTTTGCCCTCCTTGGACATGGGAACTCTTTGAGAAAGAGTAAGGCCAGAGCAGCTCTTGATGCTCTCCCAGGACAGAGGAGAGATATGGCAGGCAGCAAGCTGCAGGGTGCTTTTCAGCTCCCAGCAGGAGCTGCCTGAGCACACAGCTGCACAACACCATGTCACAAGTTGGCTGGCACTCAGCTTCTGCTTCTGTCTCCAAATTGTCATGGCCTGGGCTCATTTCTCCCTAGTTGGGGGTCTGGGTTTGCCTCACTGTAAGAGGCTTTACCCTTTTTGACCCTTGTGCTCTTGGGAGCATGGTGCAAGAGCAATTTCTTTGATCCAACTTGAGAACTTGGATTTCTTTCTGCATGGTTCTGGGGCTGAGTGCACACATGCAGCACGGATGGGGGAGAGGAGTCTGTTCCCACCCTGCCAGCAAGTCAGGCAGGATTGGGCCCACAGAGTGGCACCTCTTTGTTTTTGTAATGTGCCTGCTCAGGATGTACTTCCTGCTTGGATGTCCCTGCTCACAACAGGCTTCTTGGGCTTTCTCCTCTCTTGGCCTAGGTTTTGCCTGGAGAACACAGATCCTCGGACACGAGGGCGAGGCCTCCAGCTGTTGTCACAAGTCCTGCTCCAGTGTTACTCTCTGCTCCAGGAGAAGGAAGGTAAGGGCTGTTCTGGCCCTTGAGTGGCTGGCTGGGGACAAAGCCTGTGCCATTAAAGTGTCTGTCCTGCATTTGGCAAAGGGATTGATTTAACACTGTGATGACTTTGTACACGTCTCTAAGAGTCAAAGTCCAAGGAGGGCATGAGGCTTTGCACTGCAGCCTTTTTGCAAACCTCACCACACAATTCAGGTCACTGTCTGAACACACCAAATCCCTGGACAGCTGGGGCCTCTGACAATGTGTGGGTGTTGCACACCCAGGTGTGCTCAGCGCCACGTGGGACGTGTTTGGGATACATCTGTATGCCAGAATCCTTGGATGATGATTCAGAGCAGGAAGACTGTCCTTCACACTCCAAATCACACTGCAGCCTTGCAGCCTGATCAGGTTAACTCAGGAGGAACTCTGAGGCCTGGGGAGGACGAGAGATCCGTGTAAGGATGAGAATGGCATGCAGGACTGGAGTGGGGAGAGGAAGATGCCCTGTTCATAGAGGCAAGGAGGTCTGCCTCTGTTAAATGCCCCATAGCAATTGGCTGGCAGCAGGGAAAGCAAGTAAGTGCTGACAAATTTTGGCTTGGGGGCCTTGCAGATGGGAAGCTGAACTTATGCCAGCAGCCTGGCTAAACAGGGGGCCCAGCTAGTAAGTAAGGTGGAGGAACGGGAGGATGGAAGTAAAAGATGCTTAGTCCTTGACATTTGGCTCTCTTTGACTGGAGCCAGGCAGGCTGAGAGCAGCTGTGCATAGAACCTTATCTACTGAAGTAGCTGGAGTCAGGTGTCATGACTGATGGGAGCTGAGGTGCTCTGGAGGGGCAGCCAGAAGTGGGGAGGTTCAGTGGGGATGCTTGATGGAAAAAGGCGACACAGGGCAGCTGAGCAAGGGGAGTGAGCTGGGTTAGAGCCTCGTGTCCCTGCTCACGCAGTTCATTTCTCAAGCGCTGCGTCAGGCTGCCTCCTGGGGGGCTGAGTTTCTGCAGCAGCTGTGGGCACAGGATGCTGCTAGCTGGCTCTTCCAGTCTGTTTCCTGCTACCACTCCCCAGGGCTGGGGTGTGCAGGCGCCCGCGGCCGTGACTCAGGGGCCAGGAACGTGTTGTGGAGCCAAGTGCGAGGAAGCCAGAGCTCCTGCCCCAGCCCTGTGCCCCACCCCATGACATCCTCCAGCCTCCACTGAGCAGACTGCCACTCTGCTGCTGGTGTCTGCATCCACATGTCTGGACAAGTCAGGGCAAATGCCTCTTGGGTAGCTCTGGCACCTCTGCAGCAGCCACAGGTGGGTGCTGCTCTGCTGCAGTCAGGCATGGGCTGCTCACGAGGAGAGGGCAAAGGTGTTGGAGCCAGGTGGGTGCACCCACCAGCAGCAGTTTGTCCCATTCACCAGTGCCAGATGTGCTCGCTCTTAGTCCATCAGCTTGTGGTTGAGCTGGGGCCAGCACCCAGCAGATGTGTTTCCTAGGGCTAACACACATTGGTGTCTGTTTCTGACAGTGCTGCATCTGGTCCTGTTCTATGAGAGCCGGCTGCAAGATCATCACCTGGTGATCCCCTCGGTGCTCCAGGGACTGCGAGCGCTGGTGAGCTCGCACCCCCAGCCCACAGTGCTGGGCTGCACTCCAGAGCAGCGTCAGGGAGGTCCAACACCTGGGTATGGGCTGGAGCAGTGTGTCGAGCAGGGCCTGGCTGGGCTATCAGCCCTTCTGGCAGCACTGCCCTGTCTCCTCTGTTCTCCTGCTGTGCCCCTTGTGGAGGAGTCAGGGAGAGGAGACTGCCTTGATTTCCTGCCCTGTGTTGGTATTAGGGCAAGGATTCCCTGGCCATCCTGGGGAGCAGTGCAGATGATGAGCATCTTGTCCTGTTCTGTCTGGGGAGGGGCGTGGTGAGCTCTCTCTGTCGCGGAAGAGGATCCTGCAGGCAGCTGCTGTACGGAGGCAGGAGCTCTGTTACGTGGCTGCCACCATGGTATTCTATTCTTGCTTTTCTCTTCCTGTCCCCAGAGCATGTGTGAGGTGCTGTCCCCAGGGCTAGCAGTGTCTGTGCTCAAAGCCATCTTCCAGGAGGTACATGTGCAGGTGAGCAGTGTGATTTCCTATCCTCCTGTCCTTGATCTCTGCTCTCTGTGTGTCTGTGGGGCCTGCTTACCCTGAGGACTGGCCACATTCAGCACAGCACAGTGCAGTGCTTCTGCAGGGCTTAGAGACAGCCTGGCTCACTGCAAGAGAGACTGTGAGAGACAGACAGCAGCCAACGATCCTCTTTGGCCATTGTCCTCTCTTTTCTCAGCCCTAGGGGAATTATTTCCTTTTGCTCCATTCTCCAGGCTGTGTTTAAGTGCCCCCAGTCCAATTCTCCTCCAATTTAAGATTGCTTTTGTTGGCAGTGCCTTGGGCAGCATGTGTGGCCCTGGTGTGACTGATGGTGCAGTCATGCAGTGATGGGACACAGTCATGTTCATGTGCCATTGCATAGGCAGGTGCACACTTTGCATGTGATAAATGGGATCTCTGTGCCAGGAAGCAGCAGCTGGGGGTCCTGCTCTCTCTCAAGGGCATGTGCTGCCTGTGGGGTAGTGGGTAGCTGTGCTGTCATGTGTAGAGGATGGTTTTGATTGGTCTGCTCCTCCCTTCAGTCCTTGATGCAGCTGGACCGCCACACAGTCTACAGCATCATCACCAACTTCATGAGCACCAGGGAGGAAGGTGAGGGGGCAGATGCCAGACCCGCTCTGGGATTGTTGAGGCTGGGAAAATGGCTCGCTTTCACCTTCTCTGAGGGCTCTGTGGCTCTGCCTGGAAGAGCTGGAAAAGGATTGTGGGGCTGGGCCAACTCAGCTGATTTAATGCCATGTTGGTGAGGGCTGATGTCCTGCACCTGCTCATGCTCCTTCTTTCTGCAGAGCTGAAGGGCCTGGGTGCCGACTTCACCTTTGGCTTCATCCAGGTCATGGATGGGGAGAAGGATCCCCGCAATCTGCTGGTGGCCTTCCAGATCGTGCGTGATCTCATTGCCAAGGACTATGCCCTGGGTGAGCCTAAACCTGCCATGCAGAGCTGACTGGGAGACGTGTCCCTTTTCTTTGAGCCATTGGAGGGATGGGTCTGACCAGGCCTGGGCTGGTCCCTAACATGCTTTAAAAGCTGCAGAGCTGGCCTGTCATGGGTGCTAAACATAGCTGCTGTGCCTTTTTTGCCCACTATCTTTGCTCACGCCTTCTCTCCTCTGTCTGCAGGTCCCTTTGTGGAGGAGCTGTTTGAAGTTACATCCTGCTACTTCCCTGTTGATTTTACTCCAGTGAGTGAGTCTGCTGTGTGCCACAGCCTGTTCCTCCTGGTGTTTTATTAGGGGGTTGTGTCCCCTCCAGGGAATGGGATGAGAGGGTGGCCAAGAGTCTTGGCTGGGCAGTGTTGAGCTGTGAGCTGTGGCACCCAGGCTGACAGGGTGGTGCCAAGCTAGCTGCAGTGGCACTGCTGCTGCCTTGCTGGAGATGAGGTGATGCAGCCTCAGCTGATGGCTGGGTTGGGATGTTTCCTGACTGGTGGGTGACCTGCTCACTGCCTCCTTTCCAGCCCCCTAATGATCCTCATGGCATCCAGAGGGAAGACCTGATCCTGAGCCTCCGGGCTGTACTGGCCTCCACGCCCCAATTTGCTGAGGTATGAAGCTCCTTGGGGATTCTTGAGCACCTCACTGTTCCCTTAGCACAGGCTGCCTTTCATAGTGCTGCAGCTCCTGCTGTGACTCTGTGGGACAGGAACAACTGGGACCAGGAGCTTGCATTTGGGCAGCCCTGTCTCCTGCTGGGGCTGGTCATGGGGAGGGTGCTGAATGACACCCTGGGAAAGGGGCTGCCTGTTGCAGGTACCCCTTCACCTCTGCTCTCCTGGCAGAGGCTGAGCTTGCAGCCTTGCAGGGCCATGGTGGTGCAAAGGATGGGCTGAGTTAAAGTGCTTCTCTCTGCAGTTCCTTCTCCCTCTGCTTATTGAGAAGTTGGACTCAGAACTGCAAAGTGCCAAGCTTGACTCGCTGCAGACTCTGGTAAGGAGGGGTCCCCTACTCCCTTCAACCCACAGCTGATCTGTGGCAGTAGCAGCTGCCAGCCACCTCTAAGCCCTTCTCCCTGCCAGCCAGACACTGCCTTGTAGAGCCACAATTGCAAGAGTCCTGGTTTGGCCTGCATCACTCTTTCCTGTTTTTCTTGAGTGATTGTGCAGCTCAGCATGAGCCTGCCAGGATGGGCAGTGTCCCTGCACCGTGTCCACCTGGTACTGGCTTCTCTGTGATTTCTCCTGGCTCCCTCTTACAGACTGCTTGCTGTGCCATCTATGGGCAGAAGGAGCTGCAGGAATTTCTCCCCAGCCTCTGGTCATCCCTGCGCAGAGAGGTGAGCACTGCAGGGCTCCACCATGGCTGGGCTTCTGCTGAGCAGTTCTGAACCAGACCAGGTGGGCCCCATATCTCCCAGCAGCCCGCACCTGCGACCTTGGACTGCCCCAGCTGAAAAGTGGAGGGGACAGGCCAGCCCTATCAGCATGTCCCTGTGGCTTGAATGTGCCGTGCTGCATGTTCAAATCACGTGGGAAATGAGGCAGGAGCCTGAGGCCTTCAGCCTGCGTTGGGAGCCTGAAGCCTGCAGTTGTTGTCGGCATGGAGTTCAGCTCATCCTATGGCCTTTCCTCCAGGTGTTCCAGACAGCGAGTGAGAAGATTGAGACAGAATGCCTGGCTGCACTGCATGCTCTCTCTGCCTGCCTCTCCCGCTCCGTGCTCAGCTCTGATTCCGAGGATCTGCTGGATTCCTTCCTCAGCAGCATCCTGCAAGGTAGCTAACAGAGACCCTGCCCCGAGCAGCCAGGCCTGAAAGCATCCTCTTGGGCAGAGATCTGCCCTCCTCTTCTCTTTCAAGCCTCTTCTCTTTCTAGTCCTCATAGCCACTTTTGGCTTCTCCAAGGTAATTGGCTGCAGGAAGGGAGGACAAGGGTATTCAGCTGCTTCCCTCTCTGCTGGAGCTGCCCTCTCTGTGCGCCTGGGGCTGTGGGAAGCTGCTCAGCTGGGGAGGCTGTGCTGCAGCTCAGAGCTGCGCCCTGGCAGCACGTCCCAGCCCAGCTATCAGCTGTATCCTGCACGCAAGGCAGAGGAGCTCTGCGCCGGTGCAGCTGACGCCCAGCCTATCTCAGATTGCAGGCACCATCTGTGCGAGCCCGACATGAAGCTGGTGTGGCCCAGTGCCAAACTCTTGCAGGCAGCAGCGGGTGCCTCCCTCCGCACCTACCACTGCATCACGTGCAGCGTCCTGCCCCTGCTGCTGGAGCAGTACACCAAGCACACACAGGTGAGGGGCACCCACTGCCTCCACAGGGCCTGGGGGGAGCAGAGTATCCAAGGGGATGTCCTTCCCTGGTGTGGGTAGAGACCCCGTGGGCACCCTGTGGCCTGGCAGTGCTGGGCTGAGGTGCAGCTCAGTCCCAGCAGTGACGGTGATCTGGGTTACACCTTTGTGTCCCTGCAGAGCAGCCAGAGGAGGACAATCCTGGAAATGCTGCTAGGCTTCCTGGAATTGCAGCAGAAGTGGGGACATGTGGAAGAAGGTGAGGGTGACTGGTCCCTCTGGAGGCACCTGTGTCCCAAGGGCTGCTGGCTCTGACCTCACTTTCCTGTATGCTGACAGACAAGGAAAGCTTGTGGGCCAGTGTGGCTGTATGTGCAAGCCCCTGCCATGTCCCAGGGACCCTGCATGATTGGGTGTCAAATGCAGCACCCCAGAAAGGGTCTTTCAAGTGCCATGATGGTGGCTGTGTGGTGACAGCCAAACACAGGCAGTGACTCCATGCCCCTCTCTCCAGATGAGAGCACTCTGCTGTCACTCCAAGCCCCGGTTTGCTCTGTGGTGTTCTCGGCGCTGACGGATCCCAGTGTGCAGCTGCAGCTGGTTGGGATCAAGGCACTGACTGTCCTGGGCTCCCTGCAAGGTTGGTGCCTTGTTTCCCTTGAGAGACAGAGGGAGGTGTCACTCTCTTCTGAGAGACACGGTGGCTGCTGGGACATCCTTGCCTGCTGTCTGTAGGTGCGCAGGAGTAGTGGCAGCATTTTCTACCCAAGCCATGAGCTCCGGGGACACTTGGTCTCTCTCTTGCCTGTTTGTGCTGGGCACCTTGTACCTCTGGCATTCGGTGTGCTGCTGGCTTGGATGAGGGGGAAGGATCCTGTCCAGCACACCAGCGTCTTTGCCTTTAGCCAAGGGTAGGATTCCTTTATGGCTCTTGTTCCAGGCTTCCTGTCTTCCTCTGATCTGGAGCTGGTTGTGGATCACCTCATCCGTCTCGCTCTGCATGAGGAGGATTCCCAGAGCAGGTGAGGGGTGGGCTGGCATCACTGCAGTCACACATGCTCTGGGAGGAGGAACAAAGCCTGGCTTTGCAGCAGAGAGGGGCTATAGTCCGAGGGAAGGCACAGGAACTCCCTGAACTAGAAGACCATGTGGGATAAACCAGACAGTTCATGGGCTGGAAATGAGAAAGTCTGAGCCTATCAAATCAGGAGGCTCGGCTCTGCCTACCTGAAGGGTGAAAAAGGCAAGTTGCTGAGAAATGGGGTTCTGGAGACACCTTCTGGCCAGGCCTGTGCAACTGGTGTACAAGAAGCCCCGGATTTGCAATCCTTGCATCATCTTTTCCACTCTTGTTTCCCCCTGGCAGTGAAGCAGCGATGGAGGCAGCCGGGACCCTGGCCCCCACCTACCCAAAGATTTTCTCTGGACGCATGGTACCCAGGCTTGGAGAGGAGCTGCAGTCAGGTAGGACTGGGAAAGGAGTGGTGACTGGTTTTGGGGTAAAGCCTTTCCCATCCCCATTGGGCTCCTGCCAGGCAGTGGGGCTGTGCCATGTGGTGTAGGTCGGTGGCTGTTCCTGGAGAGTTCCCAGCACAGGCACTGTGTGCTGGCACAGGGAGGGCTGTGGCTGGTCTAGTAGCCAGGATCACCCTTGTGGGAAGGAGCTGCCCAGCTGCAGAGCAGGCAGAGTGCCTGGTGTGGGCTGGGTCTGCCATGCTGCTTCACCCCATCCACCCTGGCAGGGTCTGGGCCCAGACTGCCCTTAGGTGGGGTGACCCCAGGTCCCCCTCTGAGGTGTGTTTCCTCTTCAGAGCGGGAGGAGAGCTACCACAACCACCACTCCTTGCAGCAACGCTGCCTGCAGGCCCTGGCAGCCGTGTCCACCCACACCAGCATCGTGAGGGAGACTGTCCCTGTCCTGCTGCAGCATCTCCATAAGGTGCAGAAAGGTAATGGAGCTGCTGCAGGCAGCTCCACAGAGCGTGTCTGAGCAGGAGCTGCCTCTGTTACTGGTGGTGGCTGGGAGAGAGCTGGAATGGCAGTGGTGCAAGGAACCCGTACCTGGGCTGTGAATCCCACCGGTGGACTGGGAGTCAGAAGGGCTGCATCATCCCAGGATCCTGGCGCAGATCAGGGGGCTGGGTGTTGAGGCTGTTTGATGTGATGGTGACTGTGCCCTGCAGGGACCGAGGCCAGGAACACCCAAGACATGGTCTCAGTGTGCCAGAGCCTGCACCGCGTGGCCCTGCAGTGCCAACAGGATGCAGAGGGCTGCTGGTACTTCCACCAGACAGTGGTGCCGTGCCTGCTGGCCATGGCTGTGCAGGCAGCCATGCAAGGTAAGTCCACGGCTGGAGGGGAAGAGGGGAGAGCAGGCAACCCCCAGGCTCTCAGGGGTCCCTGATCCTGCAGTCGGTGCCATTGCGGATGCCTTCTGGCACCCATGGCCTTCAAGAGTGGGCTCCACTGCTCCCTGCCTCTGTCCCAGAACCCTGCCCCAGTGTGGTGGGGGTTCAGGTAGCTGTGCCTGCCTCCTCCTTCTGAACAGCAGTCTCCAGCAAGTTCCATTCCTCCCACTACCTGCAGAGAGCACCCACACACTGCCGGGCAAGGCTCTGCTGGAGGAAGAGGTGCTGGCTGCCATGATCCCAGTCATCAGTGCTGCCACCACTCACCTGAGCCCTGAGTGAGTGAAGCTGGGGCAGGAAGCTGGGTGCTGCATCGTGGGGAGGGAGCAGGCTGCGTGCCCCCTGCTGCTATCTGTACAGGGTGATCTTGTGCCTCCTGTGAGGTCTCTGGTGACCCTTCCGGAGCAGCACATTGCAATGTCTTTTTTCTCCTAGGCTGGCTGCCCAGAGTGTGTCTCATGTGGTGCCCCTCTTTCTGGACGGAGAGGTCTCCTTCCTACCCCAAAACAGTTTTCCCTGCTCCTTCCAGCCTTTTGGGGTATGTTTGGTGACTGGGGCTGGGGCACCAGACAGGGTGGGAATGAGAAAGTTGGCACAGGCTGGCAGCAAGGACTATGATGACACGGGCACTGTTCTTCCCTCGCAGGATGGGGAGTGCTTGGAGGCACAGAGACGCCTGGTCGCCCTCCTCATGGCCTTCGTCTGCTCCTTGCCCCGCGATGTACGTTGGTGGGGAGCAGGGTGGAGAGGAGCCCTGCCTGAGCACCCTCCAGCCTCTGTCCACACCAGGCTCCACGGACAGACGGAGGGAGCAGCTGCAGCCCTGGGCCGTGACACGTTCTGTGTCTCTTCCAGGTGGCAATCCCTCAGCAGGAATGGCTGCTCCGGGAGCTGCTGGCATTGAGCTGTTCCTGCAACTGTCCCTTCACGGCCACCACAGCTGCCAAGTGCTTTGCAGGGCTGGTGAACAAACACCCAGCTGGTAAGGGGGCTGGGGCAGATGCTGGGGGTCCCTGCCCACTGCTGGCAAGGGGAATGGCTCATCTTGTCCCTTCTGTTCCCAGGGCAGCAGCTGGATGAAATCCTGCAGCTTGCAGTGAACAGGATGGAGCCTGGCCTTGCAGAGGGGCCCTGCCGAACGCAGGCGCTCACCTTGCTACTCTGGGTAAGGCCTGCCCTGGATGAGTAGGGCAGGGGGGCCAGGGGACCCAGCCTGGCACCGACTGTTCTGCCTGCACAGGTGACCAAAGCCCTGGTACTGCGCTACCACCCCCTGAGCTCCTGCCTGACGGACAAGGTAGGCGGTGGTGGGGCTGGGTGATGTCTGAGAAACCTGCCTTTCTCCCCCCTGGCTGGCTGGGGACCCCCAGCAGCCGGGCACTCTGCCTCAGGGCTCTCTCCCTTGCAGCTGCTGGGCCTGCTGGGTGACACAGAGCTGGGCCCTGCTGCAGCCGATGGCTTCTCCCTGCTCATGGCCGAGTCCCCGGACGTGCTGCACAAGGGCTGCCATGCTGACGTGCGCATCATGTTCCGCCAGCGCTTCTTCACTGACAACGTCCCCAAGCTGGTGCAAGGCTTCCATGGGGCTGGCCCCGGTGAGTGGCCACCCCCAGCCCAGCCTCATCACTCCTGACCCTTTAACCAGGGGACCTGGGCCAGCATCCCCTCCTTCCACTGGCTGCTTGTAACCATCTCTGCTCTCCACAGATGTGAAGGCCAATTACCTGAAGGGCCTGTCCCATGTGCTCAACCACCTCCCCAAACCTGTGCTGGTGACAGAGCTGCCCACGGTAAGACCCAGCCTAGGTGGCAGGCAACATGAGCTGTGACATTTCAGAGTGCATGGTTCGGGGTTACTCATGACTCCTGTGTTCTCCCTCTCTCTCCAGCTGCTTCCCCTCCTGCTTGAGGCCTTGTCCTGCTCCGATCGTGTAGTACAGCTCTCCACACTGAGCTGCCTCCACCCACTGCTGCTCGAAGCTCCCCAGATCATGAGCCTGCATGTCGACACACTGGTCACCAAGTTCCTCAACCTCACCTCTAGCCCCACCATGGTGTGTGCACCTCCTCCTTTGTCCTTGCTGTGCCCCTCTCCTGCCCCTTGTGCTGCCCTCATCCCTGTCTGTTCCAGGCTGTCCGCATCGCTGCCCTGCGCTGTGCCCATGCGCTCACCAGTCTGCCCACAACAGTGGTAAGTGCTCTGCAGCACCCTGCTGCCTGCATGCAGAGGGACAAGGGGGTCCCAAACCTCATGGGAGGCAGCCAGCATCCACTTCTCTCACAAAGAGCCCCTTCTGTCCAACAGCTGCTGCCATACAAGGGCCGAGTTATCCGGGCGCTGGCCAAGCCTTTGGACGACAAAAAGAGGCTGGTGCGGAAGGAAGCAGTGGCAGCACGCGGGGAATGGTGAGTGTGTGGAAGTAGCTGCTGAGGGGGTGCCAGTGTGTAGGGGACATGGCTGATGGCACCATCTCTGTCCTTGCAGGTTCCTGCTTGGGAGCCCAGGCAGGTGAGCGCCCTGTGTCCCCTCCCTGTGCTGACCAACGGTCTGACCAGCGCCTCGCTAACCCACCAAGTCATCCGACCGATGCCACGGACCCTCCGGATCCTCGGAGCCCAGGACTGCCCCGAGTGCCAGGGCTGGAGCGTGCAGGCCAGCAGACAGCACCCCTCACTGCAGTCCCTTCTCAGCACCCACAGCAGGGAAGGAGCTGTGCTGTTTGTGGCTTGCCCACCCTCTGCTGCAGCCAGGGACAGTGATGGACAGACCTGCCACATGTGAGTGGAGAGGACAGGTCTGTGCATATGTGTGGTGTGTGACAACCCACGTGCCAGAGGAATAAATATATCTGTTTTGATAATGCTCTAAGGGTCTCTATGCAGCTCAAGGCTGGGCCCTCAGTGCTCTTCCATATGTTGAGCAGCTTAAGATGCTGCTGGTTATAGGCCCTTCCTCCTCTTTTCACATTGTGGTTCCTCTCCTCCCATCCCCAGAAGTC
Source organism: Oriolus oriolus (assembly GCA_013400235.1). Taxonomy (NCBI): domain Eukaryota; kingdom Metazoa; phylum Chordata; class Aves; order Passeriformes; family Corvidae; genus Oriolus; species Oriolus oriolus. Next base: position 171,274 of record VXBT01008840.1, on the reverse strand, counting down.
CATGTCCCCCACAAGATAAAAAAACCAGACTCCCTTAAAAAAAACAGTATTTAGTGGATGGTCTTAAAAAGACTCCCCGGGGAGCACTTGGGGGATGGGGGTGCCATCCTCTGCGCCCAGCCCTTCAGAGAGCTGAGCTGGGCCAACGCTGGCCGGTACCTGTGCTAATGAGGGCAGCACCTTCAGCTGGGGCAGGGAGCAGCAGCTCTGCCACCTTGCCCCTGGGCTGCCTGCAGCCACCAAGAGCCAAGAGAGCAGGCATCCAGGCACCAAGAGTGTCCTTAAGAGTTTCCATGGCTCCAGCTCCGGTCAGCGCTATGTGCCAGCAACAGCCTTCTGCCAGGCACTTTGGCCAAAGGAAGCCGCAGGGGCGGAGCGGGTCCCTGCGCGCTCCGCTGCCTGTGGGAGGGGACGTCCAGAGCACAGGGCCTCAGATTGCCAGGAGTGGCGCGTGTTGCTCCGTCACACAGGGAGGCAGGTCCCAGCTCAGGCCTGTCCCGTGGGGCAGGTGAGGAGAGGGCAGCAGGACACGGGTGAGCCAGTGCCTGTGGGGAGAGCGAGGCCACAGCCAGAAGGTGAAGTCTTGGCATTTCTCAGCTCTGAGGAACCATGTCCTAAGCTGCCACAATGGCTGAGCTCCTCAGCTGGGATTCTCCTGGCAAAGGTGTGCTGGGCAGGCCACACCTTCTCACCACACAGGGCTCAAGAGGCACAAGGCCAACAATGCCCATGTCTTCCACACCTTACAAAGTCCAGTGCGGTGCAGAGTGTGGGATCAGTGTTCACCGTCATCCTCTCCCCCAGCAGCCCAAGGAGAGCCCTTGTTGTTTCCACAACCCCAAGAGATGCTAAGCCACCACCAGGATTTTACCTTGGCACATCCACACCCAGGAACACCTTCCAGTTATCCCAGCTGCCATAACTGTAGGGGTTCCTGAAGACCTGCAGGACAGGGAGAGGCACATCATGTCTGACTCTGCCCCAGCCAGCCCCCATGCTGTGGGCTGTGCTCACCTTGCCTTTCTTCCGCAGTCTCTGCCTCTCCTTTCTGTTGATGTGCCGTTCGATGCTCGTTTCCCCGCGGGTGATGAGGGCAGCGTGCCACAGTGTGAGGGCACCCAGGGCCAGTGCAACCGAGCTAGGTAGGACAAGGGACAGCAGGTGGAACACAGGCCTTCCTTCCCTGGTGCTGCAGCTGGCGGGGGCTGAGGCTGTGTCCCCGCACCCACAGCTGCGTAAGTGGGTCAGCTTGTCTAATCTCCTCTGACAGAGAGACAAAATCTCTCCTTCTCTGTGGCCCAAGGCTGGCAGGGCAGCGACGTCTGTGCTAGAGCGAGCAAGCCCAGCTACCAGGCAGGTAGAAGGCGAGCAATGTCACAGGCTTCACTCTTGTTTTCCCCAGCCCCTGGGCCCCCTCACCTGCACAGGACCCAGAGGTAGACCACGCTCTTGTGGAAAGCTCGCTGGCGGAAGGAGAAGGTGGGTGGTGGGGTCTGGTAGTATGTCTGAAAAAGGACCAGATGGGGAGGATTACCCAAACTACAGCTTGAAGCCAGACAGGGATTGCTGCACCCCTCACTGCTGCAGAGCTTGGACAGCAAGAAAGGACTGCAGCTGGAACTAATGCAATAGCCAGTGTGAGAGGGAGGCAGCCTGGGACAGCCATCAGACAGACAGACAGACACCCAGAGCTGGCACGGGTGTGAGGAGCAGTGGGCTGGAGGTAACGGGGTAGGCAGCAGCCATGGGACTGGTCAGGACACTGCAGCTGATGGTCAGGGTGAGATGTGTATGCAGTGCTGCAGCTTCACCAGGAGACCATGGCCTGAGCAGCACATGCTAAGAAGCTGTCACCAGCCCAAGCCCCTGGAAGCTGGGTGCACAGAGAGGCAGACCCCAAGCTGCTGGAGGCAGTGTCCATAGCAGAGCTGCCTGGCCAGCCTCAGCTCTCTGGCATGTGAGATGAACATGTGGGCTGGTTCTGATGTGGGGTGCTCCTTGAGAGCAGAGCCCCAAGCAGGACCCAGCCTGCAGGGCAGCACTGCCCCACACTGCCTGGAGCAGCTGGGGGGCAGGGATGTCCCACCTGGTTGGCAGCCACCTGCAGTCTCTCCTTCTCAAGCAGTTTCATTCTCTAGGGGGATGGAAAACAGGGCAGCAGTTATGTGTCTCAGAGGAGCAGGACAGGGACCCTTTCCCTCACACCCCCACAGGACCAAAGCAGCTGGGGGCCTCACAGGAGGAGGAAGAGGGGAAGCAAAGTCACTGTATGGCCAGGCCTGGCCCAGCCTTGCTCTGCAAGCTCAGTCGGGGGAAGCCAGGCAATCTTGGTGCATGGCAAGAGAGGGCCGGGGCGTGGCCGCTCACCTCAATGGCTGCGTAGGCATCCCGGAACATCTCCCAGCCGCTGATGCTGCAGTAAATGCAGCCCATGGTCATGAACAAGCAGAAGGAGAAGAAGTAGCGGTGGTTGTAGTGTCCCACACAGTTGTTTAGCCAGGCTGCCTCTGGGGTTAAAGGTACATAACTGTGACAGACCGTGGGTCCAAACCCAACCCAGGGATCAGGGCGGTTCTTCTGGGCCCTGCTCCCATCACCCATCCCTATGCTGGCTGTCTCCTTGAGAGGAGGGACTGGGAGAGAAGGGGGAAGCAGGGCTGGCTTCCCCCAGGAGTGTGCCACCGGTTAGTACTGCAGAAGGATACGGCAGTGATGGTCCATCTTCAGCACACACCTGCGAGAGAGGAGAGCAGTGCCAGTGTCAGAGCCAGTGCAAGTGGTGTGTTTGGGAGGGGACAGGCACCCCCCAGCCCTGCAGGCTACAAGCAACAGGGCAAGGAGGTGGCAGAGCAGAGAAGGGCCCCTGTCTCACACTGGGCAGGCAGTAAGGAGCAGGGTTCCAGAGGCTGCCCCAGGCAGAGGGAGGGTGCCCTACCTGTTGCAGATGCTGCAGTGGTGGGTGCGAGCCGGCTTGGGGGCAATGCATTTCCTGCAGATGGAGACGCCAGTAAGGTCATTCTTGGCCTGTGCACAGGTCAGAAGAGATTTGTGCACCTTAAAACCTGCATCTCACACTCCTGCATCTCCCTCCCCTGTGATCCTCTGCTGCCTCCCCACTCCGCACTGCCCAGCCTGGCTTCCCCTGCAGGAAGCAGAGGCTTCCTGGAACAACATCACCAGGCTGTTCCCAGTGACCATCTGTAGCTGGTTCCCAATGTCCAGCTGGGAGAGGTTGTGCTGCCGCTCGGTGCCTCACCTGTGGTGGGTGCCCAGGTGAGGTGGTGATGGCCATGTAGTAGTGGAAGACAATCATGATGAGGTTCCAGTGTCCATAGGCGAGGTGCCAGCATATCCAGGCAGGTGTGTAGGTCTGCAGGATGAGGGGCAGCAGGCAGATGTACACGATGGCCACAATAGAGCTCGTCAGCCCAATCACCAGGGCCACAAATACCTACAGGAAAGGGACCTGGGTCACTGGAGTGGGCAGCACCTGCCCCTCGCTGCCTGGGGAGAGGCGCGGGCAGGACAGAGCCAGAGGAAACCAATCTGAATCACAAACTGAGGTCCCAGCTCACTTCCTGCCTGGAGCACAGGCAGCCCTGAGCCCGCCGCCCCACAAGCACACTTGCCCCAGCACCATGTGAACCCTGCCCAGTGAGGGGGACTCACCACGCCAAACCACCGGGTGACGTGGTCCACTAGCCAGTAGATGGGCTCGAAGAGGGAGTCAAGCACCACATCGCCGTTGGTAAAGGAGTTGTAGAGCAGGGAGCGGAGGCAGAGGTGCCCGTAGTGCCACAGCTGCTCCACCTGCCGCACCAGCTTGAACCGCCGCCGCCGGCCCAGCCGCAGGCACTTGAGGAGCAGGCGCATCACGGCGGCAAACATCCGCTGCCGGCTCCTCATCCCTGCCACACCACGCCTGGGGGGACAGGAGCTCGGCGTGGGCAGGCCACCCTGCTGCCTGGCTGTCCCTCGGGAAGGGTTTCCCCTCCCTGACGTGCTGATGCCGGTAGTGCAGCTCCCTGAACTGACAAGGGTGCCGAGCTGGAGAAGCTGAGCCCAGGCTCCTGGAGGCTGCAGGGCTGCTGTCGCTGGGATGTCTCTTTGCACGGAGCAGGGGGCGCAGGCCCCTCAGCATCTGGGCTCAGGTGCTCTCTGGTCCCATCTCGTCTTTCCCAGCGGGGAGGGGGCCGGGGGAGTGACACGGAGAGTCTGACTCAGAGGAAACCAGAGAAGGCATGAGCATCCAGGATGCTGGGCCATTTCCAGGGATGATCCCAGCCCTTCCCAACATGTTCAGGAACAGGGGAATCCACACAAGAAACATGTGGAAGAGCTGACACAGGATTACCCCTCCTCCCCTAGTCCCTCAGTCCCAAAAAGTAGGATGCTACTTCCCTTCACCTCAACTTCTGGACCAAGCTGCAGAGGGCACACTGTGCCCTTCCCAACCTCACAGCCTCACTCCAAGAGTCCAACACTTCTCCTTCTCCTTGCCTGGATCCCTGAACAATGCCACACACTAGCAAATGAGGGCCCCAGGCACAGCCCCGGGCCAGCACTCCCCTGCCTGCTGAGCCCCTTATCCTGCCCAACAGCTTTGCTGGGAGTGACGAGGAACCCGATCTGGCCCAGCACATGGGAAAACGATCTGCAGGGCTGGGGCCCCCAGGCCTCCATGCAGGCAATACCCATCAATATTAAGCAGTAAGGCTGCCCCAGGGTCCTGCCAAGGCACGTTCTGAGCCTGGGCCAAGCACTCGCCTTGGTCTGGTGCCAGGCACTGGCACCAGAGCTCAGAGTCCCTCCAGCAGGGATCGTCTCTCTGCATTGCTGTGCCCACCAGCACAGCCCCTGGGGAGTAGCAGGGAGGGCAAGGGCAGAAGTTGCAGCATCCAGATGGGCTGCTCAAAGGAGCCAGGGCTCTCCTCCACCCTGCCTGAGGAGCGTGGGGTTGACCCCAAGGTTGGGATCTGCTGCATATGAGGAGCCCAGACCCAGCAGCCCATTCCAGGTCACAGGCATGGCTCCTGCCCAGACTTTCTATACCCTGGTACGCGAGAGGTGGGACATGCAAACCCCTGCATCACCCTCTTCTCCACATTTCCCCTTCGGCTTGCCAAGAGCTTTTCCTTGAAACTCAGGAGATGCAAAGTGCAGCAACAATCTCCTGCCGTGCAGCCTTTGGGTGGCACACATCTCTGTTTTGTCAGCGTGGTAAAAGACAAAACACTGCAGTCAGAAGCAGGTGTTGAGGTCAGCCCTTCCCTCTAAAGACACAGCACCTTCCTGCCACCCTGAGAAGTTTCCTCACCTACAACGGCGGCAGCTGCTGGGCAGGGAACCCACAGGGGAGGCAGCCAGCCTGCTCCAGAGCAAGACCCACACTGTCCCCAGGCACCTGCCTGCAGACAGCAGCACAACCACAGAGATGAGGCTCCAGCAGAGCCACAGAACTTTCCCTTGCCCAGCCGGGCACTGGGATCCGGCCTTCGCCCTGCCCACGGCCGTCCCCACATCCCAGCGAGGCACTGAGCCCATGGGAATGGGACACCAATCACCAGCACAGACAAGACCACTGACAACATCAGAGCCGACGGGCGGGGAACCTCGGATTTGGCCCCACCCCAGGCACAGACGAGCCCTTCCCCTGCCAGGTCCAGGCACCCAGGCGCAGCCCTGTGGCACCCTCCGGTGGCTCCACAGTGCCCGGCTCCCCCGGTCCAGTAGCATCCAGCTCCACAGCGCCAAGACACTTTCCGGTATTTAGCCCCATCCTCAAAAGCTGCCCACGCCAACAGCCGCGCCGCATCCTGCCCCGCAGCACCCCGGCCCCTCCAGACCCAGCAGCATTCCCGCCCCGCCTCCCATCCCAAGTGCACCCCCAGGGCGACAGCCCCCCACTGCCTCCCAGGTCCGCACCAGCACCTCCTGCCCCACAGCACACGAGGCATCCCCCATCGCCTCCCGACCCCCGCGCTCCCCCGCCAAAGCACCTCTGTATCGCCGCCCAGGCCACCCAGCCCCACGGCAGCCACAGCCCCTACAGGCCCCCAGCCTCTCGCAGGGCCCCGACATCCCCGCCCGGCGCCGCCGACCTGGGCCCGCCGCCCGCCGCCTCCATGCCCGGCCCCCGCCGGCCCACGGGCAGCGCCCGCGCACGGCATGCCGGGAGCGCCCCCTGCCTTCGCTGGACTACAGCCCCCAGCAGGCAGCGGGTCAGGTACGAGAGAACCAATAGCCACGCCGTTTACAGCGCGGCGTTGACGTCGGGGGCCAATAGGCTGAGGACTTTCTGGGGACGCCCTGTCGGCAGCGAGCATGGCGCCTCCTGCGCGCTACTGCGTCCCTGGTGAGTGCGGCCCGGGGCGGTCCGGGGCTCCTGGGATCGGGGCTGCTACTGCCCGGGAAGGGGACGCGGTGGCCTAGGAGAGGACTAGGACGAGGCAGTGCGGAGGGGCTTGCCCCGGGGATGCCCCGCACTGGGCCGGCTGGGAGCGAGCGCTGTGCCCGGAGCGGTCTGGGGCCCGGGTGCCCGGAGCGGGATGCCCCGGCAGCCCCTAAGCCCCTGTGTCGCAGGTGAGCGGCTGTGCAGCACGGAGGAGGCCACGGCTGGCAGTGGGACCTACACCCGTCACGGCTTCATCTTCTCCTCGCTGGCCGGCTGCCTGGAGAGGAGGAATGAGGACAGCGAGGTGAGCGCGGCCGTAGCACGGGTGCTCCTCCCCGGGGCTGACTGCCGCGCGCCCAGGCTGCACAGCCTCCCTGGAGGTTGGACTCCGACGGGGTTCGGCTGCTGATCCTGTGCACGATCTGTGCCCTTTGCTGACCCTTGTGTCTTGCCCTGCAGCTGCCCGTGGTGTCGGTGGTGAGAGACAGCGAGTCCCAGCTCCTGCCCAACGTGGGGGCCGTGGTGACATGCAAGGTGGGGCGCTGGAGCGCTGCGTTGACAAACTGCAAGGCCTCGGTTCCCTCTGTCTCTTACTGAGCTTTGTTCCTGCACACAGATAGGGTGGGGTGAGGAGTCCCTGGGCTTGTTAGTCCCCTCTGTACAACTCCCAGCAGGGAAAGGATAGCCCAGGGGCTCCCTTGGGTTCCTCACTCAGAGAGAAAGTGGATATTGGCATGAGGGACACCTGCTCTGAGACTGAGGTGGGCTTGAGGGGAGGTTTTTCTTTTCTCTCCTTCCATAAGCTGTTCTGGGGCACGGAGCATGCAGGTCAGTGCCTCAAGCAGCTTGGAGAAAGGGTGGCACAGACCAGGGATTAGTTTCCTTACATTCCTGATGGAGGGAGAGGGACTGGGATCACTGCAGGTCTCAGCCTTATTCTAGTGCCTTGAATTGCACAAGTATTATCTTCCTCACCTGGCTTGCTGCCAGGTGTCCCACCATTGCTGGGTCACAGGCAGGAGGAGGCCAAGTGAGACCTGAGCTCCCCAGGCAGCCCTGTCCTGCCTGCTTGCTGCCCTTTCCCTGCCTGGAGCACTGATTCCCCTTTTCCTACATGCAGGTCTGCAGCATTAACTCCCGCTTTGCCAAGGTGCACATCTTGTATGTTGGCTCCACACCACTGAAATCCACCTTCCGAGGGACCATACGGTAGGGAAAAGGTTAGGATCCCCTACCCTTCGGGGGGAGGGAGGCTGTTGTGGGAAGTGCAGCTGGCTGCCCTGAGCTGGAGCTCTGCACTCAGCACTGGGCTGGTGTCCAGCAGGTCCTGGAGAGCACCCAGGAAGGCCAGGGCAGCTTCTGCCACCGGCTGTCGAGTCGCCTTTGCTCATTGGCACTCAGATCCCTCCATCTCCTTTTTCAGGAGAGAAGATATCCGAGCCACGGAGAAGGATAAGGTCAGTGAGGCGCTGCCAGTAACTCTTCTACACCCGTCGCCTCTGGTTTCTGCTCCTGGGGGCCCTGTCCCCCCACTGACAGCACCCTGGCGCTGTGTGGCATTGCCTGCTCTCTCCTGTGCAGGTAGAAGTGTACAAGAGCTTCCGCCCCAGTGACATCGTCTTGGCCAAAGTTGTATCCTTCCCCCTCAGGGACAGTGGGTTGGCTCGAGCTCTCTCATGGAAGTCTTTCTCTTAACTCCTGTCCAACCAGATCTCCCTGGGGGATGCGCAGTCCAACTACCTGCTGAGCACAGCAGAGAATGAGCTGGGCGTGGTGGTGGCACGAAGTGAGGCAGGTAGGGACAGGACAGGGACAGAGAGAGGGCCTGGGCTGAAACAGCTCTGCCTCATCCCTGCCTGAGGGGCAACTGATGCAGCTGCCTCCCTCTCCACATGGAGGAATGCAGGAGCAACCCTGACATATTGTGTCTCCAGGGGTGCAGATGGTGCCCATCAGCTGGTGCGAGATGCAGTGCCCACGGACACACACCAAGGAGTTCCGTAAGGTGGCCCGGGTGCAGCCCCAGTTCCTGCAGACGTAACTCCTGGGGGGCAGGGGGCTGCAGGACTGGGGCTTGTGGAGTCCGAGCAGCCCCTGGGCTCCCACCTCCTTCACAGGTCCAGCCAGGCCCCCACTGGCAGGACACGTTTGCTACTTGAGGATAATAAATATTTTTTGAGAGCTCCATGCTTTGTTCATTACAGCCTACAGAGGAGCCAGGGGTGCCTGTGGCACTCTGGTCTGGCTCCTGCAGCAGAGTGGGTGAGGGAACAGCTTCCACAGCACCGAGGCCAGGAGGAAGCACATTTGCACTGCTGGGGAAGGGGAGTGATGGAGTGGCTTCGCTGCAGCGAGGCCAACAGCACAGAGCCCCAGGCTGTGGCTGCACCATGCTAGGCACTCACTTTGCCAGGCTGGCTTCCCCACGTGGGGAGTCAAGCCTGGAGCAGAACCTGTCTCAGCACACTGATAACCAGTGTGGGCTGTGGCTGAGAACACTGCATCTCATCTCCTCGGGCCACACGTGCGTGCCCTGCCCCTGGGATGAGGGTGTGGCACACGCAAACCACAGCATGGCAGGGTGTCGTGCTCTCAGGCAGAGATTGCAGAGCTGTGCTTTGCTCCTTGACCCTGGCACAGCTTCTGCACCCTCGTATCTGTGCCCAGCAGTGACTGCTGCCTTGCACAGCCCACAGACACAGAGACACCTCCTTATTGCGCATTACTCCTTTATTGAACTGGAACAAGACAGCTGCTATGGTTGGACAGTTACGCTGACCCTGTGCAAGCCCAGGCTCACGACACCGGCAGGGGGGAGGCCACAGTGACAGGCCACGTACACACACGTGAGGGATGGGACACAACAGCACCTGCTTCACCAGCAGGGAGGATGGGCATCAGCTGGGGGAAGTATGTGGCAGACATGGACCTCCAGGCAACAGGCTCCCTCCTCCCTTGACCTTGTCTGAAGGCAGTACAGTTAAAGCAGGGGCTGGCAGAGCTGGGCCCAGAGTTGTGAGTACCACCCTGGGGTGCTGTACCACATGCACCAAAACACAACCCTTCCAGTGGCATCCCAGTCACTGTGCCATGCACCCATGAGGGGATGGGGTACCCACCTTGGTCGCTGCCTGCACTGCACTCACCTCACTGCTCCCAGGAGGACTAAATCAAGTGACAAAACTACAGTAAACAGGTGACAAGAGCTGCCAGGGACGCAAAGCAAAGGAGGAGCCTGGCATGGCAAGGGATTGCTCGGCGTATCCCCCTGCAGACAGGGTCCAAGGGCTGGGATCACAGCAGAGAGGTGTGTGGTCGCTGCCTGGCAGAGCCAGGGCTCCCTTTCACACCAAACTTCTGCATCCAGCCCTCGCCCCGGAGCCCCCAGGCTGTCTGCAGAGGGGAGCCTAGTCTGAGGGAATGGGCCTAACCGTGGGGAGCTGCTCCAGCTCCACAGCTCCAAGTTCCTACAACTGTGGGGGTGTGAACAGAGGGGTGGGGGATGGCAGGGGGCTCTACTACGTGCTGGTCTGATGCCTGCCCTCACTTCTTGACCTTGCCCTGTGCAGCAACAGCCTCCATGGCCTTGCGCACGGTCTCCTCATCCCCCAGGAACTGCATAGGCTTGACAGGTTTCAGGTTCTTGTCCAGCTCGTAGACAATGGGGATGCCGGTGGGCAGGTTCAGCTCCATGATGGCCTCTTCTGACATGCCTGTGAACACAGCAGTGCCATCACTCGTGGACCTTCCTATAGGGCCAGCTGGGGAAGCAGGGAGGTCCCTGGGATGCCCTTGCAGGGGTGACCTACCTTCCAGGTGCTTGACAATCCCACGCAGGCTGTTGCCGTGGGCAGCAATAAGGACTCGTTTGCCCTCTTTGATCTGTGGGACGATTTCCTCATTCCAGAAAGGCAGAGCCCGGGCAATGGTGTCCTTCAAGCTCTCACATGTTGGCAGCTGGTCCTCTGTCAGGTCGGCATAGCGACGATCCTGGGAGAACGACCATGCTCACACAGCAGCCCAGTGCCCCACATCCAGTGCGGGAAGATGGTGGCAAAATTTTGTCCCTCTCCCAAATTCTCCACCTGAGCACCCACTGTATGTAAGCAAAACCAGGCCTGGAAGCAAGGAAGTGCCTTTGAGGTTTGAGGCTGCAATGAGCCAGAGTCAGGGCCATGAGCCCTTCTGGGAAAAGTCATACATTGCCTATCCAGGCAAAGAAACCAGATCAAATAACCATGAATGGGTCATGGCACTAATGATTAACAGAAATATTGCCCCTCTGCTTTAGACCTGTCTGTGCAATGCCCAGGGGTTCATCTCCACAGGGAGGGAGCAAGATAAACTCAGCCCAAAGCCAACCAGCAGCATGCACAACAGCCCCAGGTAACGCAGCAGAGACACGGGAGACCTTATAGAGGAAGCCAGGCCACATAGCAGGTGACTTTTAGGAGACTCCCTGCAAGGCAGCCAAAGAGCAATGGGTCTTACCTTTGCAATAGTGCTGTAGAAGGGGTGGTCAGACTGCATGGGAGGCGGAGGGATGTCATAGGAGCGCCTCCAGATCTTGACCTGTGCCTCACCGTGCTTTGCCGCTGTCTCAGCTTTGTTCAAACCCGTGAGACCCCCATAGTGCCTCTCATTTAGGCGCCAGGTCCGGATAACGGGTAACCACATCTGATCAATGGCATCCAGGATGGTCCAGAGCGTACGGATCGCCCGTTTTTGTACCGAGGTGAAGCAGATGTCGAACTCATAGCCGGCATCTAGAAAATACGGGGAAAGGGGAGGCGGGGGAAGACCAGGAAGGTGAGTGCCGGGCCTTATGCAACGGGCGAAAGGGCAAGGGCGGCGGCCTCACCGCACCGGTACCGGTCGCGTCCTCGCCGTTACGGACACCGGCGGCGGCCAGGACACAACCGGTACCGGAGAACCAGCATACTGCAGCACCTACGACTCTCCCAGCAGTACTGAACCCCCGACTTGGCACTGGAGGCCCTCCCCCGTCATCGGAGAGCCCCAAACCAGCAGCCGTTAGGCTCGACGTGGCCACACTAGGCCGCATCTCTTCCCCAACGTCCCTCACGACCCCCCTCTTGGCCGACACCCCCTCCCTCCTTCACCGGTACCTCGGAGGGCCTCGCCGCCGCGCCGCGCCTCTTGTTGCCCGGCGGGGCTAAGGTCGGCGTCGTACCATCCGCTGAAGCGGTTCTCGAGGTTCCAGGCGCTCTCGCCGTGGCGGACGAGGACGAGCCGGTACGCGGCGGCCATGGCGGGCTGAGGGACCGGCGCGCGCTGCTCCTCACGCCGCTGCCGCGCGCGACTGACGCCCCCGCTCGGCCC
>VXBT01008840.1:110225-159509 GCA_013400235.1 Oriolus oriolus | reverse complement strand
ATGGCGCGGCCCCGAAGGGCGGTGCGACCTTCAGGGCGTGGCGTCACCGTGACGTCATGATACGCAGTAACACGTAACGCGTGACTCCTCGCCCGTGGCTACGGGCTCGGTCTGAACGGTTCCACAGGGCCGCGGCTTCGGCACGGGGATGCCTGGTGCACTCGTGCTGGTGGCTGCCCCTGGGCCCTTCGGGTCTTCCATCTCAGCCCCGATTGGGCACGACCTCGCTGAGCTTCCCCGACCCCGCTTCTCGCCCGCCCGGCCGGGATGCGGCCTTCCCTGACGGCTGCCCTCACTCAATATGGCGGCTGGCGCCGGAAGCGGAAAGGGGGCGCTGGGCGCGGCCGCACGTGGAGCCGGGTCCAGCATGGCGCGGAGCGGGAGGCTCCGGTCGGGAGCCGCGGCCAAGCTGAAGCGTTGGCGGAAGGGTCACAGCAGCGACTCCAACCCCGAGACCCGTCAGCATCGCCTGGCTGCCCGCAGCCGCTTCTGTAGCCGGCCGGCCGGTGAGGGCAGTGGCGGGCGGGGCGGTAGGGCGCCAGGGCGAGCAGCTCCTGACCTGTGCCCGGCGCCTCCCGGAGGGGTGCAGGGGCGCGGAGGGCTGCGGAGCAAACCTTGGGGTCCTCCGAGGGCTGCGGCGGGGGCAGGAGGGAGACCGGAGCCGCTGACAGTTCCGGGGGAGGCGGAGGCAGCAAACCGGGGAGGACAACTGAGGCCGCGGCGTAACGAGTTAACCTCGCCGTGACACCGGGCCTCAGAAACGGAATGGGGCACCGCATGCTGCAGTGCCTGTCGCCCTGCGAGGCTCCCCAAAGGCCATGGCCACACTTCTAAGTGCTGCTGTGGTGTCTGGTGCGGTGAGGAATGTGACAAACTCCCATTGAGCCAGCCACGCGATGGGAAAGGCAAACCAAAGTGTGCCACGCACTGTGAGAACATTGGCTGCTCCTGGCCAGGGAGATCATTGTCCTATAGATGCTGGCTGCAGGCTAGTGTCTGGGACTCAGAGGGACATGCAGCACGTGTCCTGGCTGTGTGGTTGCCAGGGCTTCAGGTGGAAGAAGATAAATAGGGCAGAGTACAAGAAGCACCTCAGTGTTAAAGCCTTGGCACAATGGGACACCTTTGTGTAGACGTGATGCTCTCTTCCATCAGAGAAGATGACTGGACTGGGGTCTGGTTTCTTTTCACTGGAATGAGAAGCTCTTTATGGTTATTCCTTTGCTTTTGCCCACTGGGGTGAAGCAGCACCTGTATTCCACATGCTGGAGATATGTCTCCAGAGTCTGGCCGGGAGGGGAGGGGAGCACAGGGGATTTCGGGGTGAGCGGTGGAGCAATGTGACTTCGCAGCTCTGACACATCTCTCACCCCCGCAGAGAAAAGTAACTTGACGGTGGATGCGGTGAAGCTGCACAATGAGCTGCAGTCGGGGTCCCTGCGTGTGGAGCGGGCGGGTGACAGTGCCCAGGTCCGTATGGAGGAGGACGCTGCTGAAGAGGCTGCCACAGAAAAGTCTTCGGGCACCTTCCTGAGCGGGCTGAGCGACTGCACCAACGTCACCTTCAGCAAGGTGCAGCGCTTCTGGGAATCCAACTCTGCTGCTCACAAAGAGGTACGGGCAGGAGCAGGGCTGGGGAAAGGGGGTGTCTGGTGGGGATGGCCCCCTGGCTGTGAGGCTTAGAGATGCTTATCTGCTTTGCTGGCTGCTCACAGATCTGTGCCGTGCTGGCGGCTGTGACAGAGGTGATCCGCTCCCGGGGAGGCAAGGAGAGCGAGACAGAGTACTTTGCTGCACTGGTGAGTGCTGGCTGTGCGGAAGAGGTGTGAGGGGAGCTGCTGCTGGCAGCATGGGTGGGCTCTTAGGAGGGATGGAGAAAGGTGCTGTGCTTGTAGCCAAGGCCCTGAGTGTCTTTCTTCAGCAGAGATGCTGTTGGGCTGCTCCTGATTTTTTTTTTTCCCCTCTCCCCAAGGGTTGGGGAAGGGCTGGCTTGGTGTGAGCCCCTGCTCCCCATCGCTTACCCATCTTCTGTTCCCAGATGACCACGCTGGAGGCAGTGGAGTCCCCCGAGTCACTGTCTGCTGTCGCATATCTGCTTAATCTTGTCCTAAAGCGGTGAGTGGCTGGTAGAGGAGCAGGGAGAGCTGCCAGACCCCATCATGGAAAAGGGACTGGTGCTGTCCTCCCTCCCCAGGCTGGGGAAGGGACCCAGCTAGGGTGAGCTGGCGATGCAGTCCCCTGTGTGACTGCAGCTATCTTCTCCTCACCCCACTGATATGTCCCCTTCTCCTGGCAGGGTCCCGAGCCCTGTTCTTATTAAAAAGTTCTCAGATGCCTCCAAAGCGTTTATGAGTATCGTGTCCTCACAGGCCTGCAGCAGCTCCACCTCTGCCCTGCGATGGGTGAGTAGCCAAGAGACAGGCAGCCATGTCAGCTCTGCCCGGGGTCTGCTGACTGCTGGGGTCAAGGCTGCTGCTGTAGGGTGGTGCTGGGTGCTCGGCCTGAGGCTCTTGCAGTGAAAGGGAGATGTGTCTGTGGGGTGATGTTAATGCCTCTGCTGCTCTCATGTCATAGGTCCTCTCTTGCCTGGCCACACTGCTACGGAAGCAAGACTTGGCAGCCTGGAGCTACCCCATCACCCTGCAGGTCTATCATGGCTTGCTGAGCTTTTGTGTTCATACTAAGCCCAAGGTGAGAGCCCAGTGCTTCTGGCAGGAGATGATGCTGCTTCTGGGGTTTGTTTCTGGGGATGGCTGTATCCCCCGGGTCTGTAGTTTCTACTCACCTGGGTTCTTCTTCCCGCAGGTGCGGAAAGCAGCGCAGTACGGCGTGTGCTCTGTCCTGAGGGGCAGCGAGTTCATGTTTGGCGATGCAGCCCCTGAGCACCACCCTGGAGCACCCTCCACTGCCAAGTTCTGTGTGCAGGAGATTGAAAAAGCTGGAGGTGTGGGGCACTGGAGCATGGGGTCTGTAGCTGAATGTGGGGGACTCTGCCGTGGTGGGAGAATAAGGACTTGGAGGGAAGAAGGGAGGTTGCTGCACACTGGATTGCTGGGGAGGGTATGGGATATCTTTGGGGCACGTATGGTATTTTGAAGCTTCCTCAGCCATTCTGTTGCTTTCCTCTTCCCAGAAGTCAGAGCAGTGTTCACCCTAGTTCTATGGGTCAGCCCCACTGCTGTCAGGGGGGCTTTGCCTTGGGCAGGGCTTTGCTATGGGGTGCCACAGGCTCAGAGGTTGTTCTGCTCCTGTAGGTGCCAAGGAGGCCACCACCACTCTGCATGTCCTTGCCCTGCTGCGGGATGTGCTGCCCTGCTTCCCTGCAGCTGTGGTGAAGACCTGCTGTGAGACCTTGCTCCGAGTCATGACCCTCAGCCATGTGGTGAGTGTTCCTGCTCCACGGACAACAAGGGCAGACCCTTTCCCCATGGGCTACACTCTGGAAGGGATCAAACGCTCTCGGCTGCCAACTGGGAGCTTGGAAATGCAGGATGCAAATGGAGAAGAGCCAGGACAACTTGCTGGCCTGACTGCTGGGGCAGAGGGAGGCTGTGCAGATGGGGCACAGTTGCAGCAGTGCTGGGTTTTCCAAGGCAGAGCCTGCTTTGGGGTAGGGGGACAGTGGGTTCGAAGCAGAGCCCCCTCTCCTGACACCATGTCCTTTGCAGCTGGTGACAGCGTGTGCCATGCAAGCCTTCCACAGCCTCTTCAGCGCCCAGGCTAGCGTGGCCTGCCTGCCAGCTGAGCTCAATGCCCAGATCATCACTGTGAGTGTGGGGCACCAGTGTGGGGAGGGACAGAGCTGGCAGTTGCACAGCACCCACCCGCCTACCCCACCTTCTGCTTCCACAGGCTCTCTACGACTACGTGCCCAGCACAAGTGACCTGCAGCCGCTGCTGACCTGGCTGTCCACCATGGAGCGGGCGCACATCAACCTGGGCAGGTGCAGGCAGGGGCCACGGCTGGGCAAGGGGAAAGGCGGCTGCTTGGTCTCTAATCTGGCCTTTCTTTCCTCTCCAGGCTGCAGAAGGACCTGTGCTGGGCTCACCTGCCCCGGCTCTTCTCTGCTGCCATGAACTGCTTCCTCTCCCCACACTCCCAGGTGGTGTCAGCAGCAGCGCAGACCCTGGAGGTACTGCACCCGGGCACCTCTCCCCGCTTGGATGCCCTGGGCCTTGCGGGGGGCTCTGCCTTGGGGCGTGGGGAGTGGTGTGCCCCTCTCTGCCTGCGAGGCTGGGGATTCTGTGGCCCAACAGCTGTCCTATTTTCCCTGTTTGTCCTTGCAGACCCTCCTGAGTGAGTGCATTGCTCCCCACATGGAGGACATGGGCACTGTGTCCGCATCTGCCCCAGCCCCTGCTGCTCACCTGTGCAAGATGTTCAGGTGAGGAGCAGTGATGTGGGAGGGGCTGTCCCCATGGGTCTGGCTGAGCTCTGACCAGCCTCTCCCCAGTCCTCAATGGGGTCTGGCAGGCTTGGTGGGCACCCTGAATACTGCCGGTGTGACCATTTCCTTTCTCCTCCCCAGATCAGTGGAGGAAGGGCTGACATACCGTTTCCATGCAGCGTGGGATGAGGTGCTGCGAGTGCTGGAAGTCTTCTTCGAGACATGTGGGAAGCAGTGCCATCCCATCATGAGGAAGGTGAGCCGGGCTGGGAGGGCAGATTCATCCACAGAGGCAGGTGGGGTGCCTGTGTTTCCCCCTCCAGCTGTGGAGCAGGGCCATGCTGTTTGCCCTGCTCTCTTGTCCATGTGGGGCCAGAGCATGCACAGGTCTGGGACACTCGGCACAGGGACATGCAGGGCAGCTGGCATCCCTGGGCAGGCAGAGTGATATGTGCCAGACCTGCCCACATGGCTCTTCTGTCTGCCCTTCTGACTGACCTGCCCTATCCCCACAGTGTCTCCAGTCCTTGTGTGACCTGCGTCTCTCCCCACACTTTCCCTACACTGCTGAGGTGGACCAGGCGGTGGGGGCTGCTGTGAGCACCATGGGTCCCGAAGTGCTGCTGGAAGCTGTGCCCCTGGAGATCGATGGCAAGGAGTGAGTACAGTCAGGGGATAGCAGCTTTGCAGCTGTTATGTTCCTGTTCCGTCCCCATGCAGTGCTGCAGGTGTGGCTGCTAAGCCTACCTGTGCCCAGCTTTGGGGCTGGGTGAAAGTGCCCTGTGCCCAGGGGCTGATGCTGGCAGTGTCCCGCACCCTTCTGACCCATGCCTTTCCTCCCCAGGGAGACGCTGGATTTCCCCCGCAGCTGGCTCCTGCCGGTGCTGCGGGACAACGTGCAGGGTGCACGGCTTGGCTTCTTCACCAGTTACTTCTTGCCTTTGGCAGCCGCCCTGAAAAGCAGAGGTGAGGAGAGCAGAATGGTGGGGGTCTCAAGCAGACCAGGGTGTTCTGTGGGACCTCCCTTCTCTGCCCTGGGGCAGAGCAAGGCTTTGCAACATCTTCTGCTCTGCTCATCTCCTCTTTCTCTTCTGCAGCCCTGGAGTTTACCCAGGCTGGGAAGAGTGTGGAGGCCAAGATCTATGACACACTGCAGTGGCAGGTAACAAGCAGTGCCCGGGAGCCCTGCCATAGTGTATGCCTGGTACCAGGCTGGGGAGCAGTGATGTGGGCAAAGACTGTGGCCTCCCACCTTTTCCTTTGCCTTTCAGGTCTGGACTCTGCTGCCTGGTTTCTGCACCCACCCCACAGACGTGCTGGGGGCCTTCAAGGGGCTGGCCCGCACCCTGGGCATGGCCATCAGCGAGCGCCCAGACCTCCGCCCCACTGTGTGCCAGGCCTTGCGCACCCTCATCCACAAAGGCTGCGAGACAGGTTGGGGGGGACACAGACCCTCGTGGTGGGTCCCTGTCGCCTGTGGGAGGGGAGATGCTGATCTCTAGCCCCCTGTCATCCTTCCCCTAGATGCGGAGCGGGCAGAAGTGGGTCGCTTTGCCAAAAATTTCCTGCCCATCCTGTTCAACGTGTACAGCCAACCTGAGGAGGATGGGGGCACGAGTGCTCAGCGCCGCTCCGTGCTGGACACTGTCCGTGCTTACCTGACCATCACGGATCCTCAGGTGAGGGGCCCGTGGGGCACTGGGGCAAGCTGTCCTAGCTCAGGCCAGCATCTTCCAGCCAGACCCAGTGTGATGGGGCTTTGGTGCATGTCTGATTGAAGAGGACAGGAAGAAAGGCTCTGACCAGAGAGCAGCCCTTCCTGCCCTCATGGGCAGGGAGACCTTTCCAGCCTGCAGTCTGGGATTTCCCAATATTGCAGTCACACCTGGCCCATCATGCACGAGCTGTTTGTGAATTTGTCCAGGTCTTTTTGGACTCACTGGTGCTTCTGGTCTCCACAAAGTCCTGTGGCAAGTTGTTTGCCAGGTGGATGGAAAACTTGTAAAAGCACTCCCTTCAGTCAGTTCTGATCCTGCTCTCTATGCCTGCCCTGCAGATGGTGTGTGGATTCCTGGAGAAAGCCAGTGCAAAGCTGACCAGTCCTGAGAGTTCCGAGTTTGCCAGGTAACACCTGGGAGCTGATGCTAATGGGTAAAACTGCTGGCGTGCTCCTGGTGAGCAGCACTAGGGCACTGTCCTGCGTGGGCTGTGCCACCGTTGTGCACTTGATGTGACTCGCAGCTGACGTCCCAACTTGGTTGGGCAGTGGTGGTGATGCCACAGTTAACCAGCTGTGTCTCCTTCTCGGCTGCAGACTCTCCATCCTGGACCTGGTAGTGGCAATGGCACCCTATGCTGATGAGCAGTCCCTGGGCTCCCTGTACCGTACCATCCAGCCTTCCCTCCAGGTGAGTTGGTCCCCAGCCCTGACAGGTGCAGGGGCTGCAGTGGGGCACCTTCTGCTTGCTGCTGGCTTGGACCCACGCTCTGGGGACTGAGCAGCTGCCATAGGGGATAGGTCTCTGCTGGGTGGCGTGGGGTGCTGGTGTCCCTTCAGACACTGTGGTGAGAGGCTGCCTTGACAGTGGGAGCATGTTGGCTGTCCCTGCAGAGCAAAGAGCGCAGCATGCAGAAGAAGGCGTATCGCGTGCTGGAGGAGGTGTGTGCCGCTCCCCACGCTCCCTGCCAGGCCTTCGTCCGCTCCCACCTCCAGGACCTGCAGGCAGCGCTGCTGGACTCACTCAAGAGCGCAGCATCCCCGGCCAAGAGGGTGAGAGTAATGGCTGTGGTGGTGGTCATCAGCCACTGCTGGGAGGGAGGGAATGGGGTGGGTGGCAGGGGTAACCAGGTGTGTGTCCCTGGGTGTACCAGTGCTGGTCTGTTTCTTTCCCCAGCCCCGGCTGAAATGCCTGTTCCACATCGTGAAGCAGCTATCTGCAGAGCACGAGCCTTTTGTCACTGCCCTGGTCCCAGAGGTGAGCATGGTCCTGGGGAGGAACTGGCTGGTTCTGGCAGTGGTAGTGGCAGCAGTAGTGATATGCCTGTGTTCCTCCAGGTCATCCTATGCACCAAGGAGGTGTCAGTGGGGGCCCGCAAGAACGCCTTCATGCTGCTCGTGGAGATGGGGCATGCTTTCATCCGCTTTGGACCCACCCCTGAAGGTAAGCTTCTCTTCTACTTGCTCAGCCCCATGGCCACTCTGGCCCTAGGGAGATCAGACCCATGCTGAAATGGTCCAGGGATGCTGCTGGACACAGAGCGAGTCGGGGCCTGAGACATTCCCCTCTTGCAGAGGCCATGCAGCGGTTCCTGCTCCTGATCTACGTGGGGCTCACTGGCTCAGTCACCATGATCAGCTGCACCGTGCTGGCACTGACCCGCCTGTTCTTTGAGTTCAAGGGTGAGCAGGAGCAGGAGGGCTGGGGGATGAGGCAGAGCCCTCTGGCGAAGGTGGGTGCTGGGAGGAAGCCATCTGTGGCTGAGTCCCACCATGGTTGCAGATCACCTGGAGTTCAGTGTGGTGGAGCAGCTCCTGCAGAACATCTGCCTGCTGCTGGCCTCCCGCACGCGGGATGTGGTCAAGGCAGCCTTGGGATTCCTGAAGGTCACACTGCTGCTGGTGGACACGAAGCTCCTGGCCAAGCATGTCCAGACGATGGTGAGATCATGCAGAGGGTGCCTCGAGGAGGGTGGTGGAGCAGAGCTGCGGCTGCCTTGGGCAGCCAGGGGCATCTCCAGCTGCACTCTGCCTGGGAGCCAAGGAAACAACCTTGATCTCAGTGGCTGAGACAGCAGCAAGGAGGCCCCTCTCCTGAATCCTGGCATAGATGTGCCAGAAAAGCCCTGGGAACCAGCACTGCCAAGCGGGGAGACCTCCCCACGGCCCTACCCGGGGCAGGCAGGGAGAGGTGGCAGCAGAGTGAACAAGGTGGCCATGCAGATAAAGGCTGGGAGGCTGGGTCCCCAAGGCAGGAGTGCTTTGGTCTTGAGGGTCTCTGTCCTGACAGCTGGAGGCTGTGGGGAACCTTTCAGATGACATGAGACGCCACTTCCGTATGAAGCTGCGAAACCTCTTCATCAAGTTCATCCGCAAGTTTGGGTAAGCCAGAGCCTCGTGGGGTGGTGAGGGAGCTCTCTGGGAAGCAGTGCTGGAGAAGGTGGGTGCTGACTGCTCTCTGTGTGTTTCCCCAGCTTTGAGCTGGTGAAGGGGCTGCTGCCAGCCGAGTACCATAAGGTGCTGGTGAACATCCGCAAGGCGGAATCCCGGAGCCGCAAGCAGCGTGCCCTCAAGAAGACAGCTGTGGATATGGATGAGGAGGAGGCACCACCACCACAGCCCAGAGGAGACAGGTGAAGATGGGCTTGGGGTGAAGGAGCAGCCCCCACAGGGGGCTTGGCACTGGATCTGCTCAGCTGCTGCTTCTAGAGATGCTGGAGACATCTCCAGGGCTGCTGTGCATTGTGCAGCAGGCTGCACCCCTGGGCTTATTCCATTTTCCATCATCCTTTCCACCTTTTGACCAGTATGGAGGAGATCCTTGCTGACTCAGAGGATGAGGAGGAGGAAGAGGAGGAACGGCAACGGAGCAAAGAGTGGAGGAAGCAAGCACGGCAGAAGGGCCAGGCATGGCTGAAGGAAGGGGAAGATGATGAGCCCCTCAACTTCCTGGACCCCAATGTGTCCCAGCGGGTGCTGGGTAAGGAGTGGAGCTTCAGATGGATGTGGGGTGGGACAGATGGGGCAGGGGCTGCTGTGATGCACAGGGGCCCTGGGGGTACAGCTGCCCCCAGAAGTGGATCCTTCTCCAGGCCCTGACCCATTTCTCTGTGAGCAGCCACCAAGCCAGGCCCCAAGCGGTCCAGAGGAGTGAGCCATGATTTCCAGATGTCTGAGGACGGACGCTTGATCATCCACGAAGAGGAAGAGGAGGTGGATGATGATGAAGCCAAAGGTACTGCCTGGGCTGACAGGGGCCACTCTAGACTTGCTCTGGGTCTCTGAATGGTTTTCATTCTGCCACCTGCATGTGGTGCAGGTTTTCATCCTGCACCTGGATGTGGGTGGAAGTGGCAGGAATTGGTATGGCCTTGGGTTACACCCACTGGCTCTCTCCTGGGCTGCTGCCCAGGGGAAGCAGTCACCTACATCATCAGGAGGGTGCTGGTTCAGCAGGGGCACCCTGGTACTGCAACCCCCTCCAGGGGCTAGCACAGTACCAGGCTCTCCCATGGCCTCACCACACACTGACCTTGTGCTGTTCCATAGGAGCAGACGAGGAGATGGCAGATGTGCTGCAAGACGTGGGTCTCCGCAGTGTGAGTATGGGGCTCGTGGTCCTCAGGAGATGCTGGGGGAACTCATCCTTGCCAAACCACTGCCTGTGCCATGGCAGCTGCAGCTCTGCTCAAGAGGCCAGTGGGGACACCGGGCAATTGCCAGCTGCTTGGAGGGGTGTGGGAAGTTGTCTGGGATAGGGATGTGCTGTCTGGAAGGTCTCTGGGTGCCCACGGGAGGAAGCAGGAGGTTGGGGGTTGATGGGAGGGCAGAACTGTAAGGACAAGCCAGCTGCAGGGTTCCTGCTGCCTTTTTCTGCAGAAGAAAAGTCAGAAGCGTCGGTTCAGAGAGGAGCCAGATGACGAGGAAGCTGAAGCCGGAACGTATTCTCAGTATAGAGGTAAGTCCTCTGCCTGTGCCCAGTCTGGGGCTCCCCAGTGGGCCAGTACCCATCTTGCTGTGCTGCTTCAGGGCAGCTGGAGCAAAGATCGCAGGATCACAGACTGGGTACTGGAAGGGATCATAGTGTGTCATCTGGTCCAATCTCTGTGCTCAGTGTCATCCCACAGCACATGGCACATGATTGCATGCATATACTGCCTGAATATCTCCATTGTGGGAGACTCCAGAATGCCTCTCTAGGCAGTCTGGTCCAGTGCACAGTCACCCAGACAGCAAAGAAGTTCTTGTCATGTTCAGGTGGAACTTCCTGTGCATCAGTTTCTGCCATTGCCTCTTGTCCCACTGGCCAACAGCACCGAGCAGAGCCTGGCTCCATCCTCTTGACACCCTCCCTTCAGATACTTACAGACATTGATGAGGTCCCCTTTTAGGTGCCTCTTATCCAGGCTGAGCAGGCCAAGTTCTCAGCCTTTCCTCAAAAGAGAGATGCTCCAATCCCTTAATCATTCACTGGACCAGCTCCATGAGCTCCAAGTCTGTCTTGTACTGAGGAGCCCAGAACTGGACACAACATTCCAGGTGCATCCTCACTAGGATGAGGGCTGAGTTAGAGGGGCAGGATCCCTTTCCTTGACCTTCTGGCAATGCTCTTCCTAAGGCACCCCAGGACACCACTGGCCTTCTTGGCCATGAGGGCACTGCTGGCTCATGAACAGCTTGTTGTCCACCAGGATCCTCAGGTCCTTCTCCGCAGAGCTGATTTCCAGCAGGTTGGCCCCAGTCTGAACTGGTGCCTGGGGTTATTCCTCTCCAGGTGCATTTGCCTGCGTTAATTTCAGGCAGTTCTCTGCATGTCTCTCCAGAGATTTTGCTTGTGGGAAATGGCCACCCCTCTGCTGTCCTGACACCCCAGAGCTGGAGACAAAAACAGAACAGCTTCCACAGCCTAAAACTAGGCAGAGGGAACCCTAAGACCCCCTTCCAACACACATTCTCTTTTCCAGCTGGAGGCTCTGGGATCCATCGGCAGCTGAACAAGGAGCCAGCCTTTGGTGCAGAGTACAGATCCAAGGTGAGGGACCCATGGGGTTGGCAGGGTTGGGGTGGGGGGGACGCTTGGACTTTGCTGGGGCAGGAAGCACCATTTGTGTTGGGAGTCTAGTCCAGTAACAACAAGGTTGGAGGGGTTCTCTGCTCCAAGAGGAGCTGCCAAACCCTTAGTATCTCCAAACACTGCCAGCCCATTTCAGTGTTCCTGTCCTATCCTTGCCATGGACAGTTCCTGCTCACTGCTCAAGGCAGGTGTCTGTAGCACCATTTTGGTGGGAAATCAGCTCCCAGGGCAGTGTGCTCAGCTGGCACCCCACTGTAGTACAGTCTTTGGGATAGCAAGGTGGCAGGATTGCACTGGAAGATGCGTCTTCCCTGCTGCTGCATCTTCTCCCATGTCGCTGTCTCCCACAGAAAGGTAAAGGTGACGTGAAGAAAAAGGGCCAGCTCGACCCCTATGCCTACATCCCCCTGAACAGAGCTAAACTCAACAGAAGGTGAGGCTAACCAGGAAGGGCACAGGGGTGGGAACAGCTTTGATCCTGCTTGTTGTCAGGGTTTTTTGGTGGGTTTGGGAGCTCCCTGTCATCTGCTGTGCCACTCCTTGCGGAGTCTGGAGCAGCATCCCCATGCATTAGGTGTGCCCAGTGCCTGCACCAACCCAGCTTCTGCTCCTTGCTCCCTCCAGGAAGCGGGCGAAAATGCAGGGCCAGTTCAAAGGCCTGATGAAGGGAGCCCAGCGCGGGGCCAAGGCCGGCCGCAGGAACCGTCTGAAGTCCCAGCGCTCCTGAGGAGACTCAGGTGCTCGAGCTGCCCCTACCCAAGGACACAGCATCCTGTGAGTGGAACAGCTGGGGGTCCCTTTGAAGGTGACCTCCGTTTGTTTGAGACTCCCTGGGAAGCCACTTCGATACATTATGGACTGATGGCCCTTCTGTGCCTGGAGAAAGATGCTGGCTTGCCTGGTACAGGCATGAGTGTGTGTGTGTGTGAGAGCAAGTAATATGTAAAGGATTCTCTATATTGATAAATACCCTCTCTTCTTACCCAGCCCAGATTCCTCCTCTCCTTCCCTTCAGAGCTTGCGTAACTCTGCTTTGCCTCCTGTCCATGTGCGGCGGGTCCTTCTGCCACTGCAGGGCTGCATCCTGCCAGGCTCACGCCAGCATCAGCCTGGACCTGGAGCCAGAGCCCTCTGTCCCACACTGGGCTTGCCTGGAGGCTGCCAGGAGCAGCGTCGTGGCACAGAGCAGTGGGGCCCATGTGCAGTAGGGCTGAGGCATGGAGCTGGCCATAGAACAAAGCCAGAGAGGATGAAGTCCT
The DNA here is from genome assembly GCA_013400235.1 of Oriolus oriolus. Classification (NCBI taxonomy): domain Eukaryota; kingdom Metazoa; phylum Chordata; class Aves; order Passeriformes; family Corvidae; genus Oriolus; species Oriolus oriolus. The sequence continues at coordinate 147,071 of VXBT01008840.1, read as the reverse complement.
TACTACCAGCTTTCTTTAACAAACTCCTTCTTGGCAGGCTCTTCTGTCCAAAACCATGGCCAGGGAATCTGTGCCATGCGGAAAGTGTCTGCCATTTGGCCACTGGACACTTTTCCCATATCCATTTGGACACTTTTCCCGTATTAGCCGTGCCTGATGGTGGGGCAGGAACAGTTTGCTGCAAATTTCTTCAAACTGGCTGGGAAACTGCTTCAGCAAACCTCTGTGCCTTGCCACTACTCTTACCTTTGAGAGCTGAGGAAAGCCCTTTGCTCTGACCACTTCCTGCCAGCTAGACCTGAGCAGCACGAGTAATCCTGGACCTTTTTAGCTGCTCAGCCCTGTCACATTGGCCTGAGCATCCGGTTTTGCCCAGCGACTTCTGCTGGTGTTTGTGATGGAAAGATGGTGTTTGTCCAAACTGAAGAGAGCGGGGCTGAGGGTGGCGGATGCAGGTCCCATTGCTTGCACTGCAAAGAGCATGTGTTGGTGAATGTAGCTGGCTTTCCCTTCCTCTTACATATTAAAAAGCCTTCAGCCCTTTGTAATTTCCTATTGTGGCAGCTTACATGCTGGAATTGCAACGCTTCTCAGTTCTCTAATAAGCTAAAGGGATTGTGCTTGTTCAGCCTCTTACTGCAGGCTTCTTTCTGGAGGCTGCAAATCCAGTTTTGTGCCTTTCTTATATGCTTGGGGTTTTTTTTTTTCCCAAGATCCTTTTAAAAGCCTGGGATGGAGGAGGAGCTCTTGTACTGATAGTGGTCCTGCCTTGTCAAGAATGCTGTTCCCTTTGTGCTTTCCCACCCAGGGCTCTCACTGGGACCCTTGAGCCCCAGGGTCATGTTGAGGTGCTGCTGTTCATCCTGCCAGAGTGGAGCTCACAGCCTGGCCTGTGGGACAGGCTTCTCCAGCAGCACCTCGTGGCCAGGAGCTACACCCATCTTCCTCTGCTGCCTGCAGCCTGGGCCTGATGCCGTCCCCTCCTCTGAGAGCAGGACAGGGGGAGACAGGCAGCAGTCACCTTCTGAGACACCAACACCTGTAACCTGTGAGTCTAGGCCCAGAAGAGCTATCTGTCTTCCTGCTTTCCCTTCTCCCCTTGGAGACAGGGCCTGGAGAAGGCTGTAGATAATTTATTTAGGAGCTCCAGCTTACTCACTGTATTGTTCTTCATTTGCATGTTGTTGCTTAAATTAGTGCATGCCTGCATGGAACAGAGGAGTTTTATTAGCACAGAGGTTGGTGTTCGCCTGAGTCGGTGTCTGGAGAACAGATTCTACTGCAACATCTTGTTAATCAGCTAATTAATCATGTAATGCAATGGAAACCCTCGGCAAGGAGATGTAATCCTGCCTGAGAAGGGTGGCTGTGAGTCAAGCCCGCTCCCCAGCAGCAGCTGCCCTTGGCAGGGAGCAGAGCTGCGTTGTGGGGGCCCTCAGGAGCCTTACCACAGCTCTCTGATACAGGGCACGGTGAGGCGTGGTGTGGGTCCTGCCTGCTGCAGCTACCTGCCACAAATATTTTGCAGTTATCCATGGAGAAGCGTAAGTTGGGGACCTGGAGAGATGATGGGCTTTTGCTGCTCAAGCTGGGAGGTGGCTTGAAGGCTATTTCTTCACCCAGCAGGCTCTTAAACCATGCAACTTCTTCCCACAGTACCAGCGTTAAGCTGCACTTGCTCATGACATTGTCACAAACGGTTCTTAACCCTTGCAGGTCCCAGCTTGAGGAGAGGCTGGCAGGACTAACAGGTTCCCCCCCCAGTGCTGACTGGGTGTCCCCTGGACTGGCTGGGACAGCTGCAAATGCCCACCCTCATTCTTACAGCTTAAAATCAGAGACAGATGTGCCCCATGGGGCTGTGCCCACCCACCATCCACATGGACCACCCCATCCTCCAAGCACACTGCAGCACCTTGCGGGTTCCCCGTTCACAGTTGGGATTCCTCACACACCTGGTGCAGGGATGGGAAAACCCTCCTGGGGACAGCAGTGTAAGAGGAGCTTTGGTGTTTAAGCTGAAATGATTGGCAGCAAGATAATTAAGTGTGGAGGTTTAAAATGCCAAGGGACCACTCCAGCTGAAATCTAGTCAATTAAAAAAATATTACATTAATTCCTAGTCCCCTCAGCACTCTGATCTAGAGTTTCAATTGTTTCTAAGTTGTCTGTCTTTCTGTAATTGCTGCCTGAGCACTGCAGGTGCAGCAAGTGTGCAAGGCCACAGGGACCCTTACTGTGGGCAAGCCAGGTGCTTTCACCCACAAAGGGTGAAAAAAAGGGAATAAAACTGCTTTTCCAGCGTCTAAGTTCTCTAATTTGCCCTTGATGGAGAGCAATGTTAAGAAATACTCAAGCCGAGATGGGAGTTGCAGCTTATGGTGTAACTTGTGCTTTTTGGAGCGTTTGGTGTGGCCTCTGCAGGCTGGAATCCACGAGCCTCAGTGTGAGTTTCCTTGCAGTGAAATGTTTGCGGCTCCCGCTCTGCTTTTGAGGCCGGCGCTCGGGGTGTCGGGGTGCTCAGAACCGCGGGAGGCGGCGCCCAAGGCCTGGCCGCCGGCCTACAACTCCCAGCGCGCCGCGCGGCTGGCCGTTCCCCCGCGCCCGCCCCTGCTGCGCGCGGTTCGGCCGTTGCCCGTTCGAACCGGCCAATAGCGGCGGGGCGGTGTCGGCCGTAGCCAATGGCGTCGGGCAGCGCGGGCGGGGCGGGGCCGAGGGGGTGGCGCGGCGGGCCAATGGGCAGGCGGAGCGGCAGGTATGAGATGGCGGCGGGAGCACCGGCGTCCGGCGGCGGCAGGTAGGAGCGGGATCCCGGGCACCCCCCTCGCCCCGTTCCCGGGCCGGCGCCGTGCCCTCCTCGGCCCGTCGTCTCCGTTTTACGGGTCAGGCACTCCACACCAACCGGTGGGCAGGCGCCGGCCTGTGCGCCTCGGCCCGCCCATTGCGGCGCTGCCCGTGTGAGCCGCGCCGTCGCCGTCCCCGCTGCCGCGCCGCCCGCCGGTGCCCCGGCACCTTAACGGAGCTGTCGGGCTCAGTGTTCCGGCGGCTCCGGAGCTCGGCCGAGCCGTCGCACAGTCCCGCGGGGGTCGCGGTAGGACCCCATATCCCCGCGGTGCCCGTGTCCCCGCGGGCTGGGCAGCGGGAGAGCGCTCCCCGCAGCATCCCGGTGCTGCATTGCGGGGAAGCGGCGCCCGCTCCTCTGCAAGGGGAGAGATCCCGCTGCAGCCACCCGGCCCGGGCAGGGGGTGTTCCCGGGGGGTGTCGAGGCGCCGTGCCCTCCGTGCAGCTCTGCCCGGCCCCGCTGCTGCGGGGGCCCGGCCGGGCTGGCTCGCTCCTCCTGCAGCCGCAGGGCCGGCGCCGAGCGCTTGGCAGTTGCGGGGTTTGGTAGGGTGATGGCACTGTATAGACTTGCTTCGCATCCAGCCCTCCTTCTCCTTTGCTTTGTCCGCTCTACGCGCGTTATTCTGGCTTTCCAAACACAAGAGCGATGTCAGCTTCACGTAATTCACCTTTAGCGGACACTTCAGTATGCATCACCGTTCTGTTACTGCTACAGTAGAACAGCAAGGGCTGCATGAGCGCCTCGATAGAACAGTGTTGTCGGATGACTGTTAAAAGGCTGCAGTATCTTTTTTTTCTTTTTCCCTCTCTTTTTGTTTTTTCCCTCTATGTGTGGTGTGTAGCTGCAAACTGAGTATCCTTTGAATGGTAATTTTTGTGGATAAACAAGTACAGTTGAGGGCTGATGCCTCATACGCAGCCCGATTCACAGTTAGTGGCTTCCTGTTCTCTGCTGAGTGGGACCCATCCCGATGGCATTTGCTCTGCTTATCTGGGGGCACTGCTGTGGTGCCTGGGTTGGGGCAGAGCATTGCCCTGGAAGGACGGATGAGATGGTGCTCATTGCAGTGTGTTTGGGCAGGGAGTGCCTAAAATGCTGGACCTGGTAAAGGGATGAGTATGCTCAGTGCGGCTGATACTTAAAATGCCCTTTTGGACACAGCATTTTAAACATGGCTAGATCAGTCTAAATGACTAATTTTTTTTTTCTATGTTGGCAATTGTCCTTAGGATGTATTCCCCCACTCTTTATCCCCCACCCCTCCCTCCGCAAGCGATTATGTTAATGCAAAGCCTGAAGTACAGGTTTTCCTCCAGCACTGCCTGTCACCCACAGGTAGTGCTAGAAAATCGATCTCTTGCTTTGCTGGTCTATCACCACACAGACCACAAAGCTTGCTTTTTTCGTGCTTTTGCCCCTGTTTCCTCTCATCTGGAGAGAAGTGCAAGTTAGCTAGTAAAGCTTGCATGCTGTGCGTGTGGTATTATAGCATGCTGACTTAAAGACTGGAATTAAAAGCTGGTTGACTTAAACTCCTTACCAAATGTTACTGAACACGACAAAAGATGATTTGTGTGGGTCTCTCTCTTCTGTTTGTGGTCCCTCTAACCTCTGCCTGGTTCTTCATAACTGCGAATGAAGATTGTGGTGTGCCAGAGTGCTCAGTTTCAAAAGAGAAACATCTGTCTGTTTAATGAATGCATTTAATGTCCGACTCAAGCAGTGCCTAAATGCTTTGCCAGGCACTCATGTCGGCCATTTGATATGGCAGGGGTGGGATGAGCAGAAGGGAAAAAGCCATGGGTCTGGAAGAAGCTGGAAAAAGCCATAAGGCATCTTGCTAAAGCAGCTAGATAGAGTGGCACTGCACAACTGGACAGCAAGAGCTCACATCGTAAACAGGTTATGAAAGGAGACACAGTTGCCATCTGTGTTTTACTGGCAATAGGAAAATGTTCACTGTAAACACGACTTAATGGCAAAAAATCAAAGTGACTTGCTGAGGGTCAGGCAGAAAAAATGGTTGATTTCAGAGTTAAAGCCAAGTCTGAACACATGGCTACTTTTCTCTGAAGATAGCTTGGGAGCTAGGGGCAATCTTATTCAAACATTCCCTTTTCCACAGCCCTCATGGGAATCTTTGAGACCTAGACTTGAGTTTGACCCCCTGCTCAGTCCAAGTCCTGTGAGGTACGCATCTGAACCGAACTCAAGGCCGTGTTGTATTTGCAGTATTTTTGTATGTTTGCATGTAACACCCTGTCCTGTTCCCATCCAGGGTGGGATGGGCTTTGACAACAGGATCCTTGTTCTGCTACACTTCAGTTTATTGTCTGTTTGCACGAAGGGGGAGCATTGCTTCCCACATAGCCCAAAGCAGCGTCTGGGTCTCCTTGCCAGCCTGGTCATTGCCTTGTTGCTGTGTGCACATTTACATGCCTATGAAAATGTCACAGAGCTTCGTTATCACTCTTTTAAAGGTGCCTGGGCACTCGGTTCAGTCTGAAACTGAAGCGCTGAGTGCTGGACACTGCTGGGAAATCGAATGCCTTGTCCTAAAGGTCAAAAGTCCTCAGCGTGTGTTGGTTTAATAAGTGGCATGAACAGATGGGAAGGAGACGGGGCAGCGTGGAAATGCTGCTAATATCAAATGGTTGCACTGAAGTCAAGTCCATCTTGGAAATACTGTCCCTCTGTATGTTGGCTTGGGCTCCTGCTCACAGCTGAGCCCTTATATTTTCCAGTTGTTTTGGGCCTAGCTCTTTCTGTAGGATCTCATTTTCACTTGCCCTTTCCTTGCCCTACGCTCTGCTGGGTGCAGGCACAGCTCTGCTGTGCTGCTGCCGTGCAGGCTGTTCCCAAACCTGCACTGTGATCCTAGGGGCTGACACCATGGGTTCCTGCGTTCCCAAGTCACAGGGGTCTTGGAGTCAGCATGGGCAGAGAAATGGGAGGATATGTGGCTGCTCCGCGGGATAAATTTGGCTGATGTTTTTCAGAGCTTCACAGGTCTGGTGTGTGTGTCCCTGGCCTCTCATTCTCGTAATGCATTATGCTTACTGTGGTGTCTGACAAGAGCATTGGGCCCTTTGCTCCAAAGTGCAAAACCCTCATTCCTTGACTCCTGGCCCTTTTCACCTCTACACTAGGTAATTGCAATTAAGCTATCTAGAGTTTCCTCATAAATTTTATTTTCAGAAACTGTAAATAGCAGGGAATGTGATAAGCTGCTTAATAATTGCCTGCCAGCTGGCTTACAAGAACTTTTAATGTGTTTGCTTTTGGCCTATAAAGCTCTAATAATTTGGAGCCCAGCCAAAACATCCTTTCTTCTTGAGCAGTAATGTGGCAGCTCTGATTTTCAGAGGCAGGAATTTCTCAGGGGAAATGGCATTAGTTTTCCTTTTTGTTTTTCTGGAGCTCATGCTCAAGGTTGAAACATAGCTTTATGGTTTGGGACTTCCATATGGGCATTCCTACAGCCCTGCTTGCAAGCTGTCATATAGCAAGAGACAAGCATGCTGTGGCTCTCCGTGCCTTGGAGAGCGGGAAGCCTTTTAGGGAACATCCTCACAAGCTCTCAGGGGTTCGTGGAACTCTCCTCACGCACATGCCACTCTGCATTCTCTTGAGTGGCCCCTGGAGCAGTGTATAAATATATCAGAGTTCCCTGGGCTCTGCAGTGAAACAGAGTTGATCCAGACAGAGATGAACTGTCACGCAGGATGGGAAGAGAAGCTGTATCTCACCAGAGTTGCATAAAGTGACACTATAGGTTATTGTTGTATGAATTCTAGTATCTGTGTATAATATTCCAGTTTTTGACATCCTAGCCTGCCCAGATCCCCTTCAAAAGCCCTGGGCCCCCACACTGCTCAGTTTGGTGAGTTAATTGGGCTGCTTTGTGCATCTCTGTCTCTCTGGTACCGCATGCTGTGCTGCTCTGTGGCGGGCCCAGCCTGTTTATCTGTGTGCCTCAGCAGCCCTGACCAGATGTCACCAGCTTATTTAAATGCTGGCATGCATCCAGGTGTTCCTCATCACAATTCCAGCTTGTAAGAGTTTACACATCTGGAACAAGGGATGTGGCCTCTGACATACCCAGTGGTGTCTGCAGAGGATTGCTGATGAGGAGGGATTTGATGTGCTGTCATCCTTTGCAAATACCACCGTGATACAAAACACAGATGCAAGAATGCAGCTTGTTCACTGCACCTCTGAGCGTTGTGGAATTACAGAAGTGTAGTGAACAAAACCAAGAGCTGTGTGATTCCTGGGTACCTTCATCCTCTGTATTTGCCAGGCTGTGACTACAAAACCTCACCAACAGTACTGTGTACTGGCTGTGGGTTCTGACCCCTGTCTCAGTATCCTTTCAGTCCAGAAAAAGCAACTGTAGTCAAGCCAACCTCTGAGTGCTACAGCACACTGTACTCAAATAGTGATGCTTTGCTCAAGCACCAGTCTACCAACTGATAGTGGGATGGGATTCCTAAATGTGTTCTGGGCACCAGCTGGTGCTACCAATTTTGGGTATCATCCTGTGGGAGGGCTGGAGGAAAACATCCGTCCTGCCTTGCTGGGTTGCTCTGAGTTCCCAGACTGGCTGCTATAATAGCTCGTTAACTTTGCTGTGTTGTTTTTGTGTAAGTGCTTGGTGTTTCGTGTCAGAAGTAAACTGATTGTTATGGGTTGCTGACTATAGATGGTAGTTGTGCTCTGACCTGGACACTAGCTTGGAGCTGCTGGACTGAGAAGCATCTAGATGGTATATCTTTGCTGGGCTCTGAACTCCGTTCCATCCTGCCTCTGAAGGATGCCCTAGGGCTCTTACCTTTAAGAGCAAGGGTGACAATCAGAGGTGCACGCAGCAATTTTGGAGTGCTAGGGGCCAAGGAGGTATAGGTAGGAGTGGGCCATGCCTCTTACTGACTACCAGTTCACTCAACATGGGGAAGTAAAGAGGATAAAGACATTTTAAAATGAGAAGAGCAAGGGAACGCTATCATTATTGGCAACTGGAAAGTACCCACTGGCATACTGGGGACACGGCGGACACGTTTGGTGGGAAATGGCTGTGGGGCTTCCTCGGGCTGCGTCCCACCCTGCAGTGACGGTCTGGATGTGCCACACAGCACCCTGTGGCACTGCCAAGCTTCTCCAGCTCCCTGGCACTGCTGTTTTGTTGTCTCTGCCTCACCAGCGGCTCCCAGCCAGTACGTGGAGCTCAGCTCTTGCCTCCTCAGCCCCATGTCCCAGCCGTCCCTGCCTGATAGCTTTCAAACCAGCTCCTTTGTGCTCAGTCCCATGTCACCCCTCGCACAGAAGCTGGATTTCTTCTAAATGTCTGCAGTGTGACCTGATTATTTTTCCTGTCCTTCCTCGCCCTCCTTTTTAATAGTGTCTACAGAAAAGCTGGCAGAGTTCAGTTATATCAGTCATGCTGACTGATAGTGCTGCCTCTTCTCTTGGGATTCCTTCTCTTTTCTGTCCCTCCAGCATTCATTTCAGATTTAGCTATCAGCCCTCTAAAGACAGGGTATTGCCTTTGTTCTGTTTGTACAGCACAGAGCACAGCGGAGTCCCCAGCTGTGACCGAGGTTCCCAGTGCCACAGTGATAAAAGTGAGCAGATCAGTAACGAGAAGAGGCAGCTGCTGCCATCTGAAAAGATTCCGTTTTGGTGCTGGTTTCAGTGAAATCAGGATTGGATCTAAGGCTCTTCTTCTATTGCTGCTCCCAGTAGGAGTTGGTATTAAAATAGAGACACAAATGCATTGACAGTCATGAGACTCAGAGCAGCATTCCTATTTAACACTGTTCGACTGTGTTAGTCTGATCTTAAAGCAGACATACGAGCTTGCAGATCTTTAATGTAAAATTACTGGATTTCTCGTGGTAGCTGCCTTTCTGCATTTTTTTACAGTGTCTTGGGTAGCCAGCTGAGCCATCACAGAGTGTGGGAGCATCCAGACCTGTGGTGGTGGCACTGGGAAGGAGGCTTGATAAGGAGCAACGCAGTGAACGTGCAGTTCCTCTCTAAGGCACCCCTTGGTTCTTTCCCTCCTAGCACTAGAAGGCATCTGGATGCTCTGATGTTGTGATGGCTGATTGAAGTACTGCTTGATTGACTTTAAAATATTCCAGTGGCTATTATTAAAAATATCACAAAGAATTCACTCAGGTCAAACTTGAGAAATTTCATGCTGAAATGCAAATTTCTTGATGTTTCACATATATCAAGCTGTCTTGCTACTGCTGTTTTCTTTGACGCTGGTAATATATTGCATTTTCATTTTCTTCCAAAGCACGGACCCCCACCCCTCCCAACGCTTTTATCTTTTCAGATAAGTCCATCTCCTCCAGGTTCTCATCACAGATGTGTAGCCAATGTTGCCAAGATCTGCTCTGAGTCCTTTACTGACACAGAATTTGCATTCATAGATGATAGCAGTGACATGGATAACCAATATACCTGATTTCCAAAAGGTGGCCAGGAGGTGCATTAGTTCCAGGTTGTTGAGCACAGGCTAACATCACATAACAGCAGCTTTCTTAGCCAGCTCCTTGCTGTTTAAATTGTATATTATTATCTGGTTCTCATAGCCAAAAGGCTGAATCACTCTGTGTAAGCTATTTAAATGTGAAGAAAGCGAAGCAAAAATTAAAACGGCAGTGTTATCTCATAAGACTTACTTGTGTCAAGGCTAGAGACAGTAGGCAGGGATTGGCACCCACTGTGCTGTGCACTGTGTACTCATCACAAAAGGTCTCTGCCCTTGAAGACCTTATGAGTATAACCCTGGGCAAAAATTACAGCGTGTTTTTCTTGACATTTTTCAGAGGCAAATCAGTCATCCTATGAAGAGCTGGGGTGCCAAGTCTGAGGCCTGAATGTGATCTTTGTTACGCCATCTTACAAGAATGTCAGTCTGAAGTACAGCCCTCAAAGCAACTTTAACTGTGAAGTCACTTCTAATGTCTTTGCAGCCCATTCCCATTAGACTACTTTTATTTTTTTATTCTTTTTTAATCTAGGAAATAATTTCTCTTCTAGTCCTTTTGTACTTAAAATGATTCCATATAATTCCACTATGGTTCTTTCATCTCTTTGCAAAATCTGGGATGGCTCCTATCTGGCTCTGGAAATACTGTCTTCAGACATCCTCATTAATTGATTCCTTACTCTGGCACAACATAGGAAACGATGCTACTTCTCCCTCCCTGGGGAAATCCGAGCCTGTGCACATCTGTCCCATGTCCCTTTGTGCTTAGCCAGGCAGAGAATTGTTCATGTTTTGTGTTCCTCAGCGCTGCCTGCTTATCACCCTGCTCTTAGTATTTGGTAGCAGCCTGGCTCTTTCTTATAATCTAAAGATGTTGTTATTATAGAGGGAGATTTTCTTCTATTATCTGCCTTATTTTCCAAAGCTCTTTAATCCTTTTACTCCTATGTGGTAAAACTTGTCTACTGTGGTGTGTCTGAAGCATGAGGGCCTTAGTGATGACATACAAAGTGTGCAAAATGGCACTGGAGATGGATTTTGCCCACTGAATTAGACACATCAGGCTCCTCTGAAATCTTTAGCTTTCAGGGTATCCACTTTCCCAGCTAGACAAACACAGCTGATGCCTTGCCCCAAAGGTAACTCTTCCTTTACTTTCTTTCTGGCCTTCTGTTCTCCTCATGCTCTATTTCATGTTTCTTGAACCTTTCTTCTGTCACATGTGTGGACTTAGAGCAATATCAAATCTGTGAAAGCCACTAAAGCAGCTCCATCTCACCTATCCAAATGCAAGCTTGTTGCCACATGAGCTAATCTGCCTGCTTGCACAGCTCTTGCACCACAGGTTTGATCACCAGGTTTTGGCAGTTAAAGTCTCATTTTTGTCCTAGTTTCCAAGGCATTTCCCTGGCCTGGATCTAGTTACCTTAGGGATTAATTGATCCATCATGATTTTGACCTCCTGCACCATCCACTCCCCATGAAATGATGGGGCTGTCATGCCTGAAGCGAAAACCTTGTGTGTGACAGACAGCTTTCTTTGTGACTTGGCTGGGATCACAGGCTTCGCCTCAGAAGGATACTAGAATGGCAAGAATCTCAGCACAATATAGGACCCATTTTTTTTAATCTGCTGTCTTAATCACAACCCTATTAGAACAAGGTTTTATTATTCATTGGGATTTGATTATATTCATGAGACTGGAGAGGAAGCGATTTATTCCTTTATTTTATTGTCTTTTGACGTGTCGTAAAGCAATCTGAGATCACAGCATATAGAAAATGTAACTCTGTAATTGCAAGCAAGGCAAAAAAAAGGCAATAAACTCCATGAATACATGTTTGTCTCCCCTTTGCTGCTGTTATATAAGCTGTGAGTGTAGGTAGAGTACATCCATCTCTCTTTTTTAACGTGAAAACAGCAGATGGGGCACATGGCTCTTTCTGAAGGTTATGGTGTGTGCAGCAGTGACGATTGGCAGGGTTATTGTGTGTAAAGCCAGTGGGGGCTTTATCTTTGCTCAGAAATAGGGGTTTGCTTCACATTTCCATTTTGATTAGCAATAATGATACAAAGGCAAATTTTCTGTGCTAGGAAGAGCTGCTAATAAAGTGACCTTTCAAAATTAAGTAGCTCATTGAAGTGCCATATCACAATAAGCGTATACAAGGCTGGTCCCAGCTGCAGCAGGCAGGGAAACTGGACGGGAATCCAGAGAAACGTGGAACGGGAATCCTGAAGTGGATGAACGGCACATGGTGGCACAGTAACCGTAGCAAGGAGCAATTGCCAGGTGCTGTTTGCAGCTCTGAGGGGCTGATCTACGTTCTTTGTCTTTGAAAGGATCTGAAAGTGTGAAAGTCGGGCGCAGAGAGTGTTTCTAGCAAGGTTTCTGGGCATGGGGTTGTGCAGTTAAGGGACTTGGCTATTGTCCTGCCAGTGCCGTAACATTGGTTGTGCTTGGATGCTGTTGGGAATGTGTTTGCATGGCTTTACTCATGGTAAACACAGGGTAGACTTGGAACTATTTTGTGGATTCCTCTTGGATACAGGTGGAAAGCACTTAATACCACGCTGGTCCTAATTCAAAACCCTGGTTTCTATGTAGGAATTATTTGCAGTTAAACTCCAGCTACGCAGCCTTTGGCAAGAGACATGAATCAATTTGTCCAGCTTTTCTTTTCTGTTTTGTCCCTGTGTGAAGGCTGATGCCCAGTGTGTGCCAAGGGGGCCTTTCAGACCCAATAATGCGCCCTTGTGTCTCGTAGCATGCGTGGAATTTGCATAGGCTGTGCTGGGACAGGCAGGTTTCTTTTGTTGCTGGAAACAAGGAGCAAGTTCTTTTCCCTGTCTCTGCTTCCTAATGCCTCTTCAAAAGCTCTCAGCACTCATGTAAGAAATTTACTTTTTTCTATTTATTTTTGCATTAAATGTTGTTAGACTTTGTGCGACTTGTAACACAGGCTGTGCAGAGAAGTCATATCAGTCAGTGCTAGTTAACAAAATTGTTTCATTTTCTTTCTGTGAATCTAGATATCTAATTGTCAGAGGGAAGAGATAATCTGTGATGCTTGATGTAACTGCTGCAAAGTATTTGCATATCTTCTCTGTGGGGAAACAAAACTGCTAGTGAGTGAATAACAGTGCACGGATCATTGCAGGCAGGGTCACTGGGCCTATACACTTGCTATTAACCCTTCTCAGGATCTGTATTGCCACAGAATGAGTTGTCATGGGTTTCAGGCAAAGGGCTTGCTCCACATTATGGGCAGAGCTGGCACTTGTTTGTGCATTGTAGCCCTATGCAATGAAACGCGAATATGATCAGATCAATTGGCAGTTGCTTTTTGGCAGCTGATACCGAATTGTTGCATTTTGGTCTTGATTTATTGCAGGTAACAAACTGCTGAAAAACAAGCTGGGAGGTGCTCAGCAAAATATGGCCCCCATTTGGAGTCAGCAGTGTGCTTGCTAGGCCACTGAGCCAGGCAGCTGGGAGCCTTTAAGAGCTTTCTAAAATTTTAGATGACCTGGCAGATTGCCTTGCAGTCTGCCTTGCAGACCTTCTTCCTCTCCATCCTCTTGAAGGCGTCTTTGGCATCCGTGGAGAGCAGTGGCAAGGGGAGGGGGGTTGGTATGGATTCTCATGATGCAAGAGTCGCTGAGAGCCTCGTTTCCTCTTGTTTCAGCAAGTATCTTTCTTCTTGTGGAGCCTGAGTCCCAGCTTCTGTTCTCTTATTCTCATTACACATCCTGGAAATCCTGGAGATAGTCAAAAACATACAGCAGTAGGTCAGATAACTGTTGAGTTCACAGATAATTTGCAGAGCTGGGCTGGAGTTCAGGTGACTTGCCAATATGTGCTTTGATGTCCTCCTGTCGTGAGCTACTGTCAGTTTACATCAGAACAGGAAGTTGCTGAGGTCTCTGAATTAGTGGTGAAGGGTTCTGTTGCTTGAGCCAATGGATGTGAGGGTCGGTGGGCTGCAAACGCTTTCGGTGGCAGCTGTGTTGAGCAGTGAGCAGGGATGCCCAGCATGGTCTGAACACAGTGGTATGGCCTCCACCCTTCAGCAGTGAGGAGAGGAAGATCAAGGTGCTCCAACAAGCCTGTTTTGAAGGGAAAGCCTTTATGGGCTCGGGGGTGTTCAGCAGAGCACTTGCGACCCCCCAGGTGGCACACCGCATGTAGGGGACTGATGTGATCCCTGGTACATAAGCACAGCATCCCTATTAACTGTGCACTTGGCAGCTGCTCTTGGAAGGTGGTGTCCAGTGAGAGCTCACAGCTGGGGATGGATGTAGAAAGAGTGGAAAGTATTATATAGGAGATAAAGAATGATTAAAGGATTGAGGAATGTCACAGGGTGAACACACACAGTATGTGCCGGCTGAGTGGGTAGGCATCCTCCTCCCAGAGCCCTGGAAGGACTGGCACACCCAACCTCAGAGCCAGGCTGTCACTTTATAGCTGAGTATGAAATCAGGACAGTAGCTCATGACTGGAGAATAATGGCACTAATCCTCCCCTTTACGTAAAAGAGTGGTGGGAGAAGCAAGCTGGGCAACTCTAGCCTGTGGGCTTGACTTCAGAAACATGAAAATGTTTGAAACAGTGGTGGGAAGACCTAAAGGTAGATGGAAATTGGGATAAAATTTAAGGATGAGCATTAAGAGTGCTGATTAACATGAGATATCTCTTTGATAACTCTTTGATTTGATTTTCAACATGGTTAAATGTACCTATCCTCTGGCAGGGTTATGTACCTGTTCTAGATAACCATTAGCAGAGAGCAGTGTCTCGGGTGCATCGCTTTTCCCATGCCACATGAGAAGCTATGAAATGGAGAAAGTGTCAGTAGAGAAGAGGGAGGTCAAAGAAAGGGCATGAAGGGATGAAAGAGTGGTAAGAACTGGATGAGCTGAAAAGGGATGATCAGGTGAAAAGTTAGTAGGGGTTCCTGAAGGGCTGATCTTGCACGACTCGTGACAATGAGTTCTCACTTGCTCCAGACTCAGAATGCGAAGCTGGCAGAGAGCAGTAACCAAAGGGTGGTGCCTATGTCACCTGGGAGCATTTGACCACACCCACAGCAAAACTGAGGGTTCAGTGTTATTGCACATTTATGACCTTAAAAACAAATTCCCCATGACATGGGAACTATCTATTTGTTGATAGAAAGGTAGGTATGATAGAATGGCAATGGGAACTGATGAATGTAAGCTGGCCATGAAAAAATTTAGACTGTTTTTCAGACTTTTGGGCCACTGGGAGTGAATTTCTGGGGAGGAAGGGAGATAAAACCAGACTTATTTATGACTTAAAGCAATAAATTAGTGTAAAATATTGGGTGTCATCTCTGCCAGAGCTAGTAGCATGTAGATAGAGTGAAACAAGTAGTAGAGATGTAGATGTAGTGAAAGTTTTCATTGTGTGTTGCCATGTGTTGCCTATGTCATCATCACGCTGTGGAGTGCTACTCTTAGGCTGTGTTGTACAAACAGTCCAGAAATGATTTTTCTCCATAGGGAAGTGTAACTGTGCTGTGCTGAACACTCACCAAAGTCAGACAGTGCTGTTGGTGTAGACTGGTAGCTCCTGTGTCAGCAGATGTCTCCTTCAGGGCAGACCAGCTGCCTGTAAAAACCAAAGTGATGAGGAGTCACTGTATTTTTTTTTCCCCTTTCCCTTTTTTCAGTGATGCCATCTGCAGTTTTGTCATCTGCAATGACTCCTCCCTCCGTAGCCAGCCGATCATCTTCAATCCTGACTTCTTTGTGGAAAAGCTGCGCCATGAAAAACCAGAGGTGTTCACAGAGCTGGTTGTCAGCAACATTACCAGGCTCATTGATCTGCCTGGGGCAGAGCTGGCCCAGCTAATGGGAGAGGAGGACCCAAAGTTGCCTGGGGCAAACAGCACAGCCTCTGGATTTTTTCGTTCTCTGATGTCTCTGAAGCGCAAGGGTGAGTATGGGTGGCATGAAGTCTGGTGCCCACCTTTAGAGTGATGCTGTCATCATTTGTTACACTTAGTTTACAAAACTTTCAGCCCTTAGTTTTGAGCTTGTGTGGAATGCTTAATTACCATGGGTTTGTAGTCTCTGGGGGTGCCACTTTTAGAAAGGAGCAAAACAGGCCAGGAAACTGATCCCAGAAATGCCCTACACTTTGAGAGTACTCTTCTTCTGGGATTATTGCTGTGGTGTATGTCAGGTTGGCTTCAGTGGGTCAGCTACCCACTGTGCAGCTCAGAAGTCTGCAAACCTCTTCCATTCAAATGCCAGTGCTGCTCTGATCTACATGCCAATCCAGCGAGTCAGTGACAAAGCTCTGCAGACTGGCTGATGAAGCCCAGTTTCAACTCTGGCAGGTTACACATCTCTCTTTCTCTCTTAGACAAGCATTCCACCAGAGTTTTCTTCTGCTAAACTGACTATTCTTATCTTCTCTCAAGTTCAGCTGTCTTGGTTGTGAAACATTAGCCCCAGGCCCTTCTCAGAATTCTTCTTTTGAGTGTGGTTGTGTTCAGATCCTTTCCTCTTCAATGGCTGGCATTTACCACTCTGTTTTGCAGAAACTAAAAGGGTGTTCTAGGTGTGTGTGTGTCTTCTCCCACCTTTGCCCACACTCAAGGGGAGCCTGGTTCTCCTGATAAGTTCAATTAAACCTTCTCACTCATCTAGACAGAAGCAGCCTCCATCTGGGCCCCTCACATTCCTTCTCAGCTCTGGTTTCCCAGCTTAGACTGGCTGGCTGCTGGCAGAGAAGCTGTGAGCTGCCTTCAGATGTTGGCAGCCTGAGGGTGAGCACTTCTGATTAGTCTTCCCCTTCCTTTGAGCTGTTTTGCTGTTGTGAGTATCTCAGAGAAGGAAACTATTGCTATGGCATAGTTTGACTATGGCTTTTTTCTGTCTTCAACCATTATATAATTTCTCTAAGTGTTTCTGATTCTACCAAGCCAATTCCTCCATTGTGTTTCATAAGGACAAGCTCTGCAGCCCCACTGATCAGGCAGAATTTTCTGGTGCCAGCTTCAGCCCTCCACTTCTGTCTCACCCAGCAAGAGCCCTGGTACATACACTCGCCCTAGGAAAATAAAAGTGCAAATCAAGTCTTTTAGCATCCTTAGATAAGAATTACTTAATATTGCCATGACTTACTTTCCTGCTCCATAATAACAGGTCTACGTGCTGCCCCTAAACTGCAGTTAGACTGTGCTCATACCTGTTACTGCTCCTGCCTCTTCCCAGACAGTAGCAGGACGCCTTAAATTCAAGCACTTGCCATTGACAAACAGAAGTGAGTGAGTAACCAAACTGAAAGTGTTTTCTTAGTGTATGGAAACCCCTATGTTATTGTCAAAACCTTCCAGCAGGGGCTGGTGAGCCTTCTCTAGCTCAATTTTTTTATTAAATTATCTGTACTCTGCTGGAGCAGTGCTCTTATCAGACCTGACATCTCATGCTAACTCTTTTACTCAAGAGCTCGGCCTTCCCCCATTCAGATGTCTCCATGGCCGTGTGTCACTACAGCTAGCAGATGTTTCCAAGTCTGCTGGCTGCACTCCCAGGCTGCAATGGCAGTGTCTCCCAGCACTGACAAGCACTGTCTGTGAACTCCTTGGCCGAACTCTGAGAAAAAGAAGTTTGTGCCTACAGAGAAAATCAGTTTCATGTACTGTGTGTTTCATCTTGGAGCCATCATTTGTTTTTCTTCATGTTATAGACCAGCTAGAACAAACAAGTTTTATTTCTTCAAAGCCAGAGGCCAAGGACCATAGAGCTCAGAGCTGCTCAAACTGCAAATACTTACAACTTCTTTGAGCATCAGGAAACTCAATCTCATGCTGCTGCTTAGTTTCAGAAGCAATCGTACAATAACATCTAAGCCTTTGTAATGCAGCATCCATCCTCCAGACACGTCTTTCAAGTTTCTTTGAGAATCAAATTCTCATTCAGATACTAGCTTCTGACTTCAAAACTAAATCGAATTTGTCAGGCCCTGCATGTCTCAAGAAGATGTATTTTCCTCTTCTGTTCCTGGCCACTATTGATTCTATATGTTGAATGTCTAATGAGTTTAGTTTTCTTCAAGGACAGGAATCTTTTGCCAATCATTCTCTCCCTTTGCACTCAAACCTTTCAGATCTTTCATGTAGATCAAGAGCTCACGTTGCCCTCCTTTCTCTTGCAAGACTGAAGCATGGGCTTTATCAGAGTGAGGTCAGAAAGTTCTTGATTTAACAGGAGGCTGGAGTTCCTGGTGGCTTACCATGTATTTCAGAAGTCCTGGAAGAAAGCAGAACATTCTTCAGGCGGAATAAATTTAGTTACACAGGAAGGCTGCTAGAGAAGTACATAGGGTTAACCAGGTCTCTCCCACATGCTGTGAGCATCAACACCACAGAGCAGTAAGATCTGTAGTACAAGAGACCAAAAGCTACTAAAATCAAAATGAGATATGAGGGGGGGAAAAAAAAGTAAGAGAAAGCTCGTGGGGGACAGAACTTTCATCAGGCTGGCCAATGCACTGCTTGGATTGCTGGGCTATCAGCTGTAGCAGTAAGGAGAGAAACCTTCAGTGCAAATGGTGCAAATGTCCAGCCTGCTCTCCATGTTCCTGGCAGTCTGGTCATGGAGAAGGGAGGAATATTCTTACATCTGTTGTCTCTTTGAAGCCTAAGTACAAGGGCAGGACAGACCAGCTCTGTACCTGGTCCCAGTTGTCAGTCCCAGTCAGCGTGTTGTGGTACAGTCTATGCAGTATCTTGTCTCCAGTCCAAACCTATATGCATCTGAGGGAAGAATTGTGGTGCCCAGAGTTCTGGTTGCTGCCAGTGAAGCCTCTGGGAGTTGCCTCCACTTTCTGAGGGACAGATCATACTGGCTGTGTGTGTGTGACAGAAAAATCCACTCACTAGCAAGGTTGCATTTATTGGAAAACACTGTTCTGCTGGATAATCCCTGTCTCACCTGGGAAGTCCCTCTCTGGACAAGAAGAGTGTTCTACATTGGTTCAACAAATGCCCTTCAGTTAAATGGACTTCTCATCTAATGTTTCCTTGCCTGCAGGGATCTCCTTCCTTTCAGCTCAGTTGCTTCCATCTTTTGGGACTATAGCCTGTGTTATTTACAGGAGTTAGCTCACGCCCAGTCTCAGCCCCATGAGCTGGGAGCAGACTCCAAGAGTGAGAGGAGCCCAACTCATTGCTTTGCTACTCTTCTACCTTGTTCAGCTTTCATACTTTACTCAGACCAGGGCAGCTGACATGGAAGAGAGATTCACTGGGATGACAAAATTCCATGTTTTACCCATGCCTCAAAAGGAAGCTAGTGTGAGCCAGTCAGATTGTCTGCTCTGCCCAGTAGTGCTTATTTTCCTCTCCCATAAACTCAAAGCTGCACCTCTTCTTTCTGCTCCACTTCATGTCAAGCCACAGTGAGGTTTAATCTGGATGTTTCTTCCACTGTGTGGAGCATGCCAATGTGGCAGGCACCAGGGCTGTCCAGGCTCTTACATCTGCCCTTCCCACTTCGCTCTTTTCATAAGGTCTAGGCTTGCAGATTCTCTGCCATTTAAAACTGAAGCATCTGTTCTGGTGTTGTTTTTTTTCTTCAAGGGCTAGAGAATATTTGCTTTAGCTGATAAAAGCTGTAATTAAACTGAGGTAAGAAGCAGGATGATGAAGCCCGTGTGAGTACAGCATGGTGAGATGAAGTGACTTACTTTGGAGTGTTCGTGATATCTCACATCTGTGAGGGTCCTTGTGACCTTCACCCTTAACATTTTGGGGCACTGATCTTTGCATGTTGAAATCCTGTTCTTTGGGGAGCACTCATTTCTGTGGCTGTTGGGTTCTGAGCTGCCTGAACACATTGTCCTCTGTTCTGCAGAGAAAGGGGTGGTGTTTGGCTCACCGCTGACAGAAGAAGGCATTGCACAGGTTTCCCAGCTAATTGAGTACCTGCACAAAAGTAAGTGGCTCTGTTTGCTGTCTTCCTATGCCAGTGGGTATCTGTGTGGCCCACCTCAGGTCTCTGGTGCAGACAGAGTGACAAGCTCTGAGCTCTCCAGCAGCAGGAGTTTGGGACTGCACTGGGAAACTGTTCCCCAGAATTGCCTAGCAGATATATTGGTCTATTTCCCTCTGTACAAGGACTTTTCCTACTGATAGGAGAACCTTGAAGTCATGTCTCTGAATGCAGTTCACTGAGATTTGCTGTCAAACTCGGGAAAGAGGAGGGAACTGCTTTAGTAAGAAGGTGGGAATCAGCCTCTGATTACCCAGTGCCCTTTTTTCTCCCCTCTGCCAAGCAGATCTAAGAGCAGAAGGCTTGTTTCGAGTGCCAGGCAACAGCATCAGGCAACAGATCCTAAAGGATGCTCTGAACAGTGGCACAGATATTGACCTGGACTCTGGGGAGTTTCATTCCAATGATGTTGCCACCCTACTCAAGATGTTCCTGGGTGAATTACCAGAGCCGCTGCTGACACACAAGCACTTCCATGCCCACCTCAAAATTGCAGGTGAGTGGGCAGCAAGAAGCAGTGATAGGCAGAAGGGCTGGAACTGGCCTCCTAGAAAGCATGCTGGGCTGTGAAGTGTATTCCTTAAAGGCAGGGTAAGGAGGAGTCTTCCTGCCATCTCAGCCTGGTGATGGAAAGACTGGAGCTGAAAATCTTAATGGATCAGATCAAGTCTGTCTAGACCATTCTTCTCTCAGATACCACAGGGGTAAAACCCACAGTGATAACCTGGGTCTCCACCTGTTTTATGTCCGGGGTTCTGAGCAAGCTGTGGTTTCTATGTGTTTAATAACTGTTATTGAACTACCTTATGTGAACTTCCTCCATCTTGCCTTCAAGCCATCACAGCTCTTAGCAGCTCTGTTGCTCTGTGGGAGGAGTAGCATAGATTAACACATCAAGTGGGGAGCTTGGGAGCTGGGGGGAAGAGAGATGGAGGGCCAAGAACTGTGCAGGGGTTTGTAGCAGGTCTGCACACGAAGAGGGAAGGGTAAGCAGTTGCAACAGAGTGCTCTGAAGGAAGGTAATGTGTGTCCTTCATGTCCTGCCTTGTGATTTGGTAGACTTGACGCTGTTTGATGAGAAGGGGAATAAGACCAGCACTCCAGACAAAGAGCGCCAAATTGAAGCCCTCCAGCTGCTGTTTTTGATCCTTCCCGCTCCCAACCGCAGTCTCCTCAAACTGCTGCTGGACTTGCTCTACCAGACCGCCAAGAAGCAGGACAAGAACAAGATGTCTGCCCACAACCTTGCCCTCATGTTTGCACCCCACATCCTGTGGCCCAGAAATGTGAGCGTTGCCTCAGTGTCTGTGGGTGGGATATTGCAAGGTAAAAAGTGAAGGCTTGGCAGGGGAAAAACCAAGATGAGAGGGTTAAGTATTGACACAATGATGTGAGGGTTGGAGGCTGTAATGGAGAAGTGGGAGCCTCCTGGCAGGACTCAGTCCCAGTGTTCAGCCCAGACCTGCCATGGGTTTCATTTGCAACTTAGGCATCTTCTTTTTCAGTAAAATTGAAAGCACAGCACAGTCATACTCTTCTTAGAATGTCAGCTCCAGAAAAACCTTGCAGATCTCTCTGCAACGTATCTTGTGCTGCTGGTGAACTGTTTGGCCACAGAGTTATCTGATTCTCCTCTCAGAGCAACTGTGGCTCTGTGAGCTCTGCTTGTTGCCGTGCTATGAGCCCTGCCTGCCTGTCACCTCAGAGTAGGTCTCCTGCTGTGGCACTGTGTGTGTCTGTGTCCCAGAAGAGACCCTCCTCCTCCCCTTCTAATGGATGCACCTTTGGCTGTGTCCCTTTGCCAGGTGACAGCAAATGACCTTCAGGAAAATATCACAAAGCTAAACAATGGAGTGACCTTCATGATCAAACATTCCCAGAAGCTCTTCAAGGTAAGTGTGCTTTGGGGTCTTGCTCTCCTGCCTCCATCACCAGGAGACTGAATGCCCCTTGTCCACACAGATCCTACGTGTTGAGTGTATATTCTGTGGGCTCTCTTCTGCGGTAGGAGAAGGAGAATTTCTACAAGAAACCGTTCCTTTAGTGAGTAGGGAGGAGGTCTTTGCTGGGCAGGCAGCCCTGGGGGTGCTTGTGCCAGGGCAGGTCGGCAGCACGGTGCAGTGTAACACTCCCCTCTGCTGGACACCAGCACCTGCTGCCCGGCAGGAAACCTGGCTCCCGAGGGCAGGTACACACCAGGCTGCACTCAGGTTCTGGCAGGATAAGGAAATGGAAGGGATTTGTCCTGCCTGAGTGCTGCCAAGAGCAGAATACCTGACGCAGTGGGTTGTTTTGTTGTGAACTTCTCTGCAAGTGGTCATGAGCCCACTGCTGTTACAGGCACTGTCCAGCTCTGAGCAGGGTGCTGTGGTAGGACAGTCAGGAGTGTGGGGCTTTCAGCAGGTTCCTACGAGGAAATGTTTCTACAACAGGCAGTCTCCTGACTTCTCTGGATCTTCCTGATGCAGACTCCTCCCATGGAGAGTTCTCCTTCTACCTTCTTTGTCAGGCCCCAGTTTGGCCAGCTCAGAGATGGGGGAATTACTTAGAGCAAGGTTCCACGGGAACTTTTTCCTACTCTGAGTTCCACTTGCGCTGAATGTCTGCATGTAAAGGATACTGTGAACAGGGAGTGCACTGGGGATGTGAAATTCCATGGCTTTGTTTGCCCAAAATGGCCGAGTCTTGATACAAGTGGCTTGTGTGGTATGGTTGAAAAGCAGCTCTTGCTGGAGCCACTGTTGCCCCAAGGCCAAAGATGCTGAAGGTACATTTGGCCTGTTGTCTGCTCATTATCACAGGCTCCGGTGTACATCCGGGAGTGTGCCAGGCTGCACTATCTGGGATCCAGAGCCCACACATCAAAGGTAAGGCCAGCAAATGCAGCGCCTGCCCTCCATGAAAGGGCAGAGGCTGTGATGCTATGAAGGGATCTTTGTGAGTGATAGAAGCTGAAAACAAACCAAGTCATGAAAGAGGATCTGTCTGAGGGCAGGAGCAAGGGAAGCATATGGTGTGGTAGTGCAGGCGGCTGCATTAGGGAAATTGGACAGAGTTGAAGCATCTGTTAATCAAAAGCACAGGGAAGGAAAGCTATGAGCCCCTGTTTAGCAGCAAACCTGCTCCCTGTGCCCAGTACATGCAGCACCTGCTCCTTCACAGGGCTGTGCCTTCCAAACAGACAGACATGCCTGCTGCCATGGCCAGGATGCTTGGCAGAAGTGCTGAGATAAAGGCTACTTGCTGCCACTGGGACAACATTTGTGTCTTGCCAGCAAATGCTTCCCTGCCTCATACAGCTGCAGAAGAGGGAAGATACATTGCAAGGAGCTGCACTGACCCTTCTCAAGCCTGGAAGGGCTTCTGCAGCTGGCATCTGGGAGGGGAGGGAAGAAGCAATGGGGTCACCTTTGTATTGCTGTCACCTCTTCCTGGCACGGGGCCTGCTGATGCAGTGCTGCTGCAGAAGGGTAGGGAAAACACAGCCCTGTGCATTCACTGGGGTTGAGGCAGCTCACGAGACTCTTCCTAGCCTGGCTCAGATGGGTGGCTCGTTGGGATTAAAGCATGGCAAGCGACTGCTGTCTCCGCTTTCCCAGGACGACCTGGATTTGCTGACGTCTTCTGGCTCCAAGGAGCTGCAGCCCCTCAAGTCTCAGAAGCGAAGCCGGCTGGACTCTTGCCATCAGGAGGAGACCCAGCAGCGCACGGAGGAGGCACTGAAGGAGCTCTTCCGCCACGTCCACAATATGCCTGACTCTGCAAAGAAGAAGAAGCTTATCCGGCAGGTAGTGTGGGGAGGAAAGATATCTTGGGGTGTGCTTGTCAGCACAATCCTGGGCACAGGGCTAAAGACAGGGCCTTCTTGAGAGCTGCTCCTGCTTCTGGGCAGGTTGGGGAAAGTGGGCTCTGGGCTGTGTAAGGGGCAGAGCTGTAAGAAGACAGGAGGAGGAGGTGTCCTGGATATTGCTGTACCAAGCAGTGCTTTTGAGCTCAGTTTTTCAAGCTAAGGACTTGCTAGCCAGTAGTTTCCCAGTCCTGATCACAGCCTCATTGAGCTTCCTCCCTCAGAAAGGGAAAAGTTTCTTCCCCTGTTGTCTGCAGGGAGTGGACAAACTGGTCTCCTCTTGGTCTCAGACAACTTGCTGCACCAGACAGACTGGTCAATATGGTCCGCACCAGTTGTGGCTGCCAGCCTCCAGCTGCTGCCCAGCCCTTCTTTCTGCTCCCAGCATCTGCTGCCTTTGGTTAATCTGGTAGCCAGCACAAAGCAGCTTTGCACCCAAACTCCCTGTAATCATGGGTGGAAGCTGTGGCCTTCCTCTGCTTTCTTCCTCCTGCAGCTCTGAGCTGCTCCTCCATTCTGAGGGGTGAAGCTGAGTTCTGGGACAGCAGGTAGAGCAGTAAGGGACGGGTGTAACTGTGCTAACATGCTGCCCTCACGTTTCCTCCTAGTTTAATAAGCATCCAACAGCTCTGACTCCTGGCTCCGATGTGCCCGCGTCCCCAGCACCGCGCCGCACCCGCTCGCGCTCCTTCAGCGGCCTCATTAAGGTAAAAGCAGCCTCTGACCCTTGCTCTCTGCTGTGAGTTTCTGATGTTGCTTTCTGCTTCTGCCTTGCCCTGCCTTGAATGAGACCCTCAAAGGGTAGGGACTCTTCAAAGTACTGCCTGCCAAACAACACAGATCCACTGGGGCAGAAAAGGCAGCACAGTGACAATAAGCTGTGTTAGTATAAAGTGTAATTATCTTGAAACACATGGCTGTAGGATCTACGCATCTTTCTGGAGAATTGATTGCTTCCTGAGATGAGATGAGGATTGACAGGGAGCTGTTCATGTAGTCTAGCATGTTAGCACAGGTTTTAGCACATTGTGGGCTGCCCTACAGCAGCATGTACCTGCTTCTGACAGGCTGGGCTCCTGGCCAGGCCTCAGGCCGGCTCCCAAACCCTTTACAAGCAGGCAGGCTCAGCCTGGTGGTGTGGTATTTCGGGTGGTTCTGCTTTGCAATCTTTGTCCCAGCTTGGCTTCCTTTTTTTCCTTCCCAGCATCGCAGTGCTTACCAGCAATACCTCTTGCTCCTTCCCTTTCTTTTTTACTTTGCACTCTAAGCACTAGCCAACAGCCCTTTCTTCTTACAACAGCGGAAAGTTTTGGGAACTCCAGTTATCCTGGAGAGGAAGAGCAGGGATACCACACCAGAGCCTGTGCGGGTCAGCAAAGAGAATGTCCAACTGGTAAGAGCTGCTCCCAGCACTGAAGCTGCTGGTGGGGAAGTGTGTGAGGGGAGTTTGAGTGCAACTTCAGTGATCCCTGCGGGGGCTGTTCCCTGCCCAAGAGAAGGTTTTCAAGTTTCTTTTGTATGATAAAATAAGGTCCTGAGAAGCTGCTCTGAGGAGAGCGGAGCAGATGGCAAGGGCAGCATCAGAGCAGGGGTGACAGCATGGGGCCTCTCCTCCAGTCTTGTCTCACTGGCTTTGTCCTGCCCTGGGGCATTGTCTTGTGCCCCCTTCCCTCTCTCTCATCCTCCTCCACAAGTTGTACAAAGCCTGCTGCCTGGATGCAGTAGGGCTGTCCCGTGGCCCAGACAAACCAAGAGTGGATTTGGGTGATAGATGCACTTTGGTGGTACAGGCTGCTCCCAGGGAAGGCTGTGCATGCCAGTTCATTCACCAGCTCTCTACTCCTATTGCCCTCTCTTGTCCAGTTACAGAAATGTGGCTCTCCAGCTCACACGCCCCAGACGAAGCTGAAGTCTTTGGAAGGCCAGAAAGAGGTGAGGCACTTCTCCTTACCCCCCATTCCTCTTCCCACGGGGATTCTGGTGTGCGGAAACCTGCCGAGGTGACAGCAGACACTCAAAGCTCTGTGACAGCTGTGGTGCCCCAGCTCGTAGCAGTCTGCTCTGTGCCAAGCTGCAGGCAGGTGACGCGCTGGAAGCCAGACCCTGAAGGGTCTGACAGCCCTTCTACCTGTGAGCTGGCAGGCTGGCTGTTGCAGGAAGCAGAGGGAAGCTGGCAGCACAGGGTGGTGCTAACAGCCTGTCAGGGTGGCAGTGGGACAAGAGGTTGGTGCAGCCCAGGACCGACTGCTGTGTTTGTTCCTGTCTGCTCACTGCCTCATCTAGAGCTTTAGCAAAAGGTGTGGGAGGCCGACAGCAGGGAAGGGTCCTTGCAGGGGGAGAAAGTCAAGCTTTTCTTGCGTGGTATTCTGTGTCTCAAGCATTCAGTTGCTCTCATTCTCTGCTACAGGAATCCTGTAGACGCATGCGAGCCCGCCTGCTTTCCAAGGATTCATCATCCCTCTGAATCGCCTCGCACCAACACATGGGTGGGGACTGCCCAGCCTCGCAAGCTGTGAATAGAAAATGTGCTGCACTGAGAGGGGAGTGCTGCAGGCTCACAGCAACCCTCACCAGCACAGCAGCGCTCTTGAAACTGGACCTTTGCAAGGATTGCAGGGATTTGTTTCTTTCTGTATATAAATTATATTTCATTCTACTGTGGGGTAAACCACTATCTAACCAAAACTTGTGCAGCATGTCTGACCTGCTGGCTCTGGGAAGAGCTGGAGTGCTCGCTTACAAGGAGAGCCCTGTTCATTGCAGGGCCCTGTGTGCACTCCCAGCTTTCTCTGTAATGTTGCTAGGCTGTATTTTTTTGCTTTTCTGCTCTGAGTTTTTAACACATTGGCTTGTTTTTGCTTCCTCCCCCCTGTTAGCAGTGAGAATGATGGGCTGCAACCTTTACCCACATCGTGACAGCTAAGCTTGCCTCCAGTCCTCCTCTGGAGGCATGGCCTTCTCTGCTTCTTCTTGGCTTCATTTTGCTCTGCTGTTTCCGAAGGGCTGGAGTGCACAAACGGTACAGAGCACGGGATGGGCCTGAAAGGGGGGGCTCTGGATGCCATCTTTTCAAGTGGGGCCAGGGGAAAGCAGCTTCCCCAATAAATTCATCCCTCTATTTCAGCTTGAGCTGGAGGCAGCCCTTGCTCACTGCCTTCGTGTTTCAGTGGCACAGCTCTGAACAAGGAGTGCCTTGGCTTTGTGTTCACCCAGGGAGGCTTAAGCTGAGCAGAGCAGGAGGCTGGCAAAGGCTGTCTAGGGCAGAACAGCCTAGCCTTTGGAAGTTAGGGTGCCTGGAGCAGGCAGAGTCTTGTGGCTGCATGTGAAACAGAAAAACAGTGTGAGAGGTGAGAGAGGGCTCTAGCCATTTGTGATCTGCTGGAAGTGGTGCCAAAGGCTTTGGCTCAAGATATCTGGATGGCTGGTAAGGCAACTGGCTGATTAGTCATTAAACTGGGAGAAAGGGCTGAAGCTGGGTTCAGCTCTTTGGTCTGAGCTGCAGAAATGTGATGAAACCTTATAGATATGGGATAAACCCCAATCACAGCTGGCGAGTGTCAGCAGTCTTGTTAAGCCAAAGTGCTTGGGTAAGCCAGTCTTGCCAAGAACCTGTCTGCAAGCACTCTGAGGTAGGATACACACAGGATCACTACTGTGAAATAAAGATTTAATCAGCTGGGGGACCATCTAAACACTTCTCAGCCTTTCTCAGCAAAGCAAATAATCTCTGGAATCCAATTATATTTGTCTTCTAATCTTTAAGAACCAGCAGCCAGCAGGGGTTAGAGCTCTGTTCTGAAACAACTGGTGGCAGAAGGTGTGAATGTTGGGATATGAGCAGGGAGTTCAGTCTGACTGGCTGGAGCTGTCAGAACAGGGCATTGGAGCCCTTTGCAGCTTAGCTGGAATTTGTCCCTTTTTTAAACTGTGATTTTACTTTTTTTTTTAAGATGCAAATCTTTGTGCTGCTCTGTACAAAGGGTGGTTTTTGGTACTTTATCAGGCATGCCTGTCCCCAGTCTGACCCCAAGCTGGAGCCTTGAAAATATAGGGGGTAGTGGGACTGTAGATGTGTGAGTTGGGAGTTGCTGGTGTTAGGAGCCTCTGTCACAGCAAAGAGCGAGCTGTGGTTCTTCAGGGACCAGTCTGATGATGATGCTGTGAAGAAGGGCAGAGGCTGTTTGCTGTGTTGTAGTATGTGCTTTTTGGATGTGCCTGTAATCGTTCCCTACAGAGGCTGAAGCTGTCTATGTGCTTTTCTCCAAAGGGCACTGTGTGTTTTTCTGACTGCACTTCTGCCCTGTCTCTGCAGCCTGCTGTTAGCAGAGTCTTGGGAATCTCGGCTCTGCCTCTGAGCAGAGATGAAGCTCAGACAAAGGTCAAGTGGCAGCACAGGGAGAGCTGGGTCTGGTCCTGCTATCTGTGCTCTTACTTGCATTGGGGGCAATTGCTGGGTGAAGCATTTGTTCACTCCTCCTCTCCCCACTGTCCCTACTTGGTGCATCTCATCTCTCTCTGTATGAGTGTCTGCTTGGCAAGGCAGTCTAGTTCCTAAAACTAAATACACTGCTCCCATAGAGATGGGAGGAGTGTAACTCTCCACTGTCCCCCCTTACTGATGGCTCTAGCTCAGGGGTTCTGTCTGGCTTCTGGCACAGCTGAGGTTTGTTCAGCTCTAAGAAAAGTTACCTATGGAGCAAAAGTTACCTATTGGCCAGGTCTTCTGCATGTGTCAGATGCCTTACCTGCCGACGGGGGTGGGTGCTGTCTCCAGACAGGGCAGTCCCAGGAGGGGTTCAGTGCCCTGGGCTTTAGTCTGTGGTGTTGGGCTCACCGTGCTGAGGATGGTGGTGGTTGACAGATTTGGCCCCTGGGACCATGGCTGTTGCAGTCCCAATGCATTCACACTGTCTCCCAGGCACGGGAGAGTTTTAGTCATGCTTGGATGTGTCTCGTTTGTCTGCCCTGTGCAATGACTCATAAGGATGCTTCTTCCCAGAGCAGCCGCTAACTGTTCCCAGAGTCTATCGTTTCCAAAGTATTTTTAATCTTTGTCCTTATTTATATATGCTATGTAAGTACTGTTGCAGACTGTTGCCTTTCTGTGTGTTCATGTGAAAACACCACATTAAATGCTTTTATTTTTAGTGGTTTTGCTTGGTGGCTTAAGCAATTTCACTGGGACAACAAGGACTCCAATCCACCTTCAAAAGGAAGGAAATGTCTGCTTAGAAGCCCAGAGCTATTGCTCTTAAGTGTGGGGGTGCTTGGTGAGGTGCTGCCCACCTGCAAGGATGGCACTGGCCTCCGATGGCACTAGGGCTCAAAAGCCTCTGGGATGCTTGCATGATACAGGGTGCCCAGACAGGCTGTCTTTTCCTTGGAGATATGAAGTTGGACCTCTTCTTTTCCTGTCTTCCCCCTGCTGTCATCCAGGGTGATGGGAAATCAGGTTTACAAAGAACACTTTATATAAATAATGGATCAAATGAATAAATTTTTCTCTGTAGGGCCATTCTTCTCTTGCCACTCTTGGCTGCCGAGAGAGGATGCTTTCTGCTTGCATTTTCTTTTCCTCCTTCTTAATAATGGCGCCTCAGATTTTATGCAGATTATTTCTCTGTGAAGTTCTTCCACGTTTGAAATGCCCTGGGCTTGCCTGCCATAGCTCAGACACTCATTAACATCCTCGCCATGCAATTGAAAAACAAGCAGGAGAAGGAGCAGCACGGCGTGTTTGAAAGCGGCGCTGCCTTCCTGCGGGCTGAGCCCCGAGCGAGCCCCCTTCTCCTCCGTGGCTGCAGCTGGGTGTCATGGGAATGGCGAGCCCCATCTCCCTGGAGCTCAGGGAGCAGGAGGCGACGGGTCTCTGTGCACTTCAAAGTGGGTATGAGAGTCTAGAGAGACATTTCTCTTCTTGAACATGTTGAACAAAGGAATGCAAAAACTCACAACAGCTATCTTCAATACTGCAAACCCAAATATAGCCCCCCTGATAAGCTGTGATTCAAAGTGACAGCTTTATCTGGCTTACATAATTTAAAAAATGAATAGTTTTTGGCTTCTGAAGCCGCAATCCAAGCACACGCTTGACTGCAAGTGAAAGGGCAGCAGCCACTGGGACCCAACACTGGGTGAAGGTATATATTTAAAGGGGGATCACTCGTCTCTCAGTGTGTTTGCTTTGGCCTGTTGGTATGTACACACAGCAGTGGTGTTACAAAGCAAACAAGCAGTGCTCACCTTCATTTCATTAAGCAGTTTTTATCTCAAATTGCACAGCAGAGACTTGCAAATAAGTTCTTCAGAGTGTCACTGCTATCTAAATCAATTTTTGCAAGTTGTCTTGATTTTTTTTTTAAACTACTCTGCCCTGGTTTGGAGTTGAAATAAGGTATTTTCTCTCTTAAATTATCATGTGTGGCTGGGAGCTGTCATGTTGCTGCTGCATCTCACTGCCTAGGGCAACAGTGTAGACAAAAAACATGACTACTGCTAGTGATAGATATTGGCACTAGCCAGACCGGTTATCAGGCTTTACGATCTCATTGGCTTGGATTAACTAATATTTTTTCATGGAGTGAATAAATTACCATGTTTAGTTCTGTTTGCTCATCTTCCCAGTGAGGGTTTTGTGTTGAAGCTCATAAACTGTTCAGTCATGTAGATGCCAAGATCTCCATGCTGGGTCCCACGCTGACCTTCCACTTGTGCTGTGGACCGGAGTGGCATCTCAGCTGGCACCACCTCTCTGGCCCCATCCTGTTCCAGCCCAGCTTTGTTCCTGGGGAGTGCCCACACATGAAGAATGTGATGGGGTTGTTTTGGAGCTCCTGTGCAAGGAGCTGCTGTCCCCAGACATGCACGCACAGGGTGATGTTCGGATACTTCCCAGCACCAGCCTTCAATTTTAGTCTGGGTCAGAGGAAGACAAGTTTTCCTTTCTCTGCTGAGTCACAGCTGGCCATTTCTGTGGCCTCCTCCCCAGTTCCTCCTCTCCCAAGCTAAACCAGCCTCCCCTGCCTTGCTGTTGGGGAAGATTTGCAAATCCACCACCGAGCCCTGCCAAGCAGTGCCTTACGTGACATTAAGATCGTCCCCTTTTCCACCAGAGAGAAGTGTCCCACATGATCCTCTGCCTTTGGCTGAAGCTCCTGTGCCACTGGGAATTGCGGGGAATAGAGGTGCCAACCTGCCTTGGCCATCGTGGCTGTGTGTAACTTGGTGTGTGCACAGGTCTTCGATCTGGGGGTGTCTGTGTTGACCTGTGCTTGTTTTTAGAGTTAGTTTCTTCCAACCTTTTTGCTTACAAAGCTTGAGCTTTGCTTCCTTGTGGAGCAGGATCTCGGCAACCTCTTGCACAAAAGCCTGGGGCTCCATTGTGCCTCTCCCAGGCCGTTCTGCAGCGGCAGCACAAGAGGGGGCTGGCAGCACACGCTGCGGGACGGGACCCCCTGCCCGCCCTGCAGCACTGGGGGCCCCGTGCCAGATGTGCTGGGGGCAGGCTTGGAGACGCCTGGTTCTTCCTCCCTGGCTACATCTGGCAGATGGAAGGGGTGGGAAGCTGGGACTATAATAAAGTGAACAAGAACATAAAGAGCACTGAGAAGGCTGGGGAAGGATGTCCTCAAAAACAAAATTCAGCTCTGCAGCTAGCCCCTAGCATGGTCCTCCAGCTCTAAGGAGAGTCCCTGCCTGCATCCAGCGCCAAGCAGAGCTGTCCCAAGGCAAGCTGAACCCTTTCCCTCTCCTTTTCAAGTTATTTTTGGCTACTGGCATCCTCTTGCCATTCTTCAGAGCCAGACCGTGGTAGCCAGTCCTTCAAGCTCATGCCTCTGGGGCTGGTGCTCCTTCCTGCAGAACCTGCACCCTGAAAGTTTCTCTTCTACAGTGTGGAAATTTGGGTGATGGAGGCAAAGTAGAGCTAAAAGGAGTTCCCTTGTCCCACGATGAGCAGAATCTGACAGAATCTGTTTTTCTTTCATTCTCTAGTAGTTTGTGACTCTGTAAGGGCTGGGGAAGGAGGAGCAAGGGCACAGAGACACACGCTCACAGCTTTGGGACTGACAAGGCACAGAAAGGCCATCTGCAACTGTGGAAGCACAATGAGCTCAAGCAGGCACACAGCTTACTGATCACGTCCCAGCGTGGGACTGGCCACCAGCTAGCCATAAATATGGAGCAGAGGCATGTCTTCATCAACAAAATCAGGACAGAGCCTCTGCCTCCCTCATCCATCAGGCTGAGGCACTCCTTATTTCTCAGGTTAGATGTTTTCCCAGAGCAGGGATGTCAGTGCAATGGGGGTGAAAGGGCTTGGTGGGAAGAAGCCCTGTTCCTCTAACAACAGAGCACAGTGTGTCTGCTTACCCCGTGGCCAAGGTCATCAGCTGAATCCTGAAAACCCACCTGCTCTTTCTGGGAGGCAGGGTTTTATGGCAGAGGAACTGCAGTTTATGGCACCGTGGAGAAATATGCTGGATGTGCTTGGCAACAGCAAATGGAAAGTTAGTCTATTAAACAGTAAATTATCCCTCCAATGCATCTTCATTGAGGAGGGTTAATGAGTGGCTGCAGGCAGAGTGAGTGGGAAAGAGTGCGTGTGTATGCAGAGCGCGGATGTGGAACAATTGCTACATCTGGGGACCCCGGAGCCCCCAGTCCAACAATAGCATTTCCATGTGCGAGGCGCTTCACAGACACCTCCTCGCGTGTGGTTTATTCAAACCAGCTTGCACTGCACCGCGGAGCTCCCAGGCGGTTGGTGTGTCCAGCCGTGCTGGGAACAGCATCTCCTCATCTGCATCTGGGCTGCTTGGTGCAAATGTTTTCCTTGTGGGCTAGAGCTGGTTTTGGGAGCCCAGGCTGCAGGGCTCAGCCCCTCTGCTCAGCCATGCCACAAAGCAGGGATGCTGTGCCTTACAGACTGTCCCCCTCCTGCTGTTCCCCAATTGTTCGAGGCAGTGAGACAGCCTGGGTTCCCCCTACCTGGATGGTCCCTGTTGTGTTAGGCTGGGCCCAAATCCACCTGCTTGGGAGTTTTGGCATCTCCTGCATCATCTCAGAGCAGTCAGTGGATGCTGTTCCTTTCACTTGGTCCCAGTGGTGAAGGTGGCCAGGCAGTAGAGCTGCCTGGCTCCTGCAGTCAGTGGGGCCACACTGGCAGAGCAATGCTGGCCGTGTTTGCAGGGGGATGGTGATGGTGGTGGTGTTCACAGGGCAGCACTGGCAATGTCTAGCAGGTGATGCTGGCTGTGCTCACTGGGCAGCCCTGGCAGTTCGCAAGGCAATGCTGGCCACATTCACAGGGTGATGCTCTTGCTGTTTGTGAGGGAGGGCTTGTCCCTGGAAAGACACAGGAGAGAGCACATCCCAGCCCTGCCTGCTGCTGCTGCTAACCAGGCGAGATTTACTGTGATCCCCGTGGCCCCAGCTGCCCACACCACTCTATAATAGACCCATCAAGGGCATTGACGTGCTGCAGGAGCCCAACAGGTACCTAATGGGGCTGACATGCCGGCCTGCTCCCACACAATGCCTCACTCTCCCAAGCGGAGTGTGTCTGGCAGGACAAAGGCAGCCTGGCCTCCCAGCATGAGCCAAGCTGGCCAGGCATGACAGATGTGGCCCGGGACAGCCCGGCAGCCCACCCCGCACAAAATCTCTGGGGGACTCTAAGAAGCTGAAGGTTACGGCCACTCTGCTCCCAACACATCTCCAGCTGGGTCTTATGGCCACTGCTCCCCAAACAGGTGTTGCTGGTGGGAGGAAGGGTTCAAAGCACAGCCCCAGTGCAAGGGATGACAGATCCTGCTGCTGGCAATGCTCCCCAGCAGGGAGGTTGGGGCAGGCACCATGCATACATGCTTGGGTTGGGTTGGCGTGGTAAGGCTTTGGTAGAAGGGGGACTTCTGTGAGAAGCTGCTAGAAGCTTCCTCCATGTCCAATGGAGCCAGTGCCACTCAGCTTCAAGATGGACTGACCACTGCCCAAGGCTGAGCCCATCAGCGCTGGTGGTAGCAGCTCTGGGATAATGTACGTAAGAAAGGGAAAAGTTTCCGCACAACACCAGCAGCAGCTGTAGAGAAGAAAGAATATGTGAGAGGAACAGCTCTGCAGACACAAAGGTCAGGGAAAGAAGAGGGGGAGGAGGTGTCCCAGGCACCAGAGCAGAGATTCTCCTGCAGCCTGTGGTGAAGCCCAGGGTGAGGCAGGATGTACCCCTGCAGCCCATGGAGGTCCACAGTGAAGCAGAGATTCACCTGCAGCCTGTGAAGGACCCCACACCAGAGCAGGTGGATGCCCAAGGGAGGAATGTGAGAAGTCCCTGTCCTGAGGAGGAAGAAACAGCAGAGACAAAGTGTGATGAACTGACCACAGCTCTCATTTTCCATCTCCTTGTGGGACTGATAGGGAGGAGATAGAGAAAACTGGGAGTGAAGTCGAGCCCAGGAAGATGAGAGGGATGGGAAAAGGTGCTTTTAAGATTATGTTTTATTTCTTATTATCCTACTCTGATCTGATTAGTAATAAATTTAACCAATTTCCCCAAGCCAAGTCTGTTTTGCCCGTGTTGATAACTCTTTATCTCTCCCTGGCCTTATCTTGGCCTATGAGCTTTTCATTAAATTTTCTCTTCCCTGGCCAGCTGAGGAGGGGAGGGACAGAGTGGCTTTGGGGGGCACCTGGTGTCCAGCCACGGCCAACCCACCCTACTGCCTGTGTTTTAAACACTTCTGCTCTGCAGCAGTGCCTGATCCCACCCTGAGAAAGGCTGAGCACTGCTGTGGACAGGTGATAGCCACAGCACTGCTTCAAAGCGTGGCACAATGGGCCAGGGTGTGCTGCCTCCCCTCTGCGTGCCCAGGTGCAGGGTACAGAACACTGCCTTGAAGCCCAGGCGTGCTGGAAGGTGATATCAGGCCAGCCCACAGGAAAGCTAACAGGGGCAAGCTGTGACCCATCCTGGGTGGGAGGAGATGCCTGGATGCTGCCCTGGGGGGCTTGGCTTAAAATTGGCAGCAGTTTTTTGTTTGAAGCTTTGTAGCTGCTTCGCATCTCTCTGCACGACAGGTCTGGCGCGTACCCTGGAACCCTTCCCCAGATCTTCCCATGAAAACTCCTGCAAAAAAAGCTTCTGCTTCATTTTAACCAAACCCCGAGCCCATCAGACAATCCAGATGGTCTCTCTCTCTATCAAGCAGTTTGGCCCAAATCCCGGTGGCAGACGGCAGGACCAGGCCTCCCCTGATAAAGAAGTTTGGGGTTTATTTTTCTCCCTGCTCCTCATCCATATTCAGAGGAACCCTGGGCTTTTCCCAGGCAGCTGTTGTTCTCTGAGGCCCACCCTGTCAGGGTGCCTGGGTGACTCGGGATCACTCAAATGCACCAGGGGCTGAGGTGTGGGAGGAGGGTCTTGGTACACAGCTTGCCCCCCTACACTGCTGTCCTGGCTCACCCAGCCCTTGTTGTGTTGGCAGCCCTGGAAGGGTGTTGCTTTTGCAACTGGAGCAGATGCTGAGGCGTCGGCCAGGGCTGGCAGCCCAGCTTAGTGGTATGCCCCGTGGTGCTGGGGCATGGGGCACTGGCTGCATGGCAGGTGGTGGCAAAAAGCTCACCGAGAACAGCAGGAGTTGAGGTACCTGCAGGGGAAAATGTGGATGTCGGCCTGAAATGGGGTTTTCAGCTTCCCAGTCCTGCACTCCCACTGGAACTGGGATGGGTGATGGTGGGCTCCAGGCAAGCCCTGCTGGCTACTCCCTTTGCCAAGACCACGGCTCCGTGGAAGTGACTGGGTGTTGCTGCAGCTGGACGCAGAAATGGAGGGAGCTTGCTTTTTCTGCAGATCACAAGGGTTTGCCTGAGGCAAGTGCCTGCCAAACGGAGGAGGAAACAAGATCCCTCGCCCCCTCCCGCCTTCCTGCCAGCACCAGAGGTAAAGGGCAGGTTAGGAAGACCCGGTTCTGCTCTGCCAGCCAGGGGGTGAAGGGGAGTTTGTGAGGGAGGGTGATCACAAGCATCACACTGATAGCAGCCTTTTGGGGACACCAAGCCATTCTGAAACAACCTTCACCCTGCAAAATTCAGCCGAGGTCTACAGTTCAGACCCCTTCAGGTGCCACTGCCACCGTGGTCTCCCTGGGAGCCCCAGGAGAGGCTGCAGGGCCACCTCTGCAGAAGCTGTGCCAGCGAGGGGTCGGCTCCCAGAGTCCTGGGAAGCAGCTCATCTTCCTTGCTGTCAGGGCTGCTGGGTAGCAACGAGGAACAAACCCCTTTCATCCATCTCAGGCACAGCTTCCTCCTGGGATTGGGGCCAGAGGAAGGAGATGTCACGAAAATGCAGACAGATGATGGGAGCCGGCATTTGGGATGGAAAAGGGCTGCTGATCTGGGCCAAGCTGGTGCAACCCTGTGTGTGTGTGAGGTGGCCCTCACTGGAGCAGGACCCCATGCAGACACCTCCCTCTCGCTCTGATTAAGGAACTTGTGGATCTCCATGCACAGAGGCCATTGATTTCAGAGGCACTCCGGCCTCTGGGACCTGCCACCCTCCCTGCAAATATCTACCATGCCCTGTTGGATGGGGAAATGAGTGTGCACTGGGGTGTCCATGCTCACACACCACCCCTCCTACTGTGGTACAGTGCAACAGGCTCCCATCTCCTCTCCTTCCGTGGGTTTCCTCTCTGAGGAGACATTTGTAGCAGTTGCTGCCAGAAGCCAGGGCTGTGTTGGGCACATCAAAATGCCTGTTGTTTTAAGGACTCAGCTCTTGGAGCCATGGGGTTACAAGTGTTTCAGGTGACATTAATAAAACAGGTGACCAGCCCTCCTGAATATACCTACTGCCTTGCATTTGCAGATCTCAGGGAAGAAAATGGAAGGCAATAAAACGAATGCAATGTTTGCATTTCTGAGATGTCAACTGTTTAGGGCCAAGCTTACAGGATTTCTTGGCTTCACTTCCTTTTGTATTGAAATAGGTGTATTTTACCTTGTTCTTCCCTGTAGGTTAGCCAAAAAGACATTTTGGTTACTTTATTTTTAAAGATGTTCCTCTGGAATGGAAAAGAACATAGCTAATGCCACAGCCAGGACTTCAAGATTTGCTGTTTGTGTGTGGGGCAAAGCGCAAAGCAGAGCTGCCACCCACGTCCCCTCTGCACGCTGGGGTGCTGAGCCGCGGGATTCCCACTCCCGGACCAGGCACCATCCCGGCTGACAAGCGCCAGCCTGTCCGGCGGGCCCCTGGGCTGCCAGGTCCCCGAGTCTCACCTGGACTCTGTGGATGATGGGATGGGGCTTCGGGCTGCCGGGTGGGAGACAGGCCAAGGCTGCCTTAAGTACACCGGGGGATGCGAAAGCTTTTTTGGCACCCCCGAGGAGAGGTGGGAATGCGCTGCCTGCGGCCGCCCGGCTCGCAGGCTATTTCTCCCCGGGGTGCCGCTGCCCGCCACCCGGCAACCCGCAGCCTGTCCCGGGGAAGTCGGGTGCTCCGCGAACCAACCCCGCTGTCCTGGGTCGGGGGACCGAGCCGAAGCCCACCTTCCTGCACGGCCGGGGCGGTGCAGAGCCCCGACGGCTCCGGCGACCGGGGTGCCGGTGCCCTGCCCGGCCAG